>OZ057398.1:76662848-76982848 GCA_964056695.1 Melieria picta
CAACTTGGCACTGCGCTTGCTGGAAAGCACCATTAGCTTTCATTACAAGCTCAATGTTAAAGTGTTTTCATAATTTTACGCTCCTCTTACATTTTCACCAACATTTATGTAGAATTTTGTTACTTTTTTTAAATTTAATTTTCAAAATTTATAATGTCTGCAAATTAACAAATTTGATTTTGTTTTGGTAAAAACATTTATTTTAGCCATCAAGCGAGATTTCATTGGCATAATTTAAAGCACAAATATACAATTAATATGTGTATATTAAAATATATGTATGTATGTACAAATATGTACAATTATTTGTCTATACGAGTATATCTCTGCTTGTGTTTTGAGTGAATTCAATTATTGGCTTCAAGTGTGAAATGAAGCATAACCAATGCAAAGTGTTCAAAGCGTCTCTTGATGGTCAATTTTCAATTTCTCGTTCTTGTTGCAACAATAAAAACAACAACATTAACAAAAGCCTACAATTATTTCGTTTATTTGTATAATATTTATTTAAAAGATTTTCCATTTTCATGGTTATTTGTTTGCGAAAGAAAATTTCAAAATGTAGTGAAACCAAAATTTTGTTTGCATACTAAATTTTGTATATTTTATAAATATTGCACATTTCAATGATATCATTGAAAATTTGCTAATTTGTATTTATGGAACTTTTCTGTGGCGGCGCAGTGTTCGCAATGCGTTCGAGTAGTGTTTAACCCATTAAGCCCTGAGCGTTGCGTTTGCGCAACGTTTGGGAATTTCGCTATATTAAGTAATTCATAAAGACATAAGACTTGAAAATGGGTAGAACTGGATTAGAATTGATCGTTTTAGATTCTGCCATACTCAAATTTCAAAATTATTTAAATATTCATACGTTTTTTTCGATCCAAAGTCAAAGGTTTTTTTTGGGGAATTTTTGAAATTCAATCAAAAATACTTATTCTTCAAACCTATCAAAATCCCTTAGTGGGCTGCATTTTGCAATGCTAAACTATTTAAAAATAAGTTTTGAGAATTTTTTTATTTTATTTTTTAAACAAAAAATATGCTTTAAGTTTTGTGTTGCGCGAATGCAACGTTGGGCCTAAACACTGCCAATTTTCATACAACGCAACGCGTGAAAATGTCAAAATCCAAGCAGCTGATATTTTATTGGCACATTTTATTTTCAGCAAATGTTTGATTTTGTTTATTTGTGTAATGTTTGCGAAAAACATGACAAAAAAAAAAACATGGTATGAACTTTTTGCTTGATTTTTTTTCTTGATTAGGTCAATTAATAAGATTGTGTAAAATTTTATGGAAATCGCACAAGCCTTTCTGGGGTCAGGTTTTAATGGGTTAAAAATTTACGTTTGCAATGCTAACAATTTGTACAAAATTAATGTAAGAATGATGATGAGAAAGCGATTTAAGGTCAACAGATTTCATAAAAATTAGATTATGCATTAAACAAAATTAATACAAAAAACTAAAAAGGGAATATTATAGAAACTTGGGGGAAAGGTTTAGTAATTTTGTTGTTATTCATATAAATAGTTTTTTTTATTTATTTGTATTATGAAAACCTAGCTTCACTAACTTCATTATTTTTTCCTAGTTTTAATATGTAATTATTTTTCAAGGGAAAAATTGAGCAATTTTTTCCAATATCTAAATAATTATTAGTTATTATTTAAATAATTATGGATTTATTTGTTTTATGAAAACCTTGTAAGCCTAGTTGAGGCCTCGGCGGAGTAAAAAAAGAAGGAACAAATATGCAAACCTGGCTTCATTAGGTTCAGTTTCGATTTGTATTTATTTCAAATTTCGTATAAATTTTTTGCATTTTTTATAATTATTTTCAAACTTCCCTTAACGAAAAAATCAAACATTTCGAAATTAAAATCAAACTTTTCTGAAATTTAAATCAGCTTATTATTTCTACATAAATATATCACTAATTAAAAACTCTGAAAATGTCTATGAATGCTTGTTTTTTTTAATATTAAAAAAGACAAGTATTTCCGTTTCCCAAAAACATAATCAGCTAATCAGCATTTCACACAAATTACCAAAAAAAAAAATTGCTCAAACCCACAAACTAAAAATAATGAAAATTGTTGGTATTTTAATATTTTTTGATTGGCTAAAATTTTTAGTTAGTATTTTTTTATTTTGTTCATGCTTTCTTCGACTAAAAAACTAAATATTTTCGTCCTTTTTTTAAGGTATCATGGCACGTTAGAAAGGGTAATTTTTAATGATTTACAAAATTATTTATTTTTCAAAAAGATTGATAATAAAGGAGCTGAAAAATAAATAATTTTCTAAATCATTAAAAATTCGACTTTCTAACGTGCCATGATCCCTAAAAAAAAAAGCAGTTAATTATTTCCAAACATAATACCAAAAAAAAAATAGCTCAACTCAACCAAATGAAAAAGAAATAGAATTATTTTTTTTTTTAAATAATTCAAGTTATGATTTCTTATACTTTTTGAACTTTTGTGCCCAATATTTCTGCTCTTTCCTCCTAAAAAATGAGCTAATAATTTAAAAACAAATTATCAATGAATAAAACTCAAATCTACAAATTAAAATTAATGAGAATTTGTTTTAATTTTTTTTCCAACTTTTGTCCATGAAAAAAATTAAATATTTCTAGCCATTTCTATAAGAAACGACAGTTTTTTACTTATTTTTTTGTAATTAGTATTTTTTTTATATTTTTTTTAGGACATCCGTCTACTTAAAAACCAAATATTTCCGCTCAATAAAAATCAAAATAACTCAACTCAACTGAAAGAAAACAACAATTAAAAAATACAAAATTTATTAGTTGATCACAAAACAAACACCAGCAACAATTCACATTTCAAAATTGAATTATAAAAACAACAACATTTTTGTATTTTGAAGAAATAAATTTTTGTTGCTGTTCACGTTGTGCTTTTAGCCAACGATGGCAACAATTTGTTTTGGCATTTTGCGCTCGGCCGCCACATAAAATTTGACGTTTTCAAGTTCGCTGCTGGCACACACAGCGTGTTGCGTCTCGTTCGTTCGTTGTCGCTTGCATTGCACGCCGGATGGCAGTTGGCGAACGACGGATGGCGCGTGGGCGCACTGTGCGGCGGCCAAGTCACGCCATCAGCAATAATATAAATATTTTGCCACTATATATTTACATGGACAGTATATATATGTAGATACCTATATACTACATATGTATGTATGTATCTTCATATACATACATATGTACCAGTGTATGCAGCCATTCATTGCTTCGTGCGTTCGTTACGCTGTGAAATGATTTCCAATATTAAAAATATTTTGTTGTTGCATTAATTAGTTTGTGGTGTTGTCAGAGTGACACGGCGCACTAAATGAATCAAATTTGACAATTTGTCGAAAACAAACAAAAAAAAACCAAAATGTTTACAAGAGTCTTTCATAAATTTAAAACCTGACGTCAGAAGTTGTTTGTGTGTGTTCGGTTAGTTTCGTTAATTTCGAATCGATGCAGCACATTTAAGTCGAAGAATGCACACAACTTTTGTGTGCCGTTTTTGTGTAATTTTTGAAATTTTTTTAATGCATTTTCTAAACATTCTAAATGCATGTCAACGCGTACACTGCGCTAACAGTTTTGTGCAGTTTTTGGCCTATTTACTTATTGGCTCTGGTTTCTTTTGTGGCGTTCGTTCGTTGAGCATTCTTTGTATTAATTGCTCGAATCATTGGCATCATCATTGTAATTGTTGCTAACACATATGCGAATAGATTTTCAATTAAGACTATTCAAAGCGAATAGGTTTGATTTAGGGTTGAAGGATGTGTAGAGGAAAGCACCTATTTTCACTAGAAGGCATCGTTGACCACTTTCAGTGCTTTCTTTTGGAGTCAGAAGGAGACGCATAACTCTAACCGATTTTTTCATCCATCTTTTCAAAATCATGCTTTATAATGAGGTAGATATATGAACAATTTTTTAATAAAATAGAAATAAAAAAATAATTAAAAAATAAAAGAAATAAATAATAAAATATAAAAAAATAATAAAAATAATTAATAATAATCAATAAATTTTAAAAAATTAATAATAAAAATAAATAAATAATAAAAATAAAAATTAAAAATAAATATAAAATAACTAAATAATAGATAAATAATAAATAAATAAATAAAAAAGAAATACAAAAATTAAATGAAAAAACCATTTTTGACTTTAAAATTTTTGAATTAAAAACGTCAAATAAAAAATCATGATTTAAAAAAAAATTTTAATGAGTTAATATTATTATTTTATAAATGAAATATTAATATTATTTTTATTATTTTATTTTTAAATATTAATTTTATTAATCGAATGTTAATATTTTATAAAAATACAAAAAAATAATCAAATATGAAATGTTTGAATTGCATGACAATTAATATTATTTTTATAAATTAAATATTAATATTTTATGACAACAAAAAAACAAAAAGTTAATAAAATATGAAATGTTTTAATTGCATAATAATGTAAAAATCTCTGTGGACCTTTAAAGTGGTTTCAAGTGTTTTTGGAATTAAAAATGTTAAAATAAAAAAAACGAAATACTAAAATTTCATGTAAGTTAATATTATTATTTTATTAATTAAATATTTATTAAAAATTAAATTACTAATTTTATTATTTTTTTACAATATTAATTTTATTAATTAAATATTAATATTTTATAACAACAAAAAAATATAAAAATGAATAAAATAAAAAATATTTGAACTGCATAATAATACGGAACATCTTCCTTGACTTTTTAAGTGGTTTAAAATATTATTGGAATGAAAAAACTTTAAATAAATAACCACGAATTGTTAAAATTTGAAATAAGTTAATATTATTATATTATTAATTAAATATTAATATTTTATAACAACACAAAAAGAAGCAATTAATTAGATATGACATTTTTTAATTGCATATAATGAAAAAAGCTTCATTATTTTTAAACTGGTTAAAAACTGGTTAAAAATAACCAGTTTTGGTTATTGAATTTTAAACTGGTTAAACAAATTTTTTGAATAAAAAAATTAAATTAAAAAAAATTCAATTGAATTTGAAATAGTTTATTACTATTATTATTTTATTAATTCAATGTTAATATTTAGTATTTCCCTCAAATATTTTATTATTATTATTATTTTTTTAGTATTATAATTTATTTAATTAATATGTTAAACATTTTAAATTTTTTGTTTAAAATAAAAAATAGTTATATCTTTTATAAATATTATATTTTGTGAACCATTTTGGTAACTATCAAATGCTTTTAAATTAAAAAAAAATATTCCTAATTTTTTAAGTTGAAAATCTTTAGAATAAGTACAAAATAATGATTTTTAACAATTTTTATTTATGAACAAATATCTGTGTTTATAAAATTTTCAAAAAACAAAAGTTTTTTCTCTGGAAAAAGTTGTGAGAAAATAATGTTTTCACTAATTCTTAACCAAAATTGTTTACTAAATTACCTCGAGGAACTCAAAAATTACCTCTAGAATTACTACCGAACCACTGCCAAATGGAGCTGTAAATTAGCTGACTGGCTGCCGCCTTGCATTCGCTTTCACGCACAATTTGCGTGCCGCTGTGGAAAGTGTCGGCGCGCGCGCCGCACTCCGACGCCCACTTGCATCCGATTGGCGGCCAGCTGTAATGTAAATAAATGGGACAGCGAGAGCCACTACACCCACAACAACAAAAACAACCAAAACGCCTTGGCCGATCGTGTGGGCGCCCTAATGCCATTGCCGCAAACACCTTCACCTCGAACGTCGCGCCGTCACCTTTGCCGCTCCTTGTCGGTTGGAATCGGTGGATATTTTGTATTTCCTGCCGCATTTGTTTTGCTTCTGTACAGCGTCGCTTTGTGATTTTCTTCTACATGCACACACCCACACATTTCGAATTGGTTCGTGAATTTTCTGCGTTGTCGTTGACGTCACTGTTCGGTGTTGATGTTGGCCGTTTTCATTTGACGATCGGCTCGCTGTATTTTTTTGGGCGTCTGCGTTGTTTTATGTGTTTTTTTGTGGAAATTTTCAAATGCTTGCGCCGTTTGCTTCTTGTTTTCTAGTGTTTTTGCCAGCTTGTGAACGTGTCAGCCGTGGCGGCTTTTTTGGTTTTTGGGGGAAAATTGGAAATTTGCATTGACCACTGGCGTCAGTTGAAAATTTCGCTTCGATCGCTTTAGACAGGCCGCAGTCGCAAAGAGTCTCGAGTGTGATTTTTGGCAAATTCCATCTAGTCAATAAAATATTTTTTTGTAAATTTAATTAAGTAAAACAGACAACTAAAAACAGGCAGAAATGGCTGTAAGTGTTGAATTTATTAGAAAACATTAGTTAATTAATTGATTAGTAATTAATTAAAGTGATTTGCGTGAGGAATGCTGAACAATGTGTAGTTGTAGTGGTGGCTTAAGTTTGAAATTTGTGGTGAGAAATGTGATTGAGTGAATGCTTGAATGAATGGATGGAACTGTGTTGGCAGTCTTACTGGCATTTGAGTGCTAAAAATGTTGGGAAAATATGAATTTTTATCATTTTGAGGACCGTTTTCACAGTGACAAGTTAACGGAAGGTTTACTTTTACTGAGTTTGGGTAGTAAAGTGCCAGTAAAAAAATGTTTAATTTCACAGTGTCAACCCACAAAAATTTGTTTTATAAACTTGATAGAAAATTTTTCAAATCTGTTTGGATTTAATTTTGGTTTTTCTTTTCATTTCGCAATGTTTACTCACAAAAAGTGGTTTTACAAAACTTGACTGGAAATTATTTAAATCCGATTGGATTGAATTTTGGTTTTCCCTTCAATTTCAGGAATAGGAAATTTTTGAAATTTGTTTAGATTTAATTTTCGTTTTCCTTGCAATTTCAGTGTCAACTCACAAAAAATTGTTTTACAAAACTTGACAGAAAATTTTTTAAATCTGATTGGATTGAATTTTAATTTTCCTTTCCATTTCAGGATCAGAAATTTTTTGAAATCTGATTGGATTTAATTGTCATTTTCCTTTCAATTTCACAGTGTTTACTCACAAAAAGTTCACTCACAAAACTTGACAGAAATGTTTTTAAATCTAATTGGATTAATTTACGTGTTCCTTTCAATTTCAGGAACAAACAATTTTTGAAATCTCTTTGGATCTAATTTTCGTTTTCCTTTCAATTTCAGTGTTAACTCAAAAAAAGTTGGTTTACAAAACTTGATGGAAAATTTTTGAAAATTCTTTTTAGACATTTTTTGAAATCTGATTGGATTTAATTTTCGTTTTCCTTTAAATTTCACAGTGCCAACTCACAAAAAATTGTTTTACCAAACTTGACAGGAAATTTTTTAAATCTGATTGGATTGAATTTTAATTTTCCTTTCCATTTCAGGAACAGAAATTTTTTGAAATCTGATTGGATTTAATTGTCATTTTCCTTTCAATTTCACAGTTTCAACTCGCAAAAAGTTGTTTTACAAAACTTGACAGGAACTTTTTTAAATCCGATTGGATTTAGTTTTCGTTTTCCTTTCCATTTCAGGAACAGAAATTTTTTGAAATCTGAGTGGATGTATATTTCTTCTTCTTTTAAATTTCACAGTTTCAACTCGCAAAAAGTTGTTTTACAAAACTTGACAGGAACTTTTTTAGTTAGTTAGGATTTAGGAAATTTTTTTGTTTTTAATTTTTTTAATTTTGGTTTTTTTTTCCAATTTCACAATGTTTACTCACAAAAAGGTGATTCACAAAAGTTTTTAGGAAATTAAAAATTTTTTTTTTCCATAAGAAATTACGTTTTTTTTAATGAAATTTTTTAAATTTAATTGGCAAAAACTTTTAGTTATTTTTAATGTTATCACAAATTTATTTGACAAATCATTTGTTTATGTTTGGTTTGATAAATTATTTCTTTATGTATGTTCAAAAAATGTGAAATTGAAAATCGGCAGTTGAATGTCCCATACGAGCGAACTTGACACTCTGAAAACGGGCCTGAATAACAAAGAAACTAGGTTGATACAAATTTTAACATTTAATATTTCTCAGTATTGGGTGAACTAATGTAAGTTCTTGGTTTAAAGATCACTTATGACTTATCCTTAGATCTTCTGGAGCTCTGATTTTCCGAGTCCATTGCATGAGAATTGAGAATGTACAAAGAAGTTTATAGCTGGATAAATGGACTTTTATTGGAACACCCTATGAAACTTACCAACACCGTTATTTGCAATATCAAAGAGGTTCTCTGAGTAGAAGAAATCAATATGTTAGATGCAGCACGGAGTCCGTCCGTTTCTTCTTTGGGCCTTCAGCATCTATAAAACTCATTTGTTAAAGGACCCAGGCCTTTCACTTAGCATGAGTGTCCAGGCTGCAGTGATTAGTGATTACTTTGCCTCTATTTAAACTGAACATACTGTAAGTGTATCTCCACTGCAACACTGTACAGACGGAGAAACATTCCTTAGCTCTCACAGATCTACATTTCATATGAATAATTTTTGCTTGAAGGCCTGAAAAAAATCGTCTTCTATGCCTTAAACCCACTTCAGCTGCACAGTTTTGATTCAATCTTCCCTGATTTGAAGCACGCACAGTGGTAGGTATCTTCAGTGAATCTTCAGCCATGTTTCATTCCACATCTGAGGGAAATTTCTGATCGGTTCAGGCGCTGATTAATTGTTGCTTCATTAAGTTCCTTGTCATGTTTTGTTTGTCTTTCAACAAAAGACCAATCATGCAAGTTAAACTTGAATCTTAATGCGAAGTACATTTAATACAATAATCCAAAAATATTAAAATATCAATTGAATATTTAATTAATATCAATTGAATATTTAAATGCAAAATCAAGCAACTGCAAAAAAATTCGCATTGCAAACGTTATAAACTAAGAGACAATTGAATGTCTGCAACATTACCCAAAGCCGCTAGACAACAACTCTTTTTCATTTTCTTCTTAGAGTGTGTTTTTAATTTTTATAAAAGTGATAGCAATTAATTGGCCATATTTACGCAAAAAACCCACTTACACACACACAAACAATCAACGAATCAGCGCTGCATGCCCGCAGCGTAAATCGGAATTATGGCACATGAAAATTTATATAAATTAACTTTCAACAACACCAAAATCCACAATAATAACAACAACAACAACAACCACATAAACATGACCGCATTGCAAGCGTTTTAATGTAAAGCGATTAAAATTGGAATTAAATTATAATTTAAATAGAATAACATAATTTGGGTTGAATTGCATACAGAACAGCAAAAAACAAACAAAAATCACACAAAAAAAACTCCATAACACACACAAATCCCTGCCAATTGAATTTATGTATGAAAAATAAAATACAATTTATTTATTGTTAAAATTATTTATGTAGGAAAAACGTGCAGCTGTTTAATGAAATCTAAATAGAAATAAAATTAATACAAATACATTTTTTGTTTGCGCAAATAGATTTTGTTCTATGAATTACTAATAACAGGCAGCTAGTAACAAAAATAAAAATAATAAAAACAATGAAAATTATAAAAACAAATAACGACAAAAACAAAAACGGCAGCAGCAACAACACATTGACATTAATTAAAAAAAACGGCTGGCAATATAAATTTTAAGTGCTTACTTGATTTAAGTGTTTTGGAATTTTACGCTTTGGTTGAGAATTTATAATTTTGAATTTTTTTTTTTATTTTTGGGACTTTAAATCATACATTTGAAACATTTTTAAAAGGAAATATAAAAGATTATTCAATATTATTTTTAATATCAATTTGAATGAACATTTTGGAAATAACAGTTCAGAAATCATTCTGGTTTCTTACTGCAGATCATCTAAGCAGACAGTGACGCACACATTTTTCATTTTGGGGGAGGGGGTTTGCGTACAACTTTTGAGCTCGATTCCATCTGAAACCCCCTTCCCCCCAAAATTGAAAACATTGAGACGGCTCGGACGAGCTGCTGAAGGGGTTGAAGGGTTCAAGCATTCTATCTAATATTCTGAAACGAATTCTTCTAGATGCAGGCCGGGAATCCAAGCCTCAAATGCTTGAACTATTTTCTTGATTTGTTTAAAAAAACCTTTTTTTACCGAAAAAAAAATTTTTCTTAAATAATTTGTGCTTATATTTAAGAAACATAGAAAGAAATAAATAAAGGAGAAAGAAAAATATTTCTTAAATAATTTTTACTTATATTTAAGAAACATTTTCCTTCACTTCGTTTAGTTATCGTTTAAAAAAATGGCGTAAAAGTTTAATTTGAAGAAATGTTTATATATTTTAGCACACTTTTAGGCGCATTAGAAAGTCAACTTTCACTTTATATACTAAAATAAGTAACAAAAATACACTTATTGAATAACTGCTTAATAATATTTACTTTAATTTAATTAAATTATTGACATATTAAAAAAATCAAACAAACAATTTAAAAAAATCAGTTAAGAACTATTACAATTTTTTTCAATAAAATTAATTTTTTTATATTTTTAAAATTTGTTTCTTACTTGTAATTGCCTGTAAAACATAATTAAATATTTGCTTTTATTTTTTTAGATATACCAAATTGATAATTTAATTTCAATGTAATTTTTAATTAAAATATTGTTTTGCTATAAATCATGACATTTTTTGTCTTAATGCCAAAAGCAAAATTCATTTTAATTGATTTTATTATTATTAAATTTTTTTTTTGTACTTGACTAATAAAATTATTTTTATATTAGCATTACTGATTCTGTCGTTGTTAGAGCATTGGATTTATGCGCTGACAGTGATTGATGCGTTTGCCGGAACACCCTGGCGTCATTCAACAGAACGACACACCAACACACCAACGTACCCAACACTGAACAAGTGGTTCTGCGTGGTTGTTGTTGTTATTGCTATTCAACTGTCTCTGTTGAGCGCTTTGCTTTCATTTCAGAAATGTCGCCAAGCTGAAAAGCAAAAGAACCAACAAAATCATATTTTGTTGTTGTTGTATTTTATACAACAATATACATAAAGACGTTGACAGCGTCTATTCTTAATGTTTTATAAATAAAAATTTTATTTTTCGAAACATACGAGTGCACATAGAGTTAAGTCTGCATGTGTTCATATGTGTGTGTGTGTATGTGTGTTTGTCTGCCAGCAGCAGCTGTTTGGCCGTTTATTAAAATTTCTCTCTTTTGTACATACTTGTATTTTATTTTTGTTGTAATTTTTCGTATTTATTTTTTATATCTGTTGGCCTTAAATATGAATTTAATTTGTTGGCTGTTGTGCTTTTTTTTGACGTTTGCAGTTGTTGCTGTTTGTCACACATTTACCCAAAGCGACTGAAATCCTACAACGCAAAGTGCAATTCAATTGCTTTTGCTTGTATGTATTTTAACGAGTGGGTGGAGGTGATATTTTTGTATGAGCGCATGTGTGTGTGTGGATTTGTGTGGCTGTGGCGTAGCAATGCTGCAGTTGATTTTTTTTCCAGTTTTTCAGCATAAACTGAGTAAGTTGGCCAACGGTTGGTTGTGTCAATGCTTGAAATGTTTTCTTTTGACATATTTGTACAATCTTCTTCTTTTTTTCTTCTTAACTGACCTTAACAATCCGTTAGGCGGTGCCGCCGAAAGATGGAAATCTCTAGGATCGAAAACTTGGATAGCCTCAATTCAGTCTACATCAAAGACTTTCTAGGCTCTATAGTCTCTCCGACTTGCAGTGAGCCAGATTCATTCCTATTTTGCCAATTTTGAGGCCTAAGTGTGCCTTTCAGCAAGTCCTATGTTCAGGCAGCCACCTTAACCTAACTGAATCCTCCGTGCGCTATTGAAACCTGACATTTTTCTTTTCGAACCTTTTCGAAGTCAAGTTGGGGTACAAGTTGGAATAATGTTTTCATCACAATGGGTCTCTATGGCCTTGGTGAGCTTCCCCTCGGAGCAGTCACGAACTTACATACTTATCTATCTTACTTATCTTCCCTCCTGGCGCTCTATGTCCTTAGTGAGCTGCCTGCCTTTCAACTTTTCCCCATCAAATAGACTCCTTTCTTCCCTACACAAATATATATACTATATATGAAGTGTCTTTTTGTCCCCTCATTGAGTTGTTTTGTTAATGCTTTCATCTGACATCTCGCTTTTTCATTATTTACTACACACAAACTTATGTGAAATATATATGTTTTCATATTTTTGTTAGTTTCTTCTGTCTATTTTGAATTACACACAAAAATGTTCTTAATCTTTTGCTTTCCTCATACAAAATAAAAATATTAATTTCAATTGTTGTTGTTTTCTTTGCTGCTTTTTGCGCCTGTTTTCACTTAAGTTTGTTTTGTACGAACAGCGATTGTGTTGAATTTATTTTTATATTTTTTCTGGTTGCATTGTGCTGCCTCATCGCAGTGGCTTTAACCCATTTTCGTTTTAATGATTGTGTCTGCACACATGCACACACACACACATGTCTATGTGTTTGTATAGAGTTTTTGTTGCTGCAGCCAGTTTTTTAGCTGCTACAGCTGTCATTTTTCTTCTCTCTGTGCTTTTTCTGTGCGACATTTATTATTTTTTGGAAGCATTTTTATTAAGTCGTTTAATTTCAATGACTTTTTATTGGAATATGAAGTCAGCAAGCATTCAAATTTTATTTATTTATATTATTATTTATTTATTTTATATTCAATTTGTTTTTTCAGAATGTTTATGTTTCTTTGTTTAGTTTAAAATTCTCTGCAATAAATTCCTTTTGTGCTCCATAAATTCTTGAAAATGCCTAAAAATGAATTGAAGCATTTTCGCTTTCACATTTCGCAATGTTGGCGCACATTTCAAAGTGTCACCACTTCACATGCCACAGCCACAGCTGTCAGACAAGCTTGTTGCTTGTCATTGCCTCAACGTTTGTCGCCTGGCGTTTGTTACATTGTCCGTCGGCTTCTGACGCCGCATTACAGTGTTGTCAACTCAATCAGCAACCTGAGAGGCAGCACACGACGCGTTTGTCGTTGTATAAGAGTCAGTCGTATGTAAACATCACAAAATTTGCTTGTTCGTATGAATACTTCAAAGAAAAAACTTAAGCAAATTGCATTTGAATATTTACGTAAATTTCAAAAATTCATAAGCAAAAAAATAAGAAGTAATAAAAATTCTAAGGCGTATTCTTTTCCAATTGTGTTAAATATTTAACACTTGCGTTAAAATTTTGTTGATAATTTTTATATTTCTTATATTTTGATTCGAATATGAGAGAGAAAATGAATGAAAATGTAGGCAGCGATTTGTTGTAAAAATATACAAAATGTTGGTTTTTTATTTAAAAAACTTTTTATTAATTCAAATATTGTCCATGTTTTTAAAGTACCTTTTAAAATTTTTGGCACAACTTCGGAATTTTGTATTTTAAAGTAATTTTAGGCCAGTTTGTTCTCACCAAAAGAGGGTTAAAGAAATTGGAAGAAATGATAAGCTGAAATCTAAGTGTCAGAACTCCGGAATTTTGACTTTTGAAGTCCTCTTTTGCGGTCAAGTTTGCTCTCACCAAAAGAGCGAGTGTTTATAATTTTTAAACAAAATCTTGCATGCAGCAAACAAAAATTTCTGTAGGACAGCAATACTGTACAATACAAAACTTGAAAAAAAATTTTACAAAATATATACAGTACTTTTCGCTTAAAGCGAACTTCGAGGGACTGGGCAAAATGGTTCGTTTTAACCGAAAGTTCGCTTTAAAAGGGGTCCGTAATAAGCGAAAACATAAAGCGCGTACTTTTGAAATTGGTTCGTTTTAGGCGGAAAATCGTTTTAAACGGGTTCGTTATAAACGAAAAGTACTGTATATACATATATATTGCTGCTCTCTATGTAAAAAGTGCTGAAAACCATTTGCATTTATTTGTGTTAGTATTTCAATATTTTGCTGCTGCTTTGCATGCGCTTAAAATGCAGAAATTTGTTTCTACAGTTTATTTCAGCTTTCAATACAATTTTTAAATAATCAATTGATATTTTTTTTTAATAAAAATTCCAATCGAGATAAATACAACTCAGCATAAGTCTATGAAAAACAAGCAATTTGCTGCGTTTCATGAAAAGCAAAATTATATTAAAACGTAAACTGTTACATAAAAACAAAGGCCTTCATAACTTTTTGACAAAGAGAAGCTTAACAAATTTATACATTATTGACTGCAAATATTTATTCAGAGCAGTGTTTTTCAAGCGTGTCTCTCTTACACATAATGGTTCGATCTGTTCTCTGCTGCCGTTTTAACACCAATGTGTCAGTAAAATTATCCTTAAAATAGTTCAGCTAAATAAATGCTGTTGTTGTTGTAAATAACATGAAATTGAAATGCACCTGCAAAAATGTCCAATACTCATAGTGCCGAGTTGTTGTAATTAATAAAACACTGCAGTTGGTGTCAGTGGCGCATGCAAAGGGAGTTTTTGAGGTTCAAAACCCTTCTCAAATATTATATCTAATTGTTAAAAAAATTCTTAGGTGGCAGATTTCATATTGGGCTCCTTAAATGAAATCGTGTGTGCGCTACTGGGTTGGTGCCATACTTTTTGGTCCCCTCAAAGTTTCTCCCATGCAAACAAAAAAACATCCCCTTTTTATGAGGAAGTTTTTTCTCCAATGTTTTTTCAATGAATTTCCAGCGCCGTGGCATATTTTAATTCAACTTTACTTCTCCATTGTCAGGGAAAAAGCGAGTTGATTTATTAGTGGTTCAATTTAATTATTTTTTGTGCCATAAAAATATTTATTGTTGCTCGAAAGGCGCACAAAGAGTGAGCCTTTTTATTGTCTGTGTTTCTTTAGTTCGTTGGTTGTTTTCGTTAATAAAAAAAAACTACAAAAAATACATAAAAATTTAAAACATTAATGTCATAGAGAAGTAAAAAGAATATTAACATGAAAACACAGCTGTTGATGTTTTTATGTTTCGCTCGTGCTGCTTTTAATGCGGTTTATTTTCTTTAGTAAACATACAAAAACAACAATCATACACGTGTGTTTTTTAGTAAAAATTATTATATGACTTTTTTCGATGTTACATTTGTGTTGTTTTGCATTTTTTAATTATGTAGACAAATTTTGGGTTTTAATATATTTTTAGTTTATTATTTTTGTTTCTACATGTTTTTTTAATATTTTGTCATTACTTTTGGTTAAATTCCTGTTGGTTTTCTTATTTTATGGCAAAATTCAACAACGTTGCTGCAAATGTTCAGTTTTTCTTATTGTTGTTTAGGTAAATTAGTGACAAATTTTTGTGTTTCCCTTTTTTATGCAATTTTATTACTTATTTTATTTTATTTTATTTTATTTTATTTTATTTTTTTTTATTTCATTTTATTTCATTTTATTTTATTTTATTTCATTTTATTGTATTTTATTTTATTTTATTTTATTTTGTTTTATTTTATTTTATTGTATTTTATTTGATTTTATTTGGTTTTATTTTATTTTATCTTATTTTATTTTATTTTATTTTATTTTATTTTATTTTATTTTATTTTATTTTATTTTATTTTATTTTAATTTAATTTATTTTTTTTACTTTACTTTATTTTATTTTATTTTAATTTATTTTATTTTAAGTTAATTTATTTTATTTTATTTTATTTTCTTTATTTTAATTTATTTTATTTTATTTTTTTTATTTTATTTTAATTTAATTTATTTTATTTTATTTTATTTTATTTTATTTTACTTTACTTCATTTTATTTTATTTTATTTTATTTTATTTTATTTTATTTTATTTTATTTTATTTTAATGCAAAGTTCAATCTTTCAGGTTAGTTATGGCAAAGAATATTCGACTATCGGTGAAATTATTATTCAATTCAAATTATATTCAAATTATAGCAAATTGTTTATCAAACTTTGGCGTTTTAGTAGTTGCTTGGCTTCTTTTGATTGGCTTCTTGCCAGCAGTTTCATTAGAAAATATATGCGAAAGTTGTGGCAATGTTTTATTAGGCATCAATGACAATATACACAGAAACAACAATAAGGAAAACAACAGTAATTATAGTGCCAAATCATGATTGCTTTGAATAAACAAATTAAGTTAGTCGGGTAAAGAAAAACATGTATGGAGTGTGTATTGGCCCAATGGTGAAAGCATTTTAAATGAGAAAATTTTAGACAAATATTTTGCATCAAAAACTGACGGGGTCAATCAAGGGTTAAAAGAAACTTGATTTATTTGGCAAAGATTTACTTGATTTATTTGGAAGGAAAGGTCTTGAGATTTGGAAAAAATACTCAAAATCAAAAAAAAATCAATGCATGATTTTCAGTGCTGAAAATTATTTTCTGAGTAATACTTTGCGCTTATGAAATAAAAATTGTACTACGAATTGTGAAGAAAAAATAAAACTGAAAAATAAATTCTCATTCTGGAAGTGAAAAATAAAGCTCACCGCATAATTTTTATTTTTCCCCAAAAAAAATAAAACAACAAATAATTTTTATTTTCTGATCAAAACAAAAACATCAACAAATAATTTTTATTCGGTGAGCGGAAAATAAAAATCAAAAAATTAATTTTAAATTTTGATTTTTATATTTAGCTCATAATTTTTACGGTCCCTGATCAGAAGTGAAAATTTTGTTAAAAATTAATGTGAAGAAACATAACTTAATCTAAGATAAACCACAAAGTGAATATAGATTATTTGCGCGTACAAAGCCACCTGTCAGTAATAAATAAAACTAAACTCACCAAAAGCCATTTACTAACAAAAAAAAACTTTTGAATTGAAAATAAACAACAACATTAATAAAAAACAAGCATTTGACCTTGTAAAACTTTAAGCGAAAAAGGCCAAAACATTTCAATTAATGTAAAGCAGACCAAGTGCACATAAATTACCACAAAATTACGTCGACTTTCCAAACAAAAACCTTACGCACTCACACCTACACATAGATAAAATACCAGCAATTGGAATAGAAGCCATTTGGAGCATTAGTAAAGTGGCCAAAAGTGCCAAAGCAACAACAGAAACAAAGCAAAACGCGCGCGCGTAAATTACACCGCAAGCGAAACGTAGACGCCAGCATAGAAAAGCATAAAAAACTCAAACGTAAAAAACTGTACGAAGCAAGAGCACCAACAAAAACAACAATAATAAAAGTAAAAAAATCGAGCGGCAGCGAACAATCAACAGCGGCGCCTTCAGTCAGCCAGCGAGCGAGCCAGAAAGCCAGCCGAAGGCGCGTACAATTGTAAACAGCGAAAATCCCCGCCTGAGGTCAAGCAAAGTGGCTGCCACCGACTCGCAGCCTTGGCGCGTCTAAGAAATTGAAAATGGAAATTGAAGGGCACCAACTCAACGATGGCGTTCGCCAAGTAAAAGCGAGAGTGCCAAGTGCTCAGCGACAAGAAAACGCCAACAGGCAATTGAGGCCCGGCGAGCGGTAACTACTGGCAAATGGCCAAACGCACAGACGCAAAGTAATATAAATAAATACGGCAAACCGAAAGCAATAAAAATATGCGCCATGCGCCGCGTATCCTCGCGTTGCGTTGGCCACTGTGCGTGTGTGTGCGATTCGCATGCATGCAGCGCGCAATTTAATTACCGCGAAGCAGACACTGGCCACAACAACAACAACAACAGCGGCAACGAGCACAAAATTAATCACAAGCGAAAGCAATAAAAATGCCTGCAGCTAGAACCAACAACAAAAACAAAAAAAGAAAAAAAATTAAATGAAAACAATGAATGCAGCTGAACTGAACGAAATTGGCTCGAACTGAATGGCTGATGTTGGGTTGGCAGCAATCAATCGTACGGTTGGAAGCTGCGCTGAGATGTTTTTGTTAGACTGGGTCACATTGAAATTAATTTTCCAATTAACTAGTTTCGATTAGTTTCGTTGCCGCAGAGCATGCAACTAGTTTTAAGGCAGTAATAGAGTTCAGTCGACTGAGTGTAAAGGATATTCATAGAAGAGTGCGGGACAGGAAAGTGCTGAGTGCAGCCATCCAACAGTGCATCAAACAGAATCTTAGAGTTATTTAAGTAGTTTTATAAATTTGTAAATATTTTATAAATTTTTGCAATTCCCTGAAGAGTTCAATGAATCGCTGTCTAAACTTTGGAAAATAAGTAGTGAAGTTTCACTTATCAACACTGACCTTACAGTTTATGAAACCATGGACAGTGCATCAAACAGAGACTTAGGTTTATTACAGCAGATTTATAAATTTTTAAACATTTTATAGATTTTTGCAATTCCCTGAAGAGATCAACGAATCACTGCCTAAAGAATCGCTGTCTTTGGAAAATAAGTAGTGAAGTTTCATTTATCAACACTGACCTTACAGTCCATGAAATCGTGGACTGGGACAGTGCATCAAACAGAGTCTTAGATTCGTTAAAGCAGACTTTATAAATTTTTAAACATTTAATGAATAGTTGCAATTCCCTGAATAGTTCAGCGAACTGCTGTCTAAACTTTGGAGAATAAGTAGTAAAGTTTCACTTATCAACACTGACCTTACAGTCTATGAAACCATGATCAGCAACAGGATACAGCAAACATGTTGGTACATCGACGAGTTATTATTGTATGCTATGAATAAGTCTTTATTGACGTTATTGATTTCATAGTTACTAAATTGATTGATTTTATAGTTACTAAAATGGGTAAAAATTGATAAATAAATAAATTAGAATTTTTGTACTTCATTAGAATTACAGGTTCCGCTTTTTTTTGTAATAATTTTCTTACCAATAAAGTTAGAGTAATGAAATTTTGACACGTAATCACGGAGATTTTGGGTTCTAACATACGATCGATATAAATTTTCAAGGATATAAAGGATTGAAATTTTCAAAGGACCTTTTCCATATCCTTTTTTTACACATAGATAAAAAATAAATTTTACTTAAATTCTTGAGCCTTTCCTCTTTCATTTGATATACATATCGCCATATTCTAACGAGGTTAAGTATTTTTTATATATATTTTTTTGTATCCCCTTCAAAATTTTAAAGTCCTTTTAAAAGGACAAAGGATGTAGAAATGAAAAATTGAGTACGCAGTATTATTATGTTTGGTCTCTAGTTTCACGCCGTCATAAATTTTTTCCGGTGGGAAAATTGCTGTCACACGGTGTAATCAAACGAGACTTAACTTATTGCTACCACTGTAGAATATTTTCAAGATCATTCGACTTTCAGCTAACATCAAACACTGATTAGGAAGAGCCCATGACCAGTTCTTCGGGCAATACAATGCGCCTCAGAGATCTCCGGGTGCACTAGTCGAGCCATAAGCCAGCTTTCTCTATCGGCAAGTCCGTTCGAAGCTCAGGTTGGTTTCATCTAACTTCAAACATTAATTAGAAGAAGCTTGTCACACTCTCTCCGGGTATCAAAATAGCCCTCAGAGATCTCCGGGTGCACTAGTCAAGCGAGATTGGCCAGCTGCCCATCTAACTTCACCCAACCCTACTGCAACCAACACCAACACGCACCGCTCTGTATTGTCACTCGTTAAAAATAATTTTCACTTTCAACAGTTCTTAAAATAAATCACCACGCCAAAAGCGTCACTTTAGGCGTCCAATAAATATAATTTTTTTGCTCGCTGACTTTTTGTAGAATTTTGCATAATTGCTATTATTGATAGCATTTTTTTTGGCACTGGTTTGCATTTTCCTAACCTTCAGCAGCGTTTAGTGAATGCAGCATCAATTAGTTGTATTTTAAAATTTTTTTGTTGATTTTATTTCAAAACGAAAATTACAAAAAAAATAAAAAAAAACGCAAAATTGTTGGAAACTGTTTTTATTGGCATTGGAAATGTGAGCGCAAATATGTTTGTTTGTATGAGTGTTTGCTCAAACCGCTGCTCAAACCAGAATAAATTTTTTTCATACCTTTTAATAGTTGTTATTGTTTATGAAAACCGCAAATTAATATAAAAAATACCTAACAAGTGCACCAAAATTGCTTAATTGGTAACAATTTGCAACAATTTAATGCATCAGCGGTTGTCAGGAGTATTTATATAATATTTGTTTTTTTTGCCATTTCCCCACAGCCGCACAAAATCCCAACATGAACAATTCAATTTAGTTTAGTTTTATTTATGGCACAATTAAAAAAAAAAAACAAAAATTTATTTGCCATATAACTTTTTTGCACTTTCACTGTCAATGCTGACGCTGTTTATTGCTGTTTGAATTGTTGTTGTTGTATTTGTTGTTGAAACTTTCGAGCGCAAACATTTTAATTAATTGCGACATTAGCTGTTCGCTGCCGGCAACACAGCTGCCTGTGAATTATGGCACGCGGTCAGACTGTTAGCAGTCATTTTACACTACGCGCTGAGGCCCAGGCTGAGCTCAAGAAGCGAGCAAAAGAGTTTGTATGCGTGAGTGTGTTTGTATGTGTGAGTGGCATAAATTTTAATTTAATATGTTTTTTTTTGGGTAGTAATTTAAAGCGCAAATGAGTACAAATGGCAATTTTGCGCAGCAACCAATTAATGTTACTCATGCGCCACAGTGGTCGTGAGGCTGCAGTTAGGCGGGCACAGTGTAGAATGCAGCGCAAATAAATACAAATTAAATTAACGAATTAAATTGGCGCACAAATACAGTAAGAGGCGTGCATAAACAATTAAAAATCCGCCTAAAAATATGCTACACAACACAACCAAAAATTAGTCTCTGCAAGTGTTAAGTCGCTTTAACTTTTAACCTAAAAAATTGTTTTATAGTGCCATAACTTATGTCAATATTTATAAAAATCGTTTCTTCTTTCTTGCAGCCCCGCAACAAGGAACAAGAACAGGAAGTGCTCAACTGGGTTTTTGCCGTATTGGGCGAAAAAGTGCCCAGCGGTCAGTATGAGGACATACTCAAGGACGGTATTGTGCTGTGCAAGTTGGCCAACAAATTGGCGCCTGGCTCTGTGAAGAAAATCCAAGAGCGCGGCACCAACTTTCAGCTGATGGAGAACATTCAACGCTTCCAGGCGGCTGTCAAGAAATACGGTGTGCCCGAGGAGGAAATCTTTCAGACAGCGGATCTGTTCGAGCGTCGCAATATTCCACAGGTGACGCTGTCGCTGTATGCGCTGGGACGCATTGTAAGTCACACTGAAGTCAGAAAGTACTTGTTTCTTCAAAGCAATAATAATTTTTGTAAAATTTTCTTCATAGACACAAAAGCATCCAGAATTCAACGGCCCCACTTTGGGTCCCAAGATGGCCGACAAGAACGAGCGCGAATTCACAGAAGATCAGCTGCGCGCGCACCAGGGCGAACTCAACTTGCAGATGGGCTTCAACAAGGGCGCCTCACAGTCGGGACACGGCGGCTTCGGCAACACGCGTCACATGTAGAGCGAACGCAGCGCACTGATGCCCAGTTGGGTGTGGGCGTTTCGGCGTTGTTGTTGCTATTGTGTGCTGCTTTTATTTTCAGTAAATTTATGTATGTTTTCTATAAAGCCTCACTTGTGCATTGCCACAAAGAAGAAGGCAAGTTTCAGCATCAAAACCAAACAAAGAACAAAGCAAGTTTTAGGTTTTTTGTACACCAGTGTCTTTATAAAAATTGTGTGTATTTTTTTATTTCGTAATGTTTCTTAGTATTTCCTATGTTTTATCATTTATGGAAATTTTTGTCAACTTAAAATGTAATCAATTAAAATTAAACTAAATAAAATAAATACATTTAATTTGTATTAGAAGAAGAATACGTCGAAGATTCTTACAAAAGATTGGCTAAAGTTTTGTTTTAAGTCTTAGTGTTGTCTGTCGCTTGTTGAGATTATGAGCGAGTTCAGTGAACTTGTGTTGTTGCTGCTTCTCACGCACTCACACACATACACACGTATTATACCGAATCTGTGCTTGAGTGCAATTCGCGTATCTTTAGCAGCACTCAACACTCAATCAAGTCCAAACAAATCGCTTATGTGCTCTTCCTCTTGCCGCGCTACTTTGCTGCCAGCTTTGTGGTCAGACAATTTTGCGTATGAAAGTGTGGGGAGAAGTGGGCGAAATTGCTTTGTAAGTGCCAATCACAAAAGCAAATACAACACACAATGCCATAGCCAACTGCATGGCAGCTGATAAGCGTGCGAAACGCGCCATGATGAAAGATGAGACGGACAAAAAGCAGCGCATATTTGAGTAGCGAACTACAGGGGAAGAGGTAGTTGTGAGGCGTTTTAGGCATTTTGGTGTAGTTGTCATGGAACAGTGTGCTGCAAAGTTTTGTGCAGATCAGTTTGGCTGCTTGTGTGGGAGTTTTAGTGAACTTAACGCGACTGCATTTAGTGAGGAAAAATTTGCATTTATTTTAAGTTTGTTTATAAATGTTTCTATATGTGGAAGAATCAAAATCTGTATGGGATGGCATTTAAAAAATGAATTAAAAATTCAAAAAAATGCAGAATTAAAATTCAAAATAAATTTGTATAGCTGAAAATCTAACAACTAAAGTTGCCATGTAGTCTAAAGGTTAGGAAAAGTAGCATTGAAAAACAATAAAACAAATTGTTTCCCAAAATAACAAAGTTCTGTCAACTGAGAGGGGAAGGGCGGGGGCAAAAAAAAAATATACGAGTATGTATATCGGCGTTTTGAAAGTTTATGCCTGCTTTTTTTTATTGTTTTTTCACAGTTTTCCTTTTTTGCAAATCTTATGGTGAATCGGCATAAGAAAACCAAAAGAAATCGGCACAAGAAAAATTCCTTAAATTTTAGGTATATGATGTGTTCAGCAATTTGATGTAAAATACTAGCAGGAAAATTTTTATGAATCATTTTAACCCTTCAGTTCCTATTTATATGGGTCAATTTGACCCTTTTTTCCTAGATGCCAACAAATTTTGAAAGAAAAAGAACTTTTAAGGAATGCGTTCAGCAATTTGATGTAAAATACTACAAAGAAAACTTTTAAAAATAATTTGTATCCTCTTTTTTGGGTCAATTTTACCGTTTTTTCGACAATGCTAAAAAAATTTCTTTGAAAAAGGACTCTTAGAGACAATGTGTTCAGCTATATGATGCAAAATTTTACGAGGAATATTTTTGTGGCACATTTTAACCCTCTAGCTTCCATTTTTATGGGCCAATTTTACCCTCTTTTCTTGAAATGCCAAAAAAAAGTTCTTTGAAAAAGGACTTTTAAGGAATACATTTTAGGTATATGAAGTATTCAGCAATTTGATGTTAAATACTATGACAGACATTTGTGTTCAACCCTCTAACTCTTATTTTTATGGGTCAATTTGGGCCTTTTTCCTTTCGTGCCAAGAAATATCCTTTGAAAAAGGACTTTTTAAGGCCAAAAGATTCTACAAAAATAATTGCCATAAAATTCTACTATAGGTCACTGAAGACACCAAAGCTCAAAATTTAACTTGAACGCCAGAAATAAGGCAAAACTAAAGAAGAATTTAAGGATTAATTTAAGGATTAATTTAACGATTAATTTAAGGATTAATTTAAAGATTAATTTAACGATTAATTATGTTTAGGTATTTGAAGTGTTCAGCAATTTGATGTTAAATACCAGGACAGACATTTTGTGGAACATTTTAACCCTCTAACTCCTATTTTTATGGGTCAATTTTGGCCTTTTTCCTTCAATGCCAAGAAATCTTCTTTGAAAAAGGACTTTTTAAGGACAAAATTTACGACAAAAATATTTGTCATAAAATTCTACTATAGGTCTCTGAAGACACCAAAGCTCAAAATTTAACTTGAACGTCAGAAATAAGGCAAACCTAAAGAAGAATTTAAGGATTAATTTAAGGATTTATTATTTTTATGTATATGAAGTGTTCAGCAATTTGATGTTAAATACTATGACAGACATTTTGTGGAACATTTCAACCCTCAAACTCCTATTTTTATGGGTCAATTTTGGCCTTTTTCCTTTCATGCCAAGAAATATCTTTTGAAAAAGGACCTTTTAAGTACAAAATGTACTACAAAAATATTTGCCATAAAATTCTACTATACGTCTCTGAAGACACCAAAGCTCAAAATTCAACTTAAACGCCAGAAATAAGGCAAAACTAAAGAAGCATTTAAGGATTAATTTTTGGAAATAAAGAAAATGTGACTTATTAAGAAATTTGTTGAATGCCCTGAAGAACGAAACTCAATCGGTCTATGAAAAGTTCGCCTACCAAATTTTCAGTGAATTCCATTTGAAATTGTCACCCAATTAAATTAAAATTGTTCACAAGTTTTGAATCAAACACCGGCTGTGTCGTGAGTAGAATGTCTACGCTTACGCCCAACTTTTTCTAATCTCAAGGCGACCTTCGTGTTGTGTTACGTCTGTCTACTAGCACAGACGCACACAAAAAGCTGACAAATCTGACAGCGCAACAACAACTAAACTCAAATATGTCTACACTTTATTGCTTACTTTAGATTCGTTTCAGTGTTGCCACGTTCAGCGCAGAGTGTGAGACAATAAGAATGTCTGACAGACATTTATCTGCGTCTTAATGTCAACAGCTGCTTAAGGCAAATCGCACACTGGCTGGAACCTTTCGCTTTCCGAACGCAAAATATCCTTTACCCATAAAAATTCGAAACAACTACAAATAAACAAAGCAACAGAAGTAAATTTTTGCGCTCACATTCAAAGAAGAAAGTCAGCAAAAGAGAAACCAAATCACATTGAAACACAGCGAAATTTATATACAGTTATATTCGTATGTGTGTTGGTGTGGCTTAAGACAATGCGCCATTATAATTCGCCACATTGCCGCACACTTAGTAATAACAACAACAACAACAATGAATGCATTGTGGACGCCAAAGTCTCCTGCTGGGCCATTTTAATGGCCCACGTAGCTGCCTGCTTTCCCTTCAATCACTGCGAACATTGGTGCCTCGCTCAAGTTGGTGCACCTGTCTGTGCTGTTGTCGCCTCCGCTCAACACTCTCCCACTTCCAATCCTCGAGCTGATCCATTTCGCCAGCAGCCACTCATCCATAAATGTTTGGGCATTTCAGACAAACAAAGTGGACATTTTGCCTGTGTGGCATTTGTGATAATGAATGCGTCCCACACACACACACACATCAACACACAGATCTATGTGTAGGGTAAACCGGACATGTGAGAGATGGTTTTAGTGAGATTCAAGTCCCACACTGACGGGGTTTTGGCTTTCGATGCTCTCCATCTCTATAAAAAAAAACAGATCTATGTGTTAGTGCGTTGCGACACATTTACATGTATAGTCACATACATTGTTGAGTGTGCGTGTGTGTGTATGTGAATAGGTCTGTGTTTATATTCACGTCAGCGTATTTATTTAATTTTATTTATGCTGACAATAAAACGACAACAGCGAACTGCAAACTTGTACAGGTGTGTCAAAGTTTGTGCATAGCTGAGCGCACATTTGTCACGTATGTGTGGGTGTGTGTGTGTGTGAGTGAGACTGTGAATTCATGTTGACCAGTATAAATACCAGCTAATAATACTGTTTATTGGTATTAAATTCAGAGTGACAACTGTTGATTTTTTTCCATCAGCTTTGAGGTTATGTTATGTTCTCTTAACTGAGGTTTTCCAAAGGTTTTATCTACATGTTTCAGCTATTTTTTGGTGTTGTTTGATGTTTTCTTTACCAAATGCTGATATCAAAAATTCAAATTTTTTATTAAAAAATGTTGCAATCTAAACGAAAATAACTTGAAAAGCTATATTATTTATTTTTATTATTTTTTAATATTTCATATTAAATGAAAACTAAAAAACTATTAGAAAATCAAAAATTATTAGGTATTTTTTGTTGTATTCACTTTTCTTTTGTATTGAAATAGTTTAACTTTTTGAATAAGAAGTTAAATAAATAATTTTTTTTTAATTGTTGCACTCCGACAAAAATAACTAAAGAAAATATTCGAAAAACCAAAGTTGTACAAATTTTTTAAAATTAATATCCCCATCAAAAAGCTAAAGAATTTTAATAAAAAAATATACATATTAAATTTTTATAGAAAAAATAATTATAATTATTATATATTATTAATTATATTAATTTTAATTAATTAATTATTATAATATATTACACTACTCGACACGAAAAATGCTCCTAAAAATAAAAGTATTTTTTAGACTTATCTTCGGCTGCTGAACACGAAACTGAAAATCAAAAAATTTTCTTAAGAAGCGTTTTCGAAAAATCTTCGAAAAACACGTTTTTCCCTCTTATTTCAGTTATGAGCACATATCTCGTAAACCAACCATCCGACTAACCCGTCGTTCAGAAGGCAATTAACTAACCTTCCCGACGATATATCGATTGTCCAAATCAGATTAGATTTGGGGAAGTTACTGACGATGAAAATTGAAAAAATTTAATTTTTTGACCATTTTCAAAAATTATACATTTTCGAATCGTTTTTTTCTAGATAAAATAAATGATCTGCTCTGGTTTTAAAATCTAAGATGAAAGATATATTATTTTAGCAAATGTTAAGCCTAACATCAATAGAATTAAAAGAAAAATGACAAAGTTATGATGCACGGAGTGAAAACACCAACTTTTCATTTATTACACCGTGCGAAAACATTTTTTAATTTTTCCGAGACCCATCCAAATGTTGATATAGACGTGAAACTAGAGGTAATTTATAATATCCTGGCATAGTCAGTTTTTAATTTTCTGACCCAAAAACTTTTTTAAAGGACTTTAAAATTTTAAGGATATACACATTTCAAATATTTTTTTTAAATATTTGCGATTATGCAATGATGAAGAAATGAGTATCAAATGAAAGAGGGAAAATGTCTCCTCTTAACTAAATTTTCTATGTTGAATTTCAATTCAATTTGCTTTACTACATTCGATGTTTTTAGTAAGCAACTACGAGATATTCTGTACATAAAAACATGAATGTAGCAGTGTATAATTTTTGAAACGCTGTTGTGGCTTAACAGTGAAAGTGATTGAAATGAAATTAATACGAAGTATAGATCTTTGAATGCTTTTTTACCAGAAGTCACTTATATAAATTTAGCTCGCATGGTTTCCAGGATATTCAAGGATAAACATTTAGTTGATGTCCTTTTTCATTAAATTTTTTAAAAAAGCATATGGGTTCTTCGACCTCATGCCATTAGCTTTCATTTGACGTAAAAATTATTCCTTTCTGACATTTGAGTCAAGAGATATGATGTTTTAAAAGTTTCAGTAAGGAGCACTAAGCCGCCATCTTTAAACTACATTTAAAAAAAACTCGAACATCCCGGAAAAAATCCTTTGACACTTTTTCATCTACTGAGGTCCTCTATCGAATGAGATATGTTTGAGCTTGTCCCTCGAAATTTTTTTTGAATTTGTTGCACTGTGTTATAAGTCTTTAATATTGCGTTATTATTCTTTTTTATTATGTTTCATATTGAATGTAAATAGCGCAAAAAAAGATTAGAAAAACTAAAATTATAGAATTTGTTGCATTGATTTTTTTATTGTGTTGAAAAAGTTTGAGTTTTTGAATAAGAAGCTGAAAAATTAAATTAAAAATAAAATTTGTATTAAAAAATGTTGCCATTATAAGGAAAATAACTCAAAAAGCTATTCGAGAGACGAAAGTAATTTTTAAATTAATTTCTCTATCACATATAAAAGATTTTACATTTTTGAAAATAAATTTTGTTATTGTTGTTGTTGATAAGATTTTGCATTCTTCTGTTCAACCGCTTTGGGTTCTATTTCCGGACAGAAATTTTCTTTTGTTTTAAATTACTGTAAAATAAAAATCCTAAAATTTGAAATCCTCGCAAGACATGGGCTACAGAAGCTTGTCGTAGTAGTAGTTGGGTTGTTGTGCTATAAAAATGTTAAAATTTCTTTTTGTATAAGTAACTCTTTGCTTCTAATGAGTTTTTCTTTCGTCCCACAAACTTTCGTCTAATCATTTTGAGTGAAGACTTAAGCAAATTATGAACACAAAACAAGTTCTAGCAACTCTTTTCTTGAATAATCAAAACTTATGCAATTAATTAATCTAATTCAGCTACCAGCAAGAATGCAACTAACGTTGAATGGAACTGTTCTGCCATGAGTGGAGCAATTCAATTATAAACGCCAACCAACCAGTCGCTCTAACGCACCAAAATTCAAGATTAGTTATAAAAACATTAATAACAAATACAAATAGACAGCAACAACAATGGCAGTTATCATTTATTGCCGCCACGTTATCAGCAACAATAATAACAAAAGTGATGACGCCAGCACTGACATCAACCGTTTTTGATGTCGACGTGCATCGTAAGTTATCAATGTGCGCCAAAATATTCACACGCATACAAATACAAACATACATATACAAATATACACACACGCACATATATTATCGTAAGCATTTACATTTACAAACACATTTACATACACATATACATTTATAGACACGTTTATTCTTACATATACACATTTACATACACATTTACATTTACATACACAAACATGCTTAAGTATGCACTAAATGCGCGCACGTGTTGCCAACTCACCGGCAAAACTTCCAATCATCAACTCAACAACAACAACAACAACAAAAATTAACTACAACAAAACCTAAATAAAGAAAAAAAAACACAAAAAGAACGCAAACTTTCACATTTCCATTTGCTATACGTTTCACGTTTTCGCCACTTTCCACTTTTCATTTTCGGTTGCCTGCTTTTCGGCGCTCTTACCGCAGTCATTTCCGGCCTCTCTCTATCTCGTTCTCTCTCCGCTCTCTCTCTTTTTTCGTTCTCCCTTCTCCAAGTTAGTCAGCGTAATTTTTTTTTGCGTTTGCAACTTTTCCTGCCAATAACTACTGCAACAACACTAGAAAAATGCAAAAAACCATCATAGCAACAACAACAACAATCGCAGTAGCAAGGCAATAATAACATTGCCCATAGAAATTTGGCTAATAGGCAAAAATTTATGACGCTCACCGGAAAAGTTTTTCGTCGATTGTTGGCGCGCTGCGCCAGTAAACACAAACACACCCATACGCACTCATACACTCACACACATGGTTACGAAGAGCTGCCGACATGCACAGCCACACGCACAATCGCACACTTTAATGGAAGAGCCGCACCGCAGCTCATCACAATTTAACTTCAGTCGTAAGTCAAAAAGTTGCCATTTCAACGAAAAACAATTCAAGCCAACAAAAACAAAAAAATTAAAAAAAAAGCATGTTTTACAAAATGCAGCAAAAAAAAGAAACTTGTTAACCTTTAAATGCTCAGGAACAACGATTTTCTTAAGAATAATTGTGTATAAAATATAATAAAAAAATATATAATTTTTTCCCAATAGTTTTTTGAGTAATTTTCTGTCAGAGTAAAATACTAAAAAAAAATTTTTGTGAAAATTCATTAACTTTCTCATAAAAAATTTAAAATCTTTTCAATGTGATAGAGAAATTAATTAATAAATAAAAATTGATAACTTTCGAATAGTTTTTTGAGTTTTTTTCCTCCAAAGTGCAAAACTTTGTTAGTAAAAATTTAAGTTTTAATTAAATTTATTTAGCTTTCTTTTCCAAAATGTAAAACCTTTTCAATATAATAGAGAAATTAATTTAAAAAAGATAACTTTCGTCTCTCGAATAGCTTTTCAAAAAAAAGATAACTTTCGTCTCTCGAATAGCTTTTTAAGTTATTTTCCTTTAGATTGCAACATTTTTTAATACAAATTTAATTTTTAATTTAATTTATTTATGTACTTATTCAAAAAGTTAAACTTTTTTAACACAATAAAAAAATCAAGGCAACAAAATTTATAATTTTAGTTTTTCTAATAGTTTTGCGTTATTTACATTAAATATGAATAAAAATAATAATTAAAAAATAATAACGCAATATTAAAGACAAAACAAATTTTTCTATAAAAGTTCCTTAACCCTCTGATAGAGATATTAATAAAAAAATTTATAATTTTGGTTTTTCGAATAGTTTTTTTGTAGTTATTTTCTTTCAGGGTGCAGCTATTATATAAATTTTTTTAAATTATATTTAGCTTTTTTTATTTCATTGCTAAATAACATTAAAAAAATAGAGATATTAATTAAAAAAAAATGTTATAACTCTGGTTTTTCGAATAGTTTGTTTAGTCATTTCTTTTCAGAATGCAACAATTAAAAAAAAAATGTTAATTTATTTAGCTTCTTATTAAAAAAGTTAAACCATTTCAATACCATAGAGAAGTTAATACAACAAAAATTATAATTTTGTTTTTTCTTATAGTTTTTTTAAGTTATTTTCTTTCAATCTGAAATATTAAAAAAAAATAATATAAAAAAACACAAATTTTATACAAATTCTTTAGCGCCCTTCAAAATAAATTTCCTTTTTCTTTTCAATATGATAGAGAAATTAATACAAACAGTTGATAACTTTCGTCTTTTGAATCGTTGTTTGAGTAATTTTCCAACGGAGAGCAAAAATTGTTTAATAAAAATTAAATTTCTAGTTAAATTTCTTCAGCTTCTTATACAAAAAGTTACAACTTTTTCAACACGAAGGAGAAATTAATAAAAAACTTCATAATTTTCGACTTTCGAATAGTTTTTTTTTTTGAGTCATTTTCAAACATTTTTTAATAATAATGAATTTTTTAATTAAAATCCTTTAGCTTCCTATTCAAAGAGTTACAACTTTTCAACTCGATAGGAGAATCAATACCGTAAAATTTCATTCAATGCCTTTTTTCCAATTTTCTAATAGTTTTTTGATTCATTTTCCTTCAGTGTACACAATTTTTTTTATAAAAATATACTTTTCAATTCAAATTCTTTAGTTTTATGGAAATTAATAAAAATTGTGGATAACTTTCAAATAGTTTTTTGAGTAATTTCCTTCAGTGTATAAAATTAAAAAAAAAAAAATTTAAATTAAAGAAATTAATTTAAGAAATGTGAATTTGACTTTCGAATAGTTTTTTGGGTCATTTTCCAACAGAGAGCAATAATTTTTTTATAAAAATTTAATTTGGAGTGGAAATTCCTATGGAGAAATTCCTTTCGATAAATAAATATATATAAAAAATTTACTATTTTCGATTTAATAATAGTTTTTGGAATTGTTTTCCTTCAGAGTACACAAATTTTTTAATTAAAAATAATTTTGTAATTAACTGTTTTGAACTTCGTATCTTTCCTGCATATTTTTTTTTAATATAAAACATTTTTTACACTATAAAGAAGTGGAATGAATAACTGTTTCTTTTCCACACTATGAAAATAGATTGATTGAATAACTGTGTATTTAAAGGTACAATTTGCATTTATGGGTTAATTCGAAAATCAATGCGTAACTATATTTGTACGTCTGTTTGAAGTGAAATGTACGTTTCAGTACAAATTCACTGGGACTTTCGCTCAGTGCATAAATCGTACGCCCAAAGTAATTAAATCAATAAATTTGTAGCAACATTTATTAACAGCGCTGCCAAGCAATGAATCACGCAGTTCGATTGTACCGACCTTTGTAACAGTGAAGGTGAGCGATGTGCGTTGGCGAACAAAAACTACACTGCGGCAAAAAGTTATAAAGTTTTAGTAATTGATGACAGTGGGGAAAGTGAAGCGAAGTTGTAAGAGTGGGGGTCTGCATGTTCTGTTGTCAAATGTACCAGTCAGCCTGATGGCAAATTAAATCAATACTCGTATATCATTTTGACGCTGATTTCAATAGGAAATATTCATATAGATACATATATATGGAAAGTTTTTGGATACATTTTCCAATTTTTCGCTGCAGAAAATTTTTTTGGGCGGAAAAGTATACAACAAAAAATCTATCAGCTCAAATTCAATGATAAGTTCTGAAGTTGTGCCATACTGTTTTATATATATATATTTATATATATATATATATAGATTTATTAGGGTCGGATTTCCTAAATAAATAACAAGTAATTAAATTGAGGATTAAAAATGAAGAAAATAATAATAATAAAAAAAAACCAAAATTAAAGATTTCAAAAATAAAAAACTAACTTTTTGTTTTTAAATTATATTTTTTTATTTTTGAAATCTTTAATTTTGTTTTTTTTTTAATTATTATTTTCTTAATTTTTAATTAAAATTAAATTAAAAAATTAATAAAATTCAAGATTAATAAATAAGAAAATAATAATTTAAAAAAAAACCAAAATTAAAGATTTCAAAAACAAAAAATATAAAACATTTTTTAATTTTGGAATCTTTAAAAAAAAAAATTTTTTTTTATTTTTGAAATCTTTAATTTTGTGTTTTTTTAAATTATTATTTTCCTAATTTTTAATCTAAATAAAATTTGTTTTATTTTTAAAATCTTTAATTTTGGTTTTTTCCAATTTATTATTTTCTTAATTTTTAATCTTGAATTTTATTATTTCTTATCTATTTTATATTGAAATATTGCACTCACTTGTAGCTTATACGACAACCTTATAAAGATAATTATTTCAATCCTTTGAATTCGTTAAAACCTCATCAAGTTCAAAAGAAAAGTTTTCTCAGTTCATAGCTGAATTTAAACCTAAAACTTTTTTCCATATAATATGAAAGAATGTTTTGTGAAATGTTCCTACTGGGTCTCTAGCACATGTATTGACTGTACATAACAATTTTGGTGATTATATGGCTGGAATGTGAGCTGCTTGAAAACGAGGTCAACACCGGCACATAAACATAACTATCAAACTGATACACCAACAACAACAATAGCAAAAAAACCAACAACAGCAACATAACATTTGGCATTGCAACAGAATCAATGCAATCAATAAGGCAAACCCACAATTAAGTTAGGCACATATCGTATGAACTTCAGCCAGCAAATACAATTTCTGCCTAACCGATAAACAACAAACACTACAACAACAACAACAATAATCATTAATAGGTAAAAGGGCAACAGTGAAAAAACAGCCAGCAGCATTTTAGACGCTCCACATTTCCTCGACAATGAATAAATGTGGCCATTTGTGTGTATGTGTGCACATATACAAACACATAGATATATAGATATGTATTTAGTAAATGTATATATGTAAGTATGAACTATCAAGCAGCGGTAGCAGCAGCTGTGGCCGCCGCCGTCTCCTGCAGGTGAGCGGCCCACGTCAAGGACGCGCGCATTATTCTCGTTTATATCCTTCGTCGATCATCGCTATCGCGCCTCGCCGTGCCATCAGCTCGACTGACTGCCTGGCAAGCCTGGTGAGCATCATTAGACGAATGAGTTCACCATCAACTGTCGGTGTCGGTGTTGGTGTTGGTGCGGCGAACGCAGCGCAGCATAAAAGTGAAAGTCGAAGATGTTGGAGCGATGTGTGAGGGAGCGTCGAGCTTAAGTATTTGACATACAAATACAAAAAGGGGGGCGGGGGGAAAGCAAAACGTTGGATTGTGTGAATCTTTAATTAAGATAAATGTGGCGCTGATGTGTGCAACTCATCAACGTTAGTTATTCCTCGCGCTTATTTTTGTTGTATTTGTTTTTGTAGTATAACGAAGGGGGATTATTGTTGTTATTATTGCAGTTGTCAGTTTTTGCAGGAAGCGTGATGTGTGTGTGTGAGCATAAAATATTTGAAATTATGGAAACTTGGCATAGGCACCCACGAGATTACTAAAACGGCAGTCGGGGGAATTTTCGGACGGGGGCGCTTAAAATGTTGCGGATGCTGACGTTTGGTGTTAAGTTTGTTTGATTTGAACTGCCGCATTGTGGCTGAAATTAATGAAGATTATTCACGCCGATTTGCAGCAACCCAGTACAAAGTAGTGGCAAACGTTTGCTTGGTTGTTGGTCTCTCAAGTGAATTGTTGGGAATTTGTTGCATGTTGCATGAATTGCAGATATTGCATGCGTTCTAGCTGCAACTCGATTGGGTGACAGGCCAAGGTGAATAAAATATCACTGCACAACAGCATTTCTGCAACAGAGTAACGACCGTATATTTCTGAAAGAGGACGTCATACTGATCATTTTTGCCGAACAATGTAATAGTCCAGCACGTCTGAGTTGTTTGTAATTTCCACATAAAGGTTAAAGGGACCCTGCAGACTTTTACACGGAAAGTATAAGAACTTGAAGAGATAGAGCTTTGATGTCTAAGACAAAGTTCTTTGCATTAAAAATGTAAATATTTTTTGTGTACACATCAACCCCCTCCCCTTTCCTTACCCTCTTTTTCATGTTTTTCGGAAAAATTTTTCATAAAAAGCTTGTATTGAGTAAAATATTGAAAAAAATACCATATTGTCTTTGGGGAAAATATTCTTCATTAAAAAATAGGGGGGTCTTCAAACACCAAAACTTTCTCAAAACTTCCTCCAACATAAATAAAAAGCCTTAAGCACGAAACCTTAATGTAAGACTTTTTTCATAAATTGCTAGCTCTGCTTCAGATGTTGAGAAAAATGTTGAATATTAAAAAAAATTATATTTTCCATTGCAAAATAGTTCAGGTGGTCTCCAAAAAAGAAGTCCCCTCTTAATAAAATAAAAAATTTTTTGTGGTCGTTACTCTGTTGCACACAAAAAAATTTAAAATTGTTGTACTGTGTATTTATTCACATCAAAGTTTTAGTAGCAAATCGCAACTTGGGGCCCAGACTTCACTTCTTGTCTCATTTTGTTCTCATTTGGTGCCCTTAAATATTATAAATTTGCCTTCCAAAATATACAAAAACGATGGAAATTGTTATAATCAGACACATTTCTATACCAATGCCTTTAGTCTCCATACAAAAACTGGCAACTTTTGGCTGCGCTATAAAAATTCGCAATTAAAGTCAAACAAATAGCAGCCAAAGTGAGTGGAATGTTTGCAATTTTATTATGAAATCAAAGGGCTTTGAAAATGCTGAAAAAAAAATTGACATTTGCTGTGAACAAATGAAAATGGTTGTTGGCCATAAATTGCAATTTCTGTAACAGTAATGAAAATACCGCTATGAAAGTACAGTAAGGGAAATAATAAATACCGCGCATGACAAGTGACATGCAAGAAAATACGAGAAGAGATACCGAACAAAGAAATTAACTCTGTTCGCATCCTTTCTCTCTCTCCCTTTCGCTGTCTGTCTCTTTCTCTCTAGGTGTGTTGAATGTATGAGAATAGCTTCTTTAATTACGAATAAGGCATTTTTAACCCATTTACTACCTTTGATTCATTAACGAGTCATAGAAATTAGTAATGTTTAATTTTTTTTATTACGACAAACCTGTGTAATATAAAGTTTAGGTCTTTTGTATTATACTTTGACCTGTTGGCTTTCTAATGAAATATTATTTTGTCATGCCATGCCTTCCCTATTAAAGCTGAGCGGGCATTGCAAAAAAAAACGCGTAAATAAACTTTTTTGTTAAATTCTTAAAAAATGCTTCAAATAACCAGGTTCGTAGAAAACCAACACAGAATGATTGCCAAAATACTACACTAATTTTGTATTATAAACAAATTTGTTTAGATCTGTTAACATTTTTCATACCTTTGATTCGTTAACGAATGATAGAAATTCGTAGTATTTGCAAATTTGTTTTATTACAATAAACCTGTGTAATCTAAAGGTTTTGTTTTTATATTACACTTAGGTCTATTGGCTTTCTAATAAAATATTGGTTTTCCATGCCACGCCTTTCCTATTAAAGCGTTGAAAAAAAATTATATATAGACTTAAAAAAAAAAATTTTAAATACTAATGATAACCAGATTTGTACAGACCCAACACAGAATGATTGGAAAAATACCAAACTAATTGTGTAATATATTAAAATTTGTTTAGAACTGTTAACCTATTTTGTACCTTTGATGTTAACGAATCATAGAAATTCGTAATGTTTGCAGATTTTTTTGTTATGACAAACCTGAGTAATCTAAAGTTCAATTTTTTTATATTATACTTGGATGTATTGGATTTTCAATAAAATATTTTGCCCTCTCTATTGAAGCATTTAAAAAACCTCACATATTGACTATTTTGTTAAATTCTTAAAAAATACTAAAAATATCTAGATTGGTCCAAAAACCAACACAGAATTATTGGAAAAATACCACAATAATTTTGTATTATAACAAATTAATTAAATTTGTGTGATCTTAAGTTTTTTTTTTTATATTATACTTAGATATTTTCTTTACTTAGAGGTTTTCTTATAAAATATTTGCTTGCCAAGCCACGCCTTCCCTATTAAAGACATTAAAAGAAGAAACCTTACACTAAGTCAATTTTTTAAATTTTTTTAAAGTACTAAAAATTACTTGTGCAAAACCCAAACACAAAGATTGGAAAGACAAAATTAATTATTAATTTTGTATCATAATAAAATACGTTTCGATCTATTCAGATAGTTCACAGAGTTGCACCCCAAGTAATGAAAAATCAAACAAACAATTGCCATCGATCAATCTTGCGCGAACTCATTTTCCGTGACTTTTCTACCTTCTATTGAAAAAATTATAAATATAATAAAATAATAAATAAAAATAGCAATAAAAAAAAACTCAAAATATTGGTACAAAATGTTTTAATGATTAAGTGGAGCTTACCAATCTTGCAGCAGTACACACCTAGCATGCTTTTAGGCGCTAATTTGACTTAAAGATTGTATTGACTGATATAGAGACTGCAATTTTTTTTAAAATCCATTTTAAAACTAATTTAAAATTTTAAGTGAACGTTTCAAATTGAGAAAGCAAGAAAGTAATAATTTTTTTTTAATCAATGAATTATATTTAATTTGTGGAAACAGAGTATACATCCATTGTACTGGAGTTATCTGTTAATATTCTTTAAATCTACTCGACATTCGGTGGTACCTTCATGACCCTTTTCAGCTAAGGAGTCTAAGGTCTCATTACTTGCAATTTCTACGTGTCCCAGGAACCAAGTAAGCGTCAGTAAACTTTATCTAAAATCATTTCTTCCACAATCATTGATTGTTTTCACTATTTTAGATTGGCTTTCCAAGAAAGAACATTTTTTAGCTGATCATAACGATTCAACGCCTTAAACTCTTCGTGCTTGACGTATCAAACGTTATCAATAAAAAAAAACACATAATAAACAAAATTGCAAAACGAGCAAAGAAGAAGCCAACACTTATTAAGTAGCAACAGGGGCACAGTTCGCAGCGCTTCTAGGCATCGCAACGTTGTGCGATGTGGCACCGGCTTCGCTTCGTTTGCACTGCAAAAATAAATTGAATTTCCGTTTCCACTTTGCTGCGCTGCCACCGCTCAGACGCCGCTGCGCTTATGCACGATAACGTTTGTTGTAATTGCATTTTTTTTAATGCTTCGTCACTCTTCACACTGCAGCCAGCTGAAGTTGTATTTAATTTGCCATCGCCTGCGTGCTTAAACGTTTCAAGCTTGAGTGGAAAAATCAACGACGAATGACAAACGACAGTCAACGCACAGTGGCAGTCACGCCACATCGATGCGCATGCATTGCTCTATGTGCATGTGTGTTTGTGTGTATGGGTGCGGAAGGGAGAATGGTTTCTGTGTGTGTGTCTGTGTGGGAATTTAATCAAAACCTTAATTTGATTGACTTCTACGGGAATTAATGACGCCTGAGTGGCATCGGTTTAATGTTGCAACAGCTGCTAACGAGTAATGCAAACAGTGCAACAGCAGCGACCAGTTGTTGCTGCTGCAGCGCCATTTCAGCAATGTCCTTTTTGTGCCGACATTGCTAGTCGCCGTAGTGTGTGTTGCCGTTCCCAGTGTAAACGCATTAAGTAAATGGAAAATATTTTCTTAAAAGTCACTTGGTGGAATATATTTTTTTGCAAAATTTTTTTTGCTCACTACTGCTACATAAATATTTGCCTATGACTGACTATTGCTAATTATTTCTCGCATCCATTTGGTTTTCCAGTACTGAGATGCTGCCTGGGTATATTTAATGTGACAGAGAGTTTATAACGGCCAAAAGTAGGCGTGGTAAATGGAGAAAAGTGTAAGCATTTGAAATCAAGATTGCTAATAGAGATCGATTTAGCTGTCCATTGATATATCTCTCTGTCCGTCCGTCTACCTATCCATGCATCTCTACATACTTAGGTTCATCTGTCCACTCGTCTGTCTATATGTACACCTATCTCTCCGTCTATTCGTGTGTCCGCCCACCCGTCTATCTGCTTATTCTGTCTTCCCGTCTGTCTGTTTATTCGTCTGCCCGTTCATCTGTGTATCCATTCATTGAACGGTCCGTCTGTCTCACAGTGCGTTCGACTGTCCGTACGCATGTTTGTCTGTTCAACTGTCCATTGATTCCTCTGTAAGTCCATCATTCGATCCGCCTGTCCGCCCGCCTGTCTGGTGGTTCTTCCGTCTGCCTTTCCATTCGTTGGTCCGAACGTTTGTCTACCCGTCCATCATTCCGTACATCCATTTAACGATCCGTCTCTCTGTCCATCTGTTTGCCTGTTTAGTCATCTATCTGTACGTATGTTCGTCTGTTCATTTAATTGTCCATTGATTCATATGTTAGTCCACCTATCCATCCGCCTGTCCGCCCGCCTATCTGGTCGTTCTTCCGTCTGTCTTTCTATTCATGTGCCCGATCAGCCATCTTCCCATCATCAGTACATCTATCCGTTTATCGGTCCGTTCATCCATGGCTGGCCTGTTCATCCATCTTTTCGTTGATTCAAATGTTAGTCCACCTATCCATCCGTTCATCCATTCTTGCCAACCTTCTATCCATTCATCCCTAAGTTCATCCTTCTGTTCGTATTTACGTCTCTTCATCCATTCATTTGTCGTACGTCTGTTCGTCCTTACGTCCATTCTTCTGTTCGCACTTCCATCTTTCCATCCATTCATTTCTCCACCCATAAATCCATTCATCCATTTCTCTGTCCATCCCTTTGTTTCTTTTTCCGTTCGTAAGTTCGTCTGTTTATCTATTCATTTGTTCGTTCTTCTATCCTTCTGTCCTACCATCCATTTGATAGTTCATCCCTCTGAGTGTTTTTCTGTTCTACAGTGCGTCTGTGTATTCATCCATTTATCATTCATCTGTCCGTCTTTGTGTCCATCCTTCTCTTCATGTCCCCGTCTCTTCATCCATCGTCGTACGCCTGTTCATCCTTACGTCCATTCTTTATGTTCGTTCGTCCGCCTGTTCCTCCATCCACTTGTCCGTCCCTAAGTCCATTAATCCATTTCTCTATCCATACCTTTGTCTCTTTTTTTGTTCGTAATTTCGTCTGTTCATCCATTCATTTGTCCATTCTTTGGTCCATCCATCCATTTGTTAGTACATCCCTCTGTCTGTTTTTCTGTTCCATTTCCATTTCCATTTTTGTTTTCTGTCCATTCGTTCAAACATCTATTTATTCGTTCATAAGTTCATCCATCCATTTCTCTTTCCATATCTCTGTCTATTATTCTGTTCGTAAGTGCGTCTGTTTCTCTATTAATTTGTCATCCTATTGTCCATTATTCGAATCATACGTTCGTCTGTTCATCCATCCATTTGTTCATTCATAAGTTCATCCATTTAATTGTTCTTCCTTCTAACCGTACATCTTTCTAACGATTTGTCTGTCCATTTAATCGTCGTCGATCTTTGAGGCCGTACGCCTATAAGCTTTGAAACAATTAAAAACCATCGAACTTGACAGTATACAATTAGAGATACGAGTGAAGCATCTACTTAACCCATCATGGGATAAAGTTTAAAATGTTTTTATATTCTATAACAGAAAACTTAAAAACTCTAAAAACACTAAAAAAAACTGCACTCATTCGCCATTTTTTGCCACTTTTGCCTACACTTTCTTAGAACACCCAACGCTAATGCTTAGCCATTTGTTTCATAATGTGCAATTGCACTTTGAGGTTATGAAAAATTCACACATACTTTCTTGACAGTGACAGTGCCCGGCTGTAAGTAAAAATGCGACAAAAGTGGCGCGCGCCTGCAACAAAATGAAACACATTTTCAAATGTCTGTTCAAATTTCACTTTTCTGTTGCTTGACACATTTTCTGCTGCTTCTTCTTCTTGCTGAATTTTTTTTGTTTTTGTTTTGTAGCACAACTGGACAGCACAACACTTGTGCGCTGTGCGTCCAATTGCTGTCACGTTTCTACAAATTTTTTTTTCTCCTTCAACTCCACTGTGCGCCGTGTGGCAACAATCAGAATTTAGTATTTTTTTATTAAGATTTTTGTTTTTAAGTGACAATGTTGAAAACGTAATGCAGCAGGTTTGTGATTTTGATTTGGCCATATGCGTACTTTTCTGTTCACAGTTGGTTAATTTTTGGCTGTTAGGCGCCATTATCTTCCATAACTTGGTTTATATTGGCTTGAAAGTTGAATTTCAATAAATATGGATATATATAAAATATGATCAAGGATTACCAAAATTGTATGTAAGAGCGGCTGCATTCAGGCAGTGCCGAAGAATTATGGAATTTTAGTAATGCTTTAGATCCGCTGAAGTATTGTTTTGATAATATTTGACAGTAGTTGTAATTATTTGACTAACAGTCAAAGAGTTCGAGCTTGAACCGAAACTAAGAGAAGATGGACTTGTAGAGTCCAACTGTAAAGAAAGAGAAGACTATAAGTCAACTCCTCTGCTCTAAGCTCCTCCTGGATTTGTCTGAACCAGTGATGACCATTCTGCTACACGCGAGTAACATCGAGATGAAAAGGTTTTGGCTTACTATTTTTTTACAACTTGAAAGACCTCAGATCAGCCAAGTTAAGAGATTTGTTAGGATACATACTCAAATTAAATTGGCTCAATCAGGTTTCGTATGAATTTCCAGTCGGACTCGAGAGTGAGCTAGCTTTCCATGTCAGCGATCCATGGTTCGATTCTCTGTTCAAGTTGTTAAAAAACTCGTCTACTTTTATTGCTACTCACATGAAGTAGGTGTTTATATATTATTGATTATAAGTAACGCAGAAGTCCATCTTATCAGGCAACGGAAAACCTGCAAGTGTGGAAGAAAAACTGCCAACGTTATTAGTTCGTTACACTGTAGCTGACTGTAGGTCCCTTCCACCCTTTCCTCATTCGTTTGAAATTTGTGTTGTAACACATGTAAAAAAAATCAATGTTGTATACACATTTTAAACGGGTGAAATTTGTGACAGCAAGTGATGCCCTGGTGGCATCACAACGGGCTCATTTGCGGTCTAAGTAAATCTTGCGGCAAGATCCTAAGCCCAAAGAGTCACCCTAACATAAGCGAACTTAACCTAATCCAGCCTGTCCTAACCTAATAATCTAATCTAATAACCCAACCTAACCCAATATCCGAACCTAACCTAATAACCGAACCTAACCCAATAACCGAACCTAACCTCATAACCGAACCTAACGTAATAACCGAACCTAACCTAATACCCGAACCTCATCTACCCAAGTCTCATAATTCATTTTTGATTACTACTTGCAAACTACGCGCCTGAAAATATGCAATCAAACAAAAACCAACAAACCACTACACAAATTTTTTAGCTACACTGTTGCATAGCGACCAGTGCATCCCAAAAATAAGACATTACACTTTCACAGCATTTGGCAAAAGAAGAAACTGCGGTAAGAAACAGCAGTGCGCGAAATGAAATGCACATCGCTAGCGGCAGTTGAAAGTCAGGCAGCGTCAATACAAACGTCAAAGACAAATGCCAATGCAATTTAGGTCAACTGACAGTGGCTGTAGATAAATTATCTAGTCTTATATGCTTTTTATTTTATTATTTTATGTATTTAAAGTGGCGTAAAGTGCACTGATACGAGCACTGAGCGCGTACAGCAACCGGAGGCGGATTGGCAAACGCCGCAGCCGCAGCCGAAGCTGAAACAGCAGATGAAGTAGTTGAAGAAATTGAAGTGGCAGCAGCAGCAGCTGAAGCGGAATTACAGAAGCTAAAGTAAAATAAAATTGTAAGCTACAAAAATACTAATCCCAGCCAGCAGCACACAGCAGAGTAGAGCAACTTGGGGTTGAAACATTTTGTAAAAAAATATATAAAATTATTTCGAAAATTCTAGATACTTTTTAATATTCTTTTCAATTTGAATATTTGTTGCTTTATGATTTTGATATTACAAAAATGTCTACTAATTCTTTACACACACTGCCATAAATATCAAAGTTGAGAAATACGTCATTTCGCTGCCAGAGAACCCAAAAGCCACACACTGAACTTGCAACTGCCATGCAACTTTGGCATTTCTGCTGCGTACTTTAGCTGTCACTGGTGCTGCTGCTGCTTGGCTGATGGTTTTTCTTAGCATTTTGCTTGCCTTTATTTCTGTGTCCTTTATTTCCTTGCCACATCAACCTGTTTCGCTTTGGTTGCATGGCGTTTCAAGTGGCTGCTGTGTTGCTGTTGCAGCATTTGAATATCTGATGCCATTTTGTGGCACACATTCAATTTGCCACACACTTGTTTTACATATTTTTTTCTTAAGCCAATGTGCGTGTGTTGTTGCTTATGTAACTTGTATACTTGTTTCTACCAGCATGCAATGTAAGAAATGAGGCAAATTTTCTCAGCTCACACTTGTTGGTTGCTTCAAGTAGTCGTAATTTGAGTTTTTCCTTTTCAGTAACAGCACAGCACAGTTGCAGTCAAATGGGTTAAGGTGTCACTATTTGTGGCTTACTACAATGTCTAAGGTGTGTGTTACTATTTTACGAAATAGTCTTTGAAGAGTTTCTAAGAAGGACCTTAAAAATATGCAGTTGCAGAAAATCCTTCGCTTAAATAATGAAAAAAAATTGTTGTTCTGTTTTTCATATGTTTTTAGTTAGATATTTGAAAGTTTTCAAATGCATAAAATGAGAGGTTATTAAAATTATTTAGATTAGTTTACTGAGAGTTTTTCTAGTCTTGTTGATCTGCCCGACAATTTTCAGTCATTTTTAGTACACAAATATCATAGAAAAAATTTCAAGGCATGCAGTTGTGGAAAGATTTTAATGGAAAGAAAGTTCTGTGTTAAGTATTCCTTAATTTTGAAATACCTTTAATGACTTTTATAATTGTTAGGGAGATAGGAGTGGCTGCTCTAAAGCGAAATCCGCTTAGTCCATTAAATCCCATTGTGATACCACAATCAATCGAACTTAAGTTAGTTCACTCACTGAACCAATTTGAGTTTCTTTCGAAGCCTAGTAGACTGAATATTTTTCAATTAATCGATCTTAAGTTCGTTCACTCATTGAACCAGTTTGGGTTCCATTCGAAGCCTAGTAGACTGTGAATAGTCTTCAATCAATCGTACTTAAGTTGGTCTAGAAGACTGTGAATAGTCTTCAATCAATCGAACTTTAGTTCGCTGACTCACTGAACCACTTTGAGTTCCTTTTGAAGCTTAGACTGTGAATAGTCTTCAATCAATTGAACTTAAGTTCGCCTAGAAGACTGTGGATAGTCTTCAATCAATTGAACTTTAGTTCGCCCACTCACTGAACCAGTCTGAGTTCCTTTTGAAGCTTAGACTGTGAATAGTCTTCAATCAATTGAACTTAAGTTCGCCTAGTAGACTGTGGATAGTCTTCAATCAATTGAACTTAAGTTCGCCCACTCACTGAACCAGTCTGAGTTCCTTTCGAAGCCTAGTAGACTGTGAATAGTTCTATTGGCTAGATCCCCTCGATTGTAGAAGAAGAAGAAGGTGAGTCTTCCTACTTCTAGACAATGAGGGATAACTTCAAAGAAGGGAAGTGCATTTTCTTCCTCTTACAGTTTCGACAGAAGTTATAAGAAAGCTAACCCAACGCTCTTACGTGGATGCTCATTGCAAAGTGACCTGCCAGAAGACCAATCATCGATCTTTTCTGGTCCTTCCTGGGTAAAATAAGTTCTTTAGAACGACGGAATTTGAAGTGTGGCCTACATTGTCCCACATTAAATCTTGTAGTGTCTTCAGCCTATCTTCGATAAGTTTCTTGTACGGAGCTTGTATGAGTACGAAACGCTGTCATGTTTTCAGGTAACTGATCCATCGTACCCTACAGAGCGAGCTCGTCTGTTCTACTGTGCCCTGGAATGTCCTGGTTGCCAGCATAAGTGAATATGAAGCTGCCGAACAGTTTCGCTAAAAAAATTGATGCAGCTCAGAACAGTCTTTTATATTACTAGAACTACATACACAGCCTTAAAAACTGATGAGTTGTTCAGTAGTATCAGCATATCTCGTTAACTCTAAGCCAATAAGATGAGGAAATTTCTGTGACCTTGGCGGAAGACGCTACAGTGATCTGGCAGCCGAAGCTTCACATTGAGATTTAATTGTTTTGAGTAGATAAATACCACAGCCCGTAACAAGAATCGGTATATATACATATTAGAATCGTATATGGATACAGTGACACACTAAAGGGTGGTTTAGGGGTTTGAATCTCCAAAATATTTATTTGTTACAAAAACTGTGAGTGAAAATTATGGTTTCAAATAGTATTGGAGCCAAAAGTTGTGTACGAAACACAACGCCAAAATGATATCCTGTGTGTGCCCCTATATGGACATCACCGCTTGAGGAGGATTGAGGAGTGTTAGGTAGTATTACATTTTAATTTTTTTTTTTTTTAAAAAAAAAAAAAAACAAAATGCAACAATTCCACCAGAACAATTTTTTGGATAAACGAATAAATTTAATTAAAGTCAGTAGGATATATATATTTTTTAAAATAGTTGTTGTGGTGTAATAGTTTTCTAGGAACAATACAAATCATAAATAAATTTTATTTTATTTTTTTTATTTAATTTATTTGGCAATTAATTTTTAAGTTATTTTGAAAACAAATTTGGAAATGTTGCGTTTTGGTTCGATACATAGTATTTATAAAATAAAATAATACAAAATAATAAAGTAATAAAATTCTTCCCGTTTTACAGTTATTGCAGAGTTACCATAACAATAAAATTAAATTTTATTGTAGAGTTACCATAATAATAAAATTAATTTATATCATTGACTTTTCACTAATATCTCGAAGTTATTTATTGCATACATATGGAAATGTTTCATTTTGGTCTGAACCATTATTTTTGGTTTTGAATTACAGTGAAATTATTGACCTTTGGTATGTTTTGTAACAATCGTTACATAGATTTTAATATGTAGAATTGGATTCAGTCAAAAAAACGAAAAACTAAAAAAGTGGAATTATTGCGTTTTGTTATGGACCTCCTCAACTGATGTTCAATTTTAGTTCTTTGCAGTTTGAATGCTTATTCCATTTTTAGTTAAAATACTTTTAAATAATACAAGTATTTAGTCAAAAATGTACTGAGCACGTTGGCAACCCTGCTTTTTGGAGCATTTGCAGCTGCACACAACATTCCAACGGTGCACTGTTGCGCGCCACTGTGACTGGGCCAATGACTACCCGAAGAAGAAGAAGAAGCAGCCGCAGCGCATTGCTCAATGGCAACGCAAGAAAAAAGGATTAAATTTGAATTAAGGTTTGTGTGTTGAAGGGAAAGGAATTGAGGGACGGCAGTGCGACAGATCGTGTTCATGAGTGACTGTGGTGTGATGAATGAAGGGGCCACAGCTGCAGTGTGTGTGTGTGTGTGTGTCCGTGCGTGCTGCATTCAATGTTGCAAAACAATTTTGTTGCTTTTCTACACTTTCACTGCTCTCGAGTTTTTATCTGTTTTGCTTTCCATTTGCGCTCGTTTTTGCTTAGTAATTTTGTTTTTTGCAACTATTTTATTTTTTTGAATTTTTTTTTTGCTGCTGCTGACACGCACTTCAACTTTGTTGCTTTAGGTTGATGCTGTTGGCTGTTGGTTGTTGGCAATTTCTCTATGTTGGCAATGCTGATGGCATTGCAGCGCTAATGATGAGTTGCTTCATTGGCCGTCGTTGTTGTTGTTGTTGCTGCTGATGTTGTTGATTTTTGCGCTGTGCTGCTCAAGTGTTGGTGTTTGCTGCTGGCGCCAAGAGAATGTTGCACTCAGCAAAAGCAACAACAACAGCAGCAACAGCAGCTGGTCAAGTGGGAATTGAAATTTTTGTTTTGAAGTTCATACTTTTTATTCAACACTCACATTTTATGCGGCAGTATTTTATTTTTATTTTTTTATTTTTATTTTCTTTTTATTTTCGCTTTTGCCACAACTTGTGTTTATTTTTAGTGCCGCCGTATTTTGTTGTTGTCGCTCGCACTTGAGGCGTGTAAATTAGTTGGATTTTCCAAACAACTTTAGCCTTTTTAATTTTTGCAATTAACTTGCAACTTGCGTTGGCAATGACAAGTGCGGGGGGAAGTCGAGTTCGAGCGCAGTCAAGGCGTCGCAAGTATCTTCGCGGCACAAACCCGCAAACACGGCGAATGAGCTTCGATAGTTGCGCGTTGTCGCTGCAAATTGGCATTAATTCCACTCGAGCTATGGTCATAATGCATCCATTTCTCGAGCCTTAGTTGACTTTGTCATTTCCTTTCCTTCCTCAACTCCAAGTTTCCTATTTAAGCTTTAGTTATGGCCTTCGTTAAATAGTCTGTAGGAATTATTATTGAAAGGCAAAAGAAAATAAATAATAAAAAAAATTGAAGATTCCAATGACAGCGTTGCTGTTCAGAAGTGGATCCATTTCGATGTCAAAAAGAGGAGGAAATTACATAAATAATACCATAAATGACCATTCTGATATATCATATTAGCTTTTTATTTGCATGAACTTGTGATTCAAAATAGTCCCAAAGAAAAAAGTCTAAGGACATTAGAGACAAGTCTTGGTGAGCAGTTCAAGTCACCGCCAAGCAACATAACCATGTTTCCAAATTGTTCGGGCAGAATGTCCATCGTGGCATCTTGGCGTAAATTTAGAACCACAGGTTATAGAAATTCTTATCATTCAGTTTAGGCCGCAAAAATTTGCTTATCATCGATCCATAGTGCTCGCCGTTGGCAGTTATGGCTATGTCTGATTCCTTTGAAAGAACTTCAAACCAATGATTCCGCCTGAGCAAAATCAAACAGTATCAAACAGTGGAACATCTTGGAAAGCGTTTGATGCTCTTTTACCTCGTTTGGAATGGTGGCACTATAATTTCAAAAATATTGCTTCTTCACATATTAATTCATACAAAACTAAGCCTCGTTGCTGATGAAATAATAAAAATTCACGCATTGCGCCAACATTTGATAAGAGATTCAACAAATCTTTGTTTGAAGTTAAGATTGACCGCCCTCATTCCTGTGTTTGAAATTAAGTTTGACCAACGCCAGAGGAGAAATATCTCATCTAAGTGTGCTTGACATTAAGTTTGACCAACGCCAGAGGAGGAATACCTCATCTCCTGTGTTTGAGTTTATTTTGACCAACGCCAGAGAAGGAATATCTCATCTAAGTGTGCTTGACGTTAAGTTTGACCAACGCCAAAGGAGGAATATCTCATCTTCCAGTGTTTGAAGTTAAGTTTGAAGAACACCGGAGAAGGAATATCTCATCTAAGTGTGCTTGACTTTAAGTTTGACCGACGCCAGAGGAGGAATATCGCATCTTCCAGTGTTTGAAGTTAAGTTTGACCAACGCCAGAGGAGGAAAATCTCATCTACCTGTGTTTGAAGTTAAGTTTGAAGAACACCGGAGAAGGAATATCTCATCTAAGTGTGCTTGACTTTAAGTTTGACCGACGCCAGAGGAGGAATATCGCATCTTCCAGTGTTTGAAGTTATGTTTGACCAACGCCGGAGAAGGAATATCTCATCTAAGTGTGCTTGACGTTAAGTTTGACCAACGCCAGAGGAGGAATATGTCATCTAAGTGTGCTTGACTTTAAGTGTGACCAACGCCAGAGGAGGAATACCTCATCTCCTGTGCTTGATGTTAATTTTGACCAACGCCAGAGAAGAAATATCTCATCTAAGTGTGTTTGAAGTTAGGTTTGACCAACGCCAGAAGAGGAATATCTCAACTACCTGTGTTTGATTTTACGTTTGACCTTTGCCAGAAGAGAAATATTTCATCTACCTGTATTTGATGTTAAGTTTGAGCAACACCAGAGAAGGAATACCCTATCTATCTTTGTTTGCTGTTAAGTTTGACCATCGCCGGAGGAGGAATATCTGATATTTCTGTGTTTGATGTTAAGTTTCAACATCGCCGGAGGAGGAATATCTCATCTAAGTGTGCTTGAAGTTAAGTTTGACCAACGCCAGAGGAGGAATATCTCATCTACCTGTGTTTGATGTTAAGTTTGACCATCGCCGGAGAAGGAATATCTCATCTACCTGTGTTTGACGTTAAGCTTGACCATCGCGGAAGTTAAGTTTGACCAACGCTGGAGGAGGAATATCTCATCTAAGAATATCTCATCTAAGTTTGGCCACCGCCAGAGGGGGAACATCTTATCTCTGTAAATGTTTTTGATGTTAAGTTTGACCACCGCCAGAGGAGGAATACCTAATCTTCCTGAACCATGGAGATATACATATATCATCTATTTGTGTTCCCCATCCGAATTCATTGATCTCACAGTTGCCTGTGATGCCTCTTTCATCCTGTAAACAAAAGGAATATTTACCCATTTTCATGGAAATGTTAATCCTTGACCACAAAATCACAAGCCAAAATCTCAGCTTCACGAAAGTGAATGGAACTAACGAAACAAGTCCATGCCACTCAACGGTCTTAGTTCTAATTATTTCAACTTTAAGCAATCGCCTGAATTGAGCATTAAATTTAATTTTTAACAGTTGCCCGTGAATGCTTATTGCCCATCTTTACTACTACTTACAAATATCTCCCAGTTTCACTACCCCTCACCGTCACACGCTCTCGCAGGTATTGGAAACTTCAGATCGAATTATGCGATACTAAAAAATTCAATAAAGGGCCAATTCGAACAACAACACGCAGCCGAAACCGCACAGCAACAGAAGCGAAATGGCAACAACGGGCAACGTAAATGGCAATTAAATATTCATTAGCTTTATTCGCCCGCAAGTATGCTTTGATGTGGGCAACAGCGCCAACCAAACACAAAATCAACCAGTCAAACGGCGACGTTGAGCCAGCCACCAATCGGAGCCTGGGCTTCGGCCAAGCCAGTCAGCCGAGCAGCAAACCCACCACAAGCAGCGCATTGAACCCTTAGCAGTGCTGCCACACTGCGACGACGGCGCTAGTGGGTAGCTAGCACGCATTTGCCGCTACGGTCGCGTAGCGCTAATTGTGAATTTATTAAGAGTAATAAATGTCGCCGGGGAGAGTTCGCCGGCATTAATGTTATGGAGTGTGGGTCATGCCGCACCGAATGCACAGAAGGGTGCCAAGCGTCGGCAAAGTGCAGGGGAGGAAGTTTTGCTGAAGCTGAAGTGGCTTTAAAAGCCCTACTAACGATTGAAATAGAGGGCAATCAATATTTTGTTAATGCCAAAAAGTATGCAATGTATTTTTAATGCAAATTTTCCAAGCTGGCACTTGGGGTGTGCCAGCGTTCGAATTTCGTAGTGGGAGAATTAAAGAGTGTATTTGAGCGTAAATTATTTTATGGCACATCAATTAAAGTAATGCAATATTTGTAGCATACATTTAGGTGCCATTAAAGGGGAACAATTAAGTTCAATACGTGTTGGTTTAAAGCAGTGCGAAATTTATGGTTCACGACAGTAAATGAGACACGAGTGGGGGAATTTGAAATAGCAAAAGGAAAATGTGATGGTAAAAAATATATTATTGCAGCATACTGTTCGGTGCAAGGCACAGTGATTCGACTCCATACAACTGCGGGACAAAATTAGAAGGAGTGGTCCGTTCCTCATAAAATATATGGTATACTAGTTAATCATGGTCTGCTGAATTGAAATCTCCATTTTGTTTTTTTTTTAACTTTTGTAGTTTGGCAATGCCTGAGATTTAAATTTGCAATTTTCGTCATTTTTGGTGTGCTATAGCACCAAGTGTGTTGGCTAGATTTTTCAGATTTTACATTTAATCGGTGACGTCAACATTGATAATTTTTTTAAAACAATTCTAAAAAATAAATAAATAAATAACATTGATAATTGCAAAGAGTAACAGAAATTGTCTTAGGAGCCTTTAGTTTTGCAATAAAAACGATAATAATAGACGTATGTTTTGCTTTTTTGCAGTTTTCTAAATTTTGCTGATTGCATACTTTTAGGGATAAAAATAATAAATTTTGTCGAAAAATAGGTGTTTAGACCACTTTTCAAATTTAATTATTTTCTGAGATCGGAAGATATCGGAGGATGTAATTACATTATCCGACAAAGAAAGAATGCTTCTTAAAATAAAAAAAATCCAGGAACATACTTTCACATACTTTTTAGATATTTTCCTCTAAGTTTTGCCAATTTTCAGATTTTTAATTTAGAAAAATATTTTGAATTAAAAGTGATGTAAAAGCCTCAGCTTTCCAAATTTTGAGAAAACATTAAAAGCGAAAATGGCCATATCATTTCTTAATCCATATTGAAAGTTTGAGCAACTTCTTGCTAACCATGTATTTTTACAAGTTTTTTTACTCAATAGACTAAGAAACAGAAAATATGTGTTTAAATTTTTTTGTGAAAAAAGTTTCAACTTTGAGCCGCTTTTGCACACACACTAATTAATTTTTTGCACAGGTTTTCTGGGGTTTTCTTAGTTGGAGTTTTACCTTTCAAATGAGATCAAAATCATTAAACTCTGAGAGGATAAATTTTTTGAATTTTGTCTATGGAACGAATCACTGTGCAATCAGGGAAACAAATTTTATACAAAACTTAGGAAAGTATTTATTAAAAAAATTACAATTTGCTGCATACTTCTTGGTGCTCTGAGGAAAACAAATTTTATACAAAACTTAGGAAAGTATTTATTAAAAAATACAATTTGCTGCATACTTTTTGGTGCTCTGAGGGAAACAAATTTAATACCAAACTTAGGAAAGTATTTATTAAAAAAATTATAATTGGCAGCATACTTTTTGGCACTTAAGTACATATAATAATGAAAAATTTTCCATTGGCTATAACAAATTGTTATTGAAAACCAAACATAAATAAAGCCGCAACTTATTGTTACATTTATTGAACACAACGAAAGCATTTGTAGACTTTGAGGCTTAAAGTCTGCACAACAAATACAAAAATTTGCTACACAAATACAAAAACAACTGTAATGCCGTATGTGTCGAAGAAATTCCCATAGCTTCTATTCAAAATGCTGCAAATATTTTGTTGGCAACACAAAAGAACCAACTTTTCGCCGCAAGCCGAGAAAGCAAAAGTTTAATTGGCGATTTAAACTTTGTCTGACACACTTTCGGTCTGATTATGCTGCATACTTCTAGCTGCAGCGAAACAACAACAACAAAAAACAAAGCCGCATACTTCAGTGTTGAAACCGCAATGCCTATAAATAAAGTTCTAATCAAAGTAACTTGATGGTAAAACAGTAGAAATTGAAGCGAACATTTCATAGCATACTTTAGTGCGCAAGCAAGTAGCTAGGAATCAAAAGTGTACTTTTAGTGATATGCTAAATTGTGGCGCAAATGAGCTGTAAACGCCGCAAAGTGCCAATAGTGCAGCAACGTAAACAAAAACAACAACACTGTAACAGTAACAACAACAAATTGCCGCATTAAATCGAATTAAACGAGCGCACCGAATTTGCACGCGACATCATCGAGCCGTGGCATCAACGTGAGCCACTGCTACATTCTAATTTGGCAAAAAGCATTGCATACACAACGGCGCACTTCAACGACTAAACGTATGCGGCAATTCAATTCACCTAAAAGTATGCAATTCAAGGTGAATGAGAACGAGCGCGCACGCTACAAGCAAAGTAGGTGGCCAACTTGTTGTTATGTTTGTGTGCCGCTGTGTGCGTTTGTATGTGTTTGTGTCTGTGTCTGTGCATTTAATGCGGTTTTTCAACTTTTTAATATGCACTGCACACAGCCACAGGCAGCGCAGCGATAATGATTTTTATGGCAATTTAATAGCGCGAATGAAATTATTGCTGTGCGGACCAGCAGCTGCTGGCAGTGGGGGGAATAATGCATAGCGTTGAGTTGGCTGCTGTTAAACGCAACACCGAGACCGCCGCATTTAATGGCAGACCCAATGTTTGACGGTAATCTGAGCGCCAGCGAAATGGGCGCACGAATCGACATAAAATTGAAGAGCAGCAAACGTTGGCTTTTGTTTCAACTTATTTGCTATTACAGCTTTGGATTTTACTGACAGTGAGGTCACTGTTGCGCTACCAACAGTCAACACGTACTTCATCAAGTAATTGCTATGAGGCAATGTGAGACATTTCTGAAGGAGCTTTGGTATTAAAATTGGCTTATTAGGATCTAATGTTTGTTTTAAATATTTTTCGAAAATATATTCATTCTATATTTTCCTATACTCTGCATCGATTATATATGTTTTATATATTTTTCGAAAAAATACTCAATTCTATATTTTCCTAAAATCTGCATCGAATGTCTAAAGGAGTTTAAAGACTAATCTACTGAAACCAAGCCTAAATGTATGCTTCAATAATTACTGTTTGTTGCGTCTTACTATATAAACTTATTGCACTATCTTCATAATGCTTTGTTTAGTTATCTTTGGACTCAATACAGCAATTTCTCTGGTCCAAAAGCATGTCCAATGAAAGTTTTAAATTGTCTGTGTGGAATGACTTTCAATGACTTTTTGAATAGCTTCTTCTTTATATGAAAAGTTGAGTGTGAAGTTGAAAGAGTTGTACGATGCCAAAACATGCGAACCTTTCCAACTCAATTCTGTGATTTGGAACACAGTTTAATGAAGTTTTTGGATGATCGTCTGCCGAAATGACTTTTACAATGTCAGTGAAAGCCTTTTTGAATGTTAAATGGGTTCTACGTCCTCACAACACTTTCCTTTGAATGAATGTTTTGGTTGATCTTTGGCCAGAATGGCTTTCAAGATGTCGACACAAGTTTTTTTGAACGACTGCTTTATTATTCGAAAAGTTAAAAATTGTGTAGTGCCAAAACAGACCAATCTTTCGAACTCAATTCTGTGATTTGCAACACAGTTTAATGAGTCTTTTGGATAATCGTTTGCCGAAATGACTTTTAGAATGTCGGTACAAGCCATTTTGAATACTTTCTACGTCCTCACAAAACTTGCCTTTCATTGGAAAATTTATTTTTTGTAAAAGGTAAAAGTTGCACAATGCCAAATAAGGCGAACTCTTTGAACTCAATTCAGTAGCTGGCACCACAGTCCAATGAGTGTTTCGAATGTCGAATGAGTGTTTTAGATTGTCGGAGGTGATATCCTACAGAATGTTAAAAAATCCTTTTTGAATGGCTTCTACCTCCAGAAAACGCTTTTCTTTCTTCGACAAATACATTTATCCAAAAAGTTAAAAACCACACGGTGCCAAATAAGGCGAACTCTTCGAACCCAATTAAGTGATTTGTACCACAGTCATTCATCAGATTTAGAATGTCACATGAGTGTTTCAGATCATTGGCCGTTATTCTTCAGAATGTCCTTGCAAGCCTTTTAAACGACCTACCTCTACCTCCTCGAAACAATTTGCTTTCAATGGCAAATTTTTCTAAAAATTCCAAAGACCCCAAATCAACCGAAGACATACTCCCCGTTGACAGTTAAATGGTAGTATGGGCCTGCTTTTATAAACTTGGGTATACTTTCAGGCGCAATTTGCATTGTATGAAAAAGCCACAAGAATCATTAAGTTTCAGTTCCATATCAAATTTTTGTTTACTCCAAACCAAATCAGTCAACTTTAAATGAGTTGTAAACCTTCCTAAAAGTTTTTTGTTTACTTAGTTTGTTTACTTGTTAAGTTGACATCAGTTGCAAATCTTCTTTAACGTTTTTTTTTCTCACAACAAAAATATGTTATGTATGAAATTACGCTTTCAACGTATCTATTTTTAATATTTCAATACGTGCAAGTTGAATTTTGTATTAGAACTCATCATTTTTTCTCTCTTTGCAATAAATATTAGCAATAAATAAAAGACTGATGAAATTTGCAGAGCCACCCAAACGCAATATGCCTGACAGTCTATATGGCTGACAGGTGCACGCACACACACTTCAGCACACATGCGCAAGCACAAAAGAATGCATACACACACACACATAGAAACATCAACCCAATGCTCTGCATCACTTTCGTATGCGTATGTGTGCTTTTGGTACATCAAACTAATATGACAGCCTGTCAAATCGAACAAATCGTTGGTTCTCGACTGTGTAGAAGAAGAAAATGAAATGAAAACGAAAATGTGTGCGCGTGTGCGTGTGGGTGTTTTGCAGGTGTGCGTAGACTCAAAGTGAAAGGGTGAATGACACTCAAGCGAAATGAATGTGTGGAGTGGCAATTTTTATATTTTATTAAAGTAAATTAAATTTAATCTAAGTTAAATTAAAACAAACAAGAAATAATGGAAATAAAAATAATAATAATAATAAAAAATAATATTAAATTAAGTAAATTGTTTGTTTTAATTCGAATGAATTTTTAAGTAATACAAGTGAATTACAAAGCAATAAAACTTTCTAGTTAACAAAAAATTAGTACATCGGAGGTCTGAAAAGTTTCCAACCTCAACATGAAGAAAGCAGCACTCGAAAACATCAGATGAGGGTAGCACTTCTTCTGAAAAGTAGTCAACCATATTTCAGCCAATTTTGAAGCACAGTTGTTGTTGGACAATGTTTTGAGTGTGCCGATGTGAGTGACTTTATAAGACTTTAAACAATCAAAATAATTTTAAAAATCATTAAATATTTTTTTGGAACAATAAAAACCAAACGATGACCGTTCTGGTCGTCCAAAAATTTCAACCACTAACCAAAGCATCGCTTAAGCTTACAAAATGTTGTCTAGAATCATCGAAATAAATCAAAAACAGAAATCAAAAACTGAGGCTGCGAATATAAAGAAGAATTTATTGCATACTGAATCATGATTCAATCAGATTTGATGCCGCGTTTGCTCACGTTAGACCAAAAAGTTATTCGAATGAATATTTCCAAAGCACTATTTGGACAGATTAAACAGATGAAAGCATTGTTGGGAGAAATGTGTAAACGTAAGACTTAAAAACAAGAATAAATTGTATGAAAAGTTGTCCTGCATCTTCGTTAGGTTTGCAACTTTTCAGACCACCCTTGCAAATGGGAGTTACTCAAGTATAGGTAAGAAAAAACAAAATACAAAAAGTTTTTAAAATTTTCAAATAATTTGTTAAAAGACTGTTTTTACGAAACAGAAATACAAAAAAAATTGTGTTTACTCGTATTTTCAAATAATTTATTAAAAGACTCGGAAAAAGGTAAAATTTTTAACTTTTTTTCAGAAAAAACAAAATACAACAAATTTATGTAAATTTTCAAATAATTTGTTAAAAGACTCGGGAAAAAAGTCGAATTAAAAAAAAAATTTTTCACAAAAAAAGCAAAATACCAAAATTTTTTTTTACATTTTCAAATCATTTGTTAACACTAGAAAAAAAGTAAACTTTTTTTGAAACAATTTTTTTCACCAAAAACGAAACACAAACCGTTTTTGTAAATTTTCAAATCAGTTGCTAAAAGACTAGAAAAAAATTTTCAAAATTTTTTTCACAAAAACCAAAATGCCAAAAAATTTGTGTGCACTCGTATTTTCAAATTGTTTGTTAAATACCCAAAAAAAGGTCAAATATTAACAATTTTTTTATCACAAAAAACAAAACTAATTGTATAGATAAATAATTTGTATAAATTTTCAAATAATTTATTAAAATACTTACTAGGAAAAAGGTCGAATTTTAAAAATGTTTTTTCACAAAAAACAAAATACAAGCCTTTTGTATAAATTTTCAAATAATTTATTAAAATATTAGACAAAAGGTCTAATTTTAAAATTTCTTTTTCACAAAAAACAACATTTAAAAAATGTGTGTATACTCGCATTTTTCAATAATTTGTTAAAAGACTCGAACAAAATTTTCACAATTTTTTTTTCACAAAAAAATCAAAATACGAAAATTTTTTTTAAATTGTAAAATAAATTGATACTAGAAAAAAGGTAGAATTTTCAAATTTTTTTTTTCACAAAAACACAAAATACAAATATTTTGCTTTGTAAATTTTCAAATAATTTGTTAAAGGACTCGAAAAAAGGACTAATTTTTACAATTTTTTCACAAAAAAATCAAAATACAACTTTTTTTTAGTTTTCAAATATTTTTTTTACACTAGAAAAAAGGTCGAATTATCACTTTTTTTCATAAAACACAAAACACAAATATTTTTATTTGTAAATTTTCAAATAATTTGTTAAAAGACTCGAAAAAAGGTATAATTTTCACATTTTTTTCACATAAAAATTAAAATACAACTTTTTTAAATTTTCAAATAATTTTTTAACACTAGAAAAATGGTCGAATTATCACATTTTTTTCACAAAAACACAAATCACAAATATTTTTCTTTGTAAATTTTCAAATAATTTGTTAAAAGACTCGAAAAAGGGTATAATTTTCACAATTTTTTTTCACAAAAAAATCAAAATACAAATGTTTTTTTTAATTTTCAAATAATAAAATAATACTAGAAAAAAGGTCGCATTTTTTTTTCAAAAAAACACAATTTGTTTAAGCGATCGAAAACAAGTCTAATTAATTTAAACCGAATATTTCTTTTCAAATTATTTATTATGCGAAGATTCGAATATGCACAGAAAATTTTTATCAATTTTCCATCGATTGAAATCGACAAAATTTGATATTACCAAAAAAGATTTCCTATTTTATTTTATTTGAAAACCATTAATTTAATTTCTCTGTCCCCGCACTCATACCAACATTTTTCCCCTTGCAACACATACACATAGAAAAACGCACAAAAACATATTTATTCTCAAATGCACATTGGTGATAGTAGTTAAAATTACGCACCGACACCCCTTTCCGATTGCATCATTCCCGTTCATCCTCTACACCACCAACCCTTACATTGCTCGTGCCTCGTTGCCGTTTCAGTGCTAACGGCAATTCTTTTGCGTAAATTGCCTACTTTCATATGCAACAGACAGTCGTGTGCAGAAGTGTTATTGGCTTCTTTCATTTGCAATTCCCAAAGGATTTCAATTTTACGCACATTGACGGGGCCTTTCACTCTCTGCACCACCCTCGTCATCGCAGCACATTTGCCGCTTTTTGCACTTTAGCTGCGCGTTTTCTTCTCTTCACACACGCAGCTGAATAGGCAATCAGTGAGACACGAGAGATTGGCCGTAGTCAGGTCGCAGCAGAACGCTGCATATTAAATTTTTCCTACCTAGTCAAATGGCCAACAAAAAAAATGGCGTCTAACAACAACCCTTTTTGTGTTGCTTTCGCTGGCCAGGTGGGACACGTGATAAGTGGCGGAGCGGCATTCAGTGCGCATATTTAGATAATTTTTTGCACATTTAAGCAACTTTTCTACATATAAATAAGATTTGCAAAATTGTTGTTGTTTGCTCGACGTGGCATTGCTGAAAAATTGTGCCTCATAAATATCTGTCAGATTTAAGTCAGTCTTAAGCTCGACGCGCAGGCAGGCGCCAGGCTTGGCGTTAGTTGACTGCGAATTATATCAAAATAAGTAAAGTTTTCTGCAAATTAAATCAAAAGATGAAACAGATTTTTGAGTTCTCTGCTGCGTTTGTTATTTGTTAGCAATGGCAATGGCAATGAAATTAAAGAAAAAGATTTGTATTTTCATAAAAAATCAAGAATTTTTTAAATGGTCACCCTGAAACTACTAGTTCGAATTATAAATGAGTATACCACTACTAATTCGTCTATAAATTAAAATAATAAGACTTCCCAGTGATGCGTTGAGAAAGGAGTCGTTTACAGCATGAAATCATTCTCAGCTTAGGGAAGTCATACATTTTTGGCGAATATGGAGAATTGAGTGAGCATTTGTAGTAACAAAATTGTTATTATTTTTATTTACTTATTTATTTAAATTCAATCTTTGAATGGTTATTTGTATAGATTACACAAAGAAACGGGCTTTCAACAATACATTTTGATGTTTTGCTTCGTAGCAACCCAAAAGTTGACAACCTCACAGCTCCGGTCTTTCACTAATTTTGTATTTTTTGTACTCAAGAATCTTGTCGATCGTTGAAATCGTTAAATCATTCAAATCGGCTCAGTAGTTTCCGAGTTTCCTTTTAAAATTACATTCAAAACTTCTACTTCTGCTACTACATTTACTACTTCGTCAACTACTTCTACTACTTCTACGATTACTACTTCTGCTACTACTATATCTGCTACTTATTAATACTACTACAACATTTACTACTTCATCAACTATTTCTACAACTTCTACGATTACTACTTCTATTACTACTACTACTACTCCTACTACATCTACTACATCTACTACTTCTACTACTTCTACGACTTCTACTTCTACTACTACCTTTTCTACTTCTACTTCGTCAACTATTTCTACTACTTCTACGATTACTACATCTACTACTTCTACTACATCTACTACTTCTACTACATCTACTATGTACATCTACTACATATACTACTTCTACAACTTCTACGACTTCTACTTCTACCTTTTCTACTTCTACTTCGTCAACTATTTCTACTACTTTTACGATTACTACATCTACTACTTCTACTACATCTACTATGTACATCTACTACATATAGTACTTCTACAGCTTCTACTACTTCTACTACTACCTTCTCTACTTCTACGATTACTACATCTACTACTTCTACTACTACTTCTACCATTACTACTTCTTCTAACTTTACTACTACTACTACAGCTACTACTACTACTTCTACTATTCGTACTAATTCTGAGACGACCACTACTACATCTACTACTACTAATACTACATCTACTACTACTACTACTACTAATACTACATCTACTACTACTAATACTAAATCTACTACTAATATTAATACTACATCTACTGCTTCTACTACTAATAGTACATCTTCTACTTCTACTACTATTACTACTACTTCTACTTCTATTTCTACTTCTACTACTACTTGTACTTGTACTTCTACTTATACTACTACTTCTACTTCTATTTCTATTTCTACTTCTACTACTACTTGTACTTGTACTTCTACTTATACTACTACTTCTACTTCTACTTCTATTTCTATTTCTACTTCTACTACTACTTCTACTACTACTGCTAATATTACTACTACTACTACATCTACTATTTCTACTACTACTACGGCAACTATTTCTTCTACTTTTACTACTTTTACTACTTCTACTATTACTACTAATTCTGAGACTAGAACTACTACACCTACCACTACTACTACTACTTCTTCTACTACTTCTACTACTACTACTACGACTACTTCTACTACTACAAAGTTAAACTTATATCAATGTTTCACATATTTACATTTAAAAATTTGAATTATATTCCAAACTCCAATGTGGTTAAGTTATTTGGCATTTTTCCAACGCTTCTCAGCAATTTTGAAGCAATTTAATTATGGAGAAGTTGTTGGCAATGCAATATATGTGGTTGTCAATTTATGTCATGCAATTTTAATACCAAGCAACACCAGCAAACACTTCTCTTGCACACATCAAGCAAAGCTTGAAGTTGGAAATATACACTGAAACTTATTTCAGGATTTGTGTGTCTTGGGACAAAAGAAATCCTTAGATGCACTGAATTCATGAGCCAAAGTAGTCGGCACTGATATGAACAATGCAGATTTAAAGCATGAAAGAACAAGTCAAATTTCGAGTATCCAATTATTTCAACAGAGTATCCAGCAACAACATAAACAAGCCGCTAAACCTTCTTTGGGTTTAGAAACCTTTTTTTTCGAAATATTTCTAAACTTCCTCTGATATCATATGCCAATCGATTTTGGTCTATGTGCACCTTGGCTGAAGCGCATCGCATTGCTGCGGCTCGATTGTCGTTGCATTCCCCAAACAAATTGACAACATGTGCACGTTTGCTATCAATCGAACAATATTGCAGACATCAAATATTGATGTGTCCGCTGCCAGCCAGCGCGCAGCCGTTGGCTTCGCTTTGTAGCGGCATCGCAGTCCAACTCTCGACGGCGCTCTTCAGCCCAGCAGCCAACAGCCACAACTATAAAATAATTCAGTGTTGAAAATGTAGTTGCAATAGTGCGCAAATTGTTGTTGTTGACGCTGTTGCACAAGAAAGTGCAAAACGTCATTGAGAATTTCGCCCAACTACGGCCGTCTAAGTGGGCAAACACTGCTTAATGGAAAGGAATATTGGGCAAAGGCGTTTCTCTACACACATGCATACATACATACATACATATATACATGCACATGTATGAATATGTGTGCTATGTAGTGGCGCATTACAAGCCGAACAGGTGTATAACAGCAACAACATTCGCTGTGAGCCAAAGAGCAAACATTTGAACTTAGCATGGAAGCTGATGAAGCACACAACCTTCTAAGCCAACACAAGCAAAACAACTACAACAATATTTCCAGAGGTGCTGGGCAGAAGCAATGGCAACGAAAAGGTGTCTAAAGCTATGAGTTGGCAGCGTTTAAAATTGTTTGCCGGCCATAATTGCGTATGGTAGGCCTGCAATGACCTCAGTGTGTGTGTGTGTTTGTGTGTGTGTGTGTGTGTGTATGTGTATGAGTGAGTGAGCAGGGGTGTTTTGATGTTTCGGTGGGTGTGTGCGTGTGTGCGTAAGTTGTTGTTGCAAAACAATTTCGAAGCAGATAAGTATGGCGAAATTTTTGCCATACCTCTTATTTGTGCATAAAATTCATCATACGCCCTGTTGGTCACATGAATGTTGCGTCAGTTGCTATGAAAAAGTGCAGCAAGTGGTGAAGATTGACTGAAAACTGCATCAAATGCATTGAGAAATTTGACATAGATGTTAAAAACAGAAAGTAGTAGTAGACATTGACTTAAAATGGTAACAAATTTATTGAGAAATTTGTAGTGATTGTGTAGAAGCTTTAAAAAATAGCGAAAAATAGGCACATTTGCTACTTAATATAGGTCAGATCTGCTACCAGATACTGAGGTATCATCATGTACTAAATTGCACCATGTGTGGAGAGAAAGAAGAAGAAGACATGTCTTCATGTTTAATTTTGTTGAAGGCAACCACTTCTTCCATGTGTGGAGATAAAGAAGAAGAGAAGAAGTGTATTTATGTTTAATTTTATTGAAGGCAACCACTTCTTCCATGTGTGGAGAGAAAGAAGAAGAAGACACTCCTTCGTGTTCAATCTTGCTGAAGGCAACCACTTCCTCTTCTTTCTCTCCACTTACCTACTTTAATATTACATTATGTAATTTCAAACTCTTCAATATTTGCCAAAGTTCGTACTTACACTTATTTTGTACTTCATAAAGCACATACAAAAATTTGTTTTTAAATTCATATGAACCTCTAGAATGCAGCGCAAAATTACTATATTACAAATTGCCAAGTAATATTACACTCAAAATATTTGTTAGTAATTTAAATAATAATATATAGCTATCTATGAAAATGATTGTTTGTATGTCTGTTTGTCTGCTTGTCTATTTATCTGCTTGTCTGTCTGTCTGTTTGTCTGCTTGTATATTTGTCTATTTGACTCTTTCTCTGTCGTCCTGTTGTCCTTTATAGACTCCACTTGATCGATTGATCTAAAATTAAGTCACAATGGGTCCAAACGAAGGTCTCTTGATATCTTTTGTTGTGCGAGCCCTCACCCATTCAACTCAAATAAATAATATTGAATAATGTCAGAATTATTTATACTGAAACAGTACTGAAGTACAGTACTGAAATTTCGTACAGCATCCTCAAATCTGAATCTGCTGTTCTAGTGTTGATATTTCATAGACTTTGCATATGAGGCGTGACATTGTTTTTGTTACTGAAAGTTGCTGATCACTTTGAAACTGTCAGTCGTACATCAATGACACTCGCTACGAACTTTCCACTAAGCCACGTCCTTTGACTGAAAAAGAATGTAGAATGGGATGGGCATTGAACGAATGGGTGTGGTTCCATGAAACTATTTTCAAAATAGTTGAAGAGAACTTTGAAGAACCCGGTAATGGGTTGTTATGGTCAGTTATGTAAGTAAGTGAGTGAGTAACTAAATAAGTGAGTAAGTAAGTAAGTGAGTAAGTGAGTAAGTGAGTAAATGAGTAAATGAGTAAGTAAGTAAATAAGTAAGTAAGTAAGTAAGTAGTAAATAAGTGAGTAAGTGAGTAAGTAAGTAAGTGAATGAGTAAGTAATTAAGTAAGTAAGTAGTAAATAGGTGAGTAAGTGAGTAAGTAAGTGAGTAAGTGAGTAAATGAGTAAGTAAGTAAGTGAGTGAGTAAGTAAGTAAGTGAGTAAGTGAATAAGTGAGTAAATGAGTAAGTAAGTAAATAAGTAAGTGAATAAGTAAGTAAGTGAGTAAGTAAGTGAGTAAGTAAGTAAGTGAGTAAGTAGGTAAGTAATAAATAGGTGAGTAAGTGTAAAGAGTAAATGACTAAGAAAGTAAATAAGTAAGTGAGTAAGTAAGTAAGTGAGTAAATAAATGACTAAGTGAGTAAGTAAGTAAGTGAGTAAGTAAGTAAGTGACTCACTCACTTACTCACTCACTTACTTACGTAAGTGTAAAGAGTAAATGAGAAAGAAAGTAAATAAGTAAGTGAGTAAGTAAGTAAGTGAGTAAGTAAATGACTAAGTGAGTAAGTAAGTAAGAAAGTAAGTAAGTAAGAAAGTAAGTAAGTAAGAAAGTAAGTAAGTAAGTAGTAAATAAGTAAGTGAGTATGTAAGTAAGTAAGTGAGTAAGTGAGTAAATGAGTAAGTAAGTGAGTGAGTAAGTAGTAAATAAGTGAGTGAGTAAGTAAGTAAGTGAGTAAGTGAATAAGTGAGTAAATGAGTACGTAAGTAAATAAGTAAGTGAGTAAGTAAGTAAGTGAGTAAGTAAGTGAGTAAGTGAGTAAGTAAGTAGTAAATAGGTGAGTAAGTGTAAAGAGTAAATGAGTAAGTGAGTAAGTAAGTAAGTGAGTAAGTAAGTAAGTGAGTACGTGAGTAAGTAGGTAAGTAAGTAAGTAAGTAAGAAAGTAAGTAAGTAAGTAAGTAAGTAAGTAAGTAAGTGAGTAAATGAGTAAGTAAGTAAATAAGTAAGTGAGTAAGTATGTAAGTAAATAAATGAGTGAGTAACTAAGGAAGTGAGTAAGTAAGTAAGTAAGTAGCAAATAGGTGAGTAAGTGAGTAAGTAAGTGAGTAAGTGAATAAATGAGTAAGTAAATAAGTGAGTAAGTGAGTAAGTAAGTAAGTGAGTAAGTAAGTGAGTAAGTAAGTGCGTATGCAAATAAATAAATAAACTCTTTCCAAAGTATTAACAGAAAATTTAAATTTCTCTATCAACATTTTTGCTCTCGATTACTTCCGGCAATTGCAATATTTCGCTTGCCATGGCCGCATAACCGCAACGCCACATACCGCACCACTCAATGCAAATAACCAATATTGTAGCCGTAATATTGTAATGGCATAAAAGTGCTAGAGGCGCCTTGAAAGCCGCTTCTCAACTTCATTATGAATGTTTGACGTATGCCTTCTCAGCAATGCGCTTTAGCCACTGGCCCGGTCAGCATATGCCAACGGGCCAACGTGACTTTTGCACACACATACACACACACACACACACACACACAGATATTGACATAGTGGCCGTTACTACTAAAGCAGCAAACAGCGACAACAAAGCACCCCAATGGGCAAGCAAATCATGGCAGCTAAAAAAAATTTGAGGTGGAACGGTCAGACTAAAGCAAGGCAACTTTGAAATCCTGTGCATTTTTGTTACTCTTCACTGCCACTGGACGCTTACTCGAAGCCAATGAGACGGCCAATGTTTGTGTGTGTGTGTGTGCAAGAAAATGCAAATGTCCATTAACCGGAAATTCATAAAATTGACACAAAATCAATGTTTGGAAAACATTTTGTAGCGCCAACACAAATCTCGCCATCGCTCGTCGCTTTGGCTTTGCATTCATATTTTTTGTTTATTTTTTGTTGCCTACTTTTACTTGCATACAATTTTGTTGCACATTTTTTGTGTTGCTTGCACTTCGTGTGTGCTTATCATATTTGTTATGCTTCGGTTGTGCGCCATGATGCATCACACGTACGTGGGCCGCCAAGTGGAGGCCAACGAATGTTGCGTGCTGGCAGCGACAGCTTTTCGGGCTGGTGGCTGTCGACTGGCGCAAATTGCACTGGCACCCAGTGCCTTCCTTGCATTTTCCATGCTTTCGTCTATGCTTTCATGTTTCTTACGCTTTGCTTTTTGCCAGTCAAATTTGATATTTTATTTGCCTTGGCGTATTTCGTGCGGCAATTTCCGTCCATAACCGGAAGTAAAGTGAAAATTTTGCCTCTTCCCTGCCGGCGCCGCCGTAAAATATGCCAACAGCAAAGAATTGGCGCGTCCATAAAATTGTTCGTACATGCGCTTCGTAGCAAAAATTTGTGAAAATTGTTTGCCATTCGATTTTTCGTCTCTTCTTTATTTGTGTGTGTGTGTTTGTGTGCTTTGCTTCACTTTACTTTTTATGCTGCGTTGAATTTTTTATGCTTTTCGATTTTGATTTTATGGCATAAATCAAGCTTACTACATTAGCTTTAGTTGTAGTTGTTGTTGTTGTTTTTGACTTTTTTTGTAATTTTTTGTTTGCTTGTAAACATTGAAAAGTCTCGAATGCAAAGAAGAGAAAGCAAAAGTGGAATGTAATGGAAAATGCGTTGCAAAAATGTTGCAGCCATTTTTATGGCATTCATTTAATGGAGATGTCAAGCAATTTGATTTATGCTACATAGCATGCCAGAGCGAGACAGAACTAGTGCAATGCAATGCTACGAATTTGCGTCTCAAATATATTTGAAGTGCTTAAGAAGTCACTTCAATTTCCGCTTTTGTCGCGTCGACAGTTTCTTCTTAATCCATTTCAGTTGCAATCAGCCAACAACAACACGTACAGTTAGTGAGAGAAGCAGCGAAAGAAAGAGAGAGAAGGAGAGGGACAGAGAGATGGAATGTAGAGGGTTCAGATAGCGTAAGGCAAATGCGGCTTGAAGTGGAATATATTAAAATTTGGCGCCTTTGCTATGCACTAAGTGACTCAATTAACTTCGCAACTATGTAAAGAGAATTTCAAAAATATTCAAATATATTATTATATTTCACTGAGATCCTTTTGGAGGTTATGGCCAAACAACCCCCCACTTTCTTTGCTTTATTTCAATCTGGACGAAGCAGAATGATATCTCATAACTTATCAACTTAATTCTGCCAAGTTGCCACTTCTAGAGGCAACTGGTCCCAATTAAGGAACCTATGGGTTAAGATTCATGCTTCTAAGTGCAACCTGGAAACATATTTTGTATGAAAACAGTGATTAACTATTTGAAAAAAATATCTGGAAGCGGTCTTACAGATTTTAACAATGGACAACCATCCATTTCAATACATAAACTTTGCCAGTTGCACTTCTCACATACGCTAACTGCACCTTCATTCAAGTATTCAAGTTTTGGCCAGCGCCAACTGCCCTCAATTTTTTTATTCTGTTGCCCGTTTTTGCTGAAGTCATGGCTGAGGACAAAAGATGATTGGCCAATTGATATAGAAGCAACGAGTTTAGGAATCCCCATAATTATTTTTGCAGAAGCTACAGACAAGGAGACGAGAGGGAGACACTTGAACACAGATTTGTCGAAAACAAAACTGAGATGCATCAAGTTTTGTCTGGACGGTGCGGATTGGGTCTAATGCTTAGTTTTTTTTCCCATATAAGAAGAAATACTCGAGAAAGCTACAGCAAAACGATGAATTTATTTAGTGCTAATTTAACGAGTTCAGAGAGCTCGCAGTCGCTGCTATCTACCTACATACCTAAGAAGGGGTTTAGTAATCACTTCTGCGAACTAGAACTTAGGGTCAGTCTTAGCTTTTTCACTACAAAATTTGCTCCATCTGAAAGGATTATAATATGCAATCAATTGGAGATCTTTTAGGACTAATTTAGAAAGACCTTTGGGCCAGAAAGTTTGTCAGCTTAGACAGGTGAAATCTAAGATGGCTGAGAGACATTGTGACAATGTGACATGGGAGCTTCAGGTGTCACTTCACATGACCCAATCTCGTTGGGAATAAACTTTATGGACCACAAGTCATTCTCTGGCAAGGATGTTTGTACCAAAATGCATTTCGCACCAGTCGCCGAGAAGGGACAACTGCACACCACGTGTGCCACATCGCATCTCATCGCATGGTATCGATGTGATTAGCATCCATGTGATCGAAGTTGATGAGATATTGCAAACTTATACAATCACAACTCGAAGATCTTAATTCTGAAGAGGACAAAAACTATTTGCTTAGTATGCAACATTTTTATATATCTAAGCATTCTTTGAGGCGCATCAACATATTTAAAAGTTAAAGCTTAGTGTAATCCAAAAGCAGTAGAACTGATACCAAGAACCGCATGGCCTGAAAAAGGACTGTGAATTTATCTGAAGCCCAGTCTGAGCTGAAATTTGCAAACTGATAAAGAAAGTATTGAATAATGAAAATTGAATAATAAAAATTTAATAATCTCCTTATGTGTCATCAAATTCTAAAAGTAGTGAGGACAAATTGTTACGGTTCGCTCAAGTTTTACTTTCAATTTTCGTTTAATTCAGCTTTTTCTCATATTCAACTGAATTCAATCAATGCACTTTTTTGTTTTTGCACTATGAACTATGCAGCCTAGTAACAAACTATGTGCTCAATCACGCTTACAACTGTCCTCACTTAGTGATCAGCACAACACTGGTACACACACACATACTAGCACTCACACAGTGCATTGCTGCAGTCTCGCTCAGTACGCACAGCGGTTGTTGTTGAGTGCATTCCTCTTGCATTCTTGCAGGCAAATTGTTGGTGCACTGCAGATGCACTTTTGGCGTAAACAAGGCCATAAATCATATTTTTTGTTCAGATCGAACGATCTTGCCGTTAGGCAGAATTGTGCTATTTAAGCACAAAAAACCGTGCGACGCGCTTAAAACGAAAGTGCAAGTTGACGGAAGCAGGTGAATTTAAAGTGCAGTGGAAGTATTCTTATTAAGGCCAGCGCCTGGTTTAGAAATTTGAAATTTTTGAAAATTTTTTTTCCCCAGAATATGATAGTTTAATATGTTTGGAATTATGTCCTAAAATATTTTGTTTCTACTCGAACTCCTTCACGTCCAAATTCAGGAACAAAGCACCGCGCTCCGCCTACAACTCCTCAGCCTTCGAAACTTTAAACTCGTTTCCTGAAAAGTTAGTGTTTTTCCATCGGTTCACATCATTACTCGTAAACTTATGAATCGAATTTAATAAAAATTGGCACACACACTCTTCAGATGGGTTCGCGTAAACTGGACTATTTTGAGGCACATCGTTAAACAAACAAAAAAAGTACGTTCATTGTGAGCGTACCCAAAAAGTACCAATTTCCGACTTATGCCACCATTTCCGGAATTTTCATTACTTTTCACTCAATTTAGGTTCAGTTTACAGACAAATTAGTTCTTAACCCATTTTCGTATTTTCATGTCGACCAAAAAAAGAATTAACGTTTGATGAAATATGAATAAAGCCAATTCTACAGGTCCAATTTTCAACCACTTTTTCGAGCATTTGGGGCCGTATGTCGGCAATAACGCCACGAATGTTGGCTTCCAAGTCCCCTAACGTTTCTGGTTTGTTGGCGTAGACGAGCGACTTCACATATCCCCAAAGAAAATAATCCAATGGTGTCAAATCACACGATCTTGGTGGCCAATTGACAGGTCCATTCCGCGAAATTATGCGCTCATCGAATGTTTCCTTCAATAAATCGATTGTGACGTGCGCTGTGTGGCATGTAGCGCCGTCTTGTTGGAACCACAACTCATCCACATTCATGCCATCCAATTCGGGAACAAAATAGTCGGTTATCATGGCTCTATACCGGTCTCCATTAACGGTAACTGACTCTCCAGCATTATTTCGGAAGAAGTATGGCCCAATGACTCCACCAGCCCATAGAGCACACCAAACAGTCAGTTTTTGTGGATGTAATGGCGTCTCAAGGGTCTCATGTGGATTCTCTTCACTCCAAATGCGGCAATTTTGCTTGTTGACGTAGCCATTCAACCAAAAATGAGCCTCATCACTGAACAAAATTTTGCGATGAAAATCAGCATCGAGATCAATCTTATTTTCGGCCCATACACCAAAATCACCAAAATCACGACGCATTGCATGGTCTCGCGGCTTTAATTCTTGCACAAGCTGGATCTTGTAAGGTCGCAAGCCAAGATCTTTGCGCAAAATCTTCCATAAAGTTGATGGACAAAGCTCCAATTACTGTGCACGGTGGCGAATCGATTCATTCGGGTCCTCTTCAACATTTTGCTCTACAGCGGCAATTGTTTCTTCGGTGCGCACTGTTCGACGTCTCTGCGGATGCGTATTATCACATAGAGTAAACGTAGTGCGAAAACGACCCATGGTTAACCGAATTAATTGCTCTGATGGACGATTATGTCGACCATAAAATGGACGGAGCTTGCGGTAAACTTCGCGAACTGAACCATTATTTTCGAAATAAATTTGCACGATTTGCAAGCGTTGTTCTTTTGTCAACCTGTTCATGATGAAATGGCAAACCAAACTGAACATAAATGACATTAGAGTTGCCAGATTTGACCACAAAATGCCAGTTTTATCTCTATTCGAAAAACAAACCTCTAAAAAAAACACCCTATACAAGTGTGTGTGTCAGTGTGCGTTTTGTAGGTGGTTGAGATATGGAGGGGAAGAAAGCCTAAGGATATACCTTCCGAACAAAAAAAAATGTATCGCAATACCTCACACACACTGCACATACGAATTTTTTAAATAGTAATGTTGCGTATACGCAACAGAGGAAGGAAATGGGTTAACAGAATGCCATTCGATTTTTTCAGATCTGACGAGATTTGCGAACTGCACGCTGGGAACCATGCAAAATTAACCCCAACTTCACGCCGCGATACGGCGGCCATTTTGTAACACAGCGGACAAAAAAAATTTTTTTTTTACATGTTCAAACAACAAAACATTTATACCAAAAGAGTTTTTGACAACCAATCTACTCCTTCCTTGAAAAAAAAATAAACAAAAACACACTGTCTAAACCAGGCGCTGGCCTTAAGTGTGTGTTATTATTTTGATTGCTGGTAAGTTTGCTGACCACCAATCCCCCCCCCCCCCCCAAACCGAAGTGCTAATTTGGAGTACCCTTCAGGTACCAATATACTGCAGCAGCAATTTCTGGAAAACTCCACGAGCTTGCCACATTCTTGTGTAAAAGGAAACCGAAGGCCTTCTTGCAACATCAATTTCCATTTCAACGTTCCATTTTCAAAATTTTCCTACGAGGGATTTATTGGATATTTTCCTGACGGCTTTGGCGTAGCTAGCAGCGGAATTTCAGTACTCGGAAACCCGGTCATAATGGCCTAAAACGGCAAAGTGTGATTCCGATAAAATTTGAAATCGTGAAAGTGATTAAAAATTCATAAAATGGCAAAGAAAATTTAAAAGTAAAGCGAAGCTGAAATGTGTCGAAATATTATGTAAATTTTGCTAAAAATATGTCGTTTTAAATTTGCTAAAGAAATACCTAAAGTGAAGCAAATTGCTTCAAATTTGGCTAAAAACTAGTTTTGCTTAAAACTAGTGGAATTTAACTTTAAAACAAAAAAAAAAGCAACGTAAAATTACTGCTAAAATGCTCTTCGGAAAATGTTAAAACTTACAAAATTTCAACTTCTTTAACATTTTAAATCCTACATTCTAATCATGCAATTATTCTAAAAATTGTTCTGAATTATTAAAAAAATGTATCTTCTAGATTAATTATGCTACAATATTATTATTATTAATTACCAATGTAAGAAAAAAATCAAACTAACTAGAAATGTAAGCCAATCAAAATTTTGGCTAATTTCATAATTTAGTTGTAAGCCCATCTCACCCTTCATCGTCTCGCATGGCCATACGACACAACGATGGAAAACTGAGTAAGTGAGTTAAAATGATTGTTTTAATCGAATTTAATTAAATTAGCGTAATTTTGATACATACTTTTCTATTAAGATTAACACTAGAAGTACCGAGCGGTCATTTGACGGTTTTCAGTTTTTGATTAACCGTAGCTCGAAAACGGTTTAAGTTACGAATCTTGTTCTCCTTGACTTTTAATATTTTGCACTAACAATATTTTGCAAAATATTAAAAGTCAAGGAGAACAAGATTCGTAACTTAAACCGTTTTCGAGCTACGGTTAATCAAAAACTGAAAACAGTCAAATGACCGCTCGGTACTTCTAGTGTTAAGTTCAAAAATGTATTAAAATGTTGTTGCATATTTTGAATATTTTGCAATGAAGTTCTGTTTGTATATTTTGAAAATGAGTATTTGAATTTACATGCTAAGGGGGATGTCGACATGCAACATGAATAGGATGCCATAAGCGAAGCAGATGTTTTGGTTAAGGGGCTATCGAAGATTTCGAGTGCTTAGGTAGCCATAGGCGTATACAAAGGGGAGGGAGAAGTGCACTCTAGGGTACAACATCAACCCTAATTCAGCTAATAATTAATAATAATAGTAATAATAATTGACTGGCACGACAGCCCGCTTACGCGAGACTAAGGCCTAGCTTCCCGCAACCACCCGTGTTGTGCGTGTGAATTTGTACGCGGGTGGAAGGGACCTACAGTTTTATGCCGGTTCCGAACGGCAGGTTGGGAGCTTTTTCATAAGCAATTTTTACTCTCAGAGGTTTGCCATTTCCAGCTGAGAGGACAGCCACCGAAAGAGAAAACGAGGCAGGCAGTATTTGAACCTGCGGTTGCTGCCTTCGACTCGCGGTCCAACGCACTAACCAACTGAGCCACGGCGGCTGCCCTAATTCAGCTATGGATATTATTTCCTTGCCACTGTTTTTGCACCTGCTCATTTTTTTTATTTGTCACCTGGTCATAGTAAAGACGGTTTAGATATTTTGGCATGATAATTTTTTTTTCTATTGTTGCGTGTTGCTTGATGTGTGGTTACAAGAACCTCCACCCAGCCGACATGATTAGCCGAAGACCAAACCAGCATGCCACCCCGTATCAAACAAAATCTATCGTGAAAATTGTTCAAAATTTTCAAAACCAAAAGCTGAGAAATACTTTCAATGCTGCTTAGTACCTCAAAAAAGTTGATCTTCACTGGCTTTGTTTAAATTTTTAATTTAACTTGCATAATATTCACATTTGAGAGTTGTCTTTTATGTTTGAAAATGCATTGCTCTGTATAAAAATGCATACTTATTAATATTCATACCTACAAATATATTGCAACCAATGCTGATCTGGGCCCCAAAAGTTCCAAGTGACCATCAATACGGCTTCAAAGCGAAACGTTCTACAGCACACTTTATGGTTCTGCGAATCGAGAAATGGCAGCAGGAACTATAGCACAGATCAAATTATTATAAATGAAACCAAAACTGGTTGCTCAACAACAACAACATCAGAGCAGCACAACTGCCACATAATGTGACAATGTGAAGCGATTCATTCTGCTTACACAAATCCCTACACAACGAGCACGTGGAATGTGTGAGCACCTGACAGTCGCCAGGCAAGTTGTCTGTCCTTATTTTGTATTTTCATATTTAGTTTTCTGCTCCCATCAGGTAGTCGTACTTATGTGTCTTGCTTCTTCTGCAAGTTTGCAGCTGCTTCTCCTTCATTGTTGCTTTCAGGCATTTGCTGCCTCGCTGTCTGACAGTCTGTTTGAAATATTTAAGCAATTTATTTGCATGCATAAAAGTCCCATAGACACTTTGGTGCGCACCCATGCCATATGTCATACTACACTTTCACCAATACACATAAAGGCTGGTATGTGTGTTTCTATAGACTGCTGCATTCTTGATGCAGATCGCTTGCATTTGTTGCATGTGCGCTGCATACATATGTACATTTTTATGTACTTATATATTTAAGTATATACTAGAGTATTCCATCCCAAGACCCCTTGATTTTATCTCAGAATTGAACGCCTAAGTAAATACTTATGTCAGCACTCATACAGAGTCTCATGCAAATGTAAATAGAAACTGCTTATATGTATGAAAGTTGTATGTGCATATGGGAGATTTGGGGAGCATAAACCGCTTCCAATATTTTGTTTTTTCAAATTGTGAGTGGCCAATATGATTTCAAATGGTATTGACTCCAAAAGTTGCAACAGTCCTTCGCCCAAAATGAAATCCAGTGTGCGCCACTGTATATATCTATATGTATGTATACTTATGTACATATATGTATTAAGAAGTATTCATGCACTGATGCGTTCATGCAACGCTTGTTGCATGTAAATGTCCTTTGTAGTTGCAGCTGCTGTTAGTTGGTTACACTTAAAAGTTTCACCAACTTGCGTTATGCTTTGCTGTGGCGCTGAACAACGACCGCTAAATCTTTGAGTTGTTAAGCAGATATCTGCTTTTCGAAATCGTCTTGTTATCATTTGCACAATCACATTGTCTGCTGTTGCAAACTAAGTGTGTTGACAACATGTTCTGTAGTTGCATGCAGCATTAGTTTAACACATTTTTTGTAAACGATATTTTATTTGGTTTGTCCCAACCGCTTATGACAGAAATTTACACATTTAAAACATTGTGCATGTGTTAGTTGGAGAACAAAAATAAGAAGAACAAGACAAATTACATTATGCCAAAAAAATTGCAGTATGCAACTTCCGATGTGCGGCGGACAAGTGGCAACAAATTTGTTACCATCAACCATACATACGAACGCAAATATTTGTATGTGTTAGTATGAAAGTGTGCTGGTGCGTATACATATTTGCATTTTATATGTTCGGACATGTGCAAAAACAACTGAAAGCAACTCGCAACGGGCAACAAAAGTGGCATGAGGAATGCAATTGTAAAAAAATATATAATAAGTTAGATCAAGCTTTCTCTGTGTTTTTTTTGCTAAAGTTTTTTTTTATAAGTTTTATTGATTATTTCAGAATTTTGTTGCATGCAACAGAAATTTTTTATTAATACTAGCTGACCCGGCGAACTTCGTCCCGCACGACATTTGTTGTTTTTTTATAATGAAATACGCGAGATGACGAATCAATGGCGATGCAAATTGACGAATAAACCCAACTAAAGGAAGAGGAGGGAGCTACTGATTAACGCAATCGAGGCCCTCAAATAAGCAATGTTGCTGCTAAGTTTTAGTAAAGAAATGGATAGCGCTTGAACCAAATTTAAATTATATTGGCAGGGCCACGGCCCCTTATTCAATATCCGCACAATGCCCTCTGTCGAAGGAGAAAATGGTAGGTTCGTACTAAGTGTCATTGCTGAGCGACTTATAGTTCAGCGCAATATTTGGGTCACAAAAATGTGCCACGCCCCTTGTTCTATATTAAATATTTGGCTTGTATGGGCGGTGCCACGCCCCCTTGTTCAATACCCGTACCATTCCCTCTGTCGAAAGAGAAAATGGTAGGTTCGTACTTAGTTTCATTGCTGCGCGATTTATAGTTCAGCGGAATAATTGGTTCACAAAAAATGTGCCACGCCCCTTGTCCAACGCCCATCAAACCCTACCAGTTGAATGACTCATCTATGTGACGACACTATACTAAATTTCAATGCTGTGCACCTTACAATTTCGAAGATATTCTATATTAAAGATTTGGCTTGTATGGGTGGTGCCACGCCCCCCTGTCCAATACCCGCCTCATTCCCTTTGTCGAAAGATATGAATAAATGGTAGGTTCTTACTTAATTTCATTGCTGTGCGACTTAAAGTTCAGCAAAATATTTGGGTCACAAAAAATGTCCAACGCCCATCAAACCCTACCAGTTGAATGACTCATCTATGTGACGACACTATATTAAATTTCAATGCTGTGCACCTTACAATTTTGAAGATATTCTATATTAAAGATTTGGCTTGTATGGGTGGTGCCACGCCCCCCTGTCCAATACCCGCCTCATTCCGTCTGTCGAAAGATATGAATAAATGGTAGGTTCGTACTTAGTTTCATTGCTGTGCGACCTATAGTTCAGCAAAATATTTGGGTCACAAAAACTGTGCCACGCCCCTTGTCCAACGCCCACCAAATCTTACCAGTAGAATGACTCATCTATGGGACGACGGGGTACTAAATTTCAGTGTTGTACGACCTACAATTTCAAAGATATTCTCTATTAAAAATTTGGCTTGTATGGGCGGTGCCACGCCCCCTTGTAAAAAACCCACCTTATTCTTCCTGTCGAAGGACACGACCAAATCGTTAGTTTGTACCGAGTTTCACTGATGTGAACGCTATAGTTCGAAAGTTACACCGGAATTTAAAAAGTGCCACGCCCCTTGTCCAACGCCCATTAAATTTTACCGGTCGAACAACATGTTTACGCCATGACACTGTACCAAATTTCAATGCTATACGACTTATAATTCTGAAGATATTCAATATTAAAGAATTGAGTTGTATGGGCGGTGCCACGCCCCCTTGAATAATGCCACGCCCCCTATGCTAAGAACCTTCCACACGGTGCCCGTAAACACACACGTAATATTTTATTAAAATAGGTCTGGTGGTTTGGGAGTCTATAGAACACATACGGAATTTATTTGATTTTTATATATGGGGCATTCCACCTCAAGTGTTCCCACCTCAAAAACGAAACATTTCCGATTTTGATGATATTTGGTAGAGTTGTTGTACTATCAGAGTACATTAATTGTGGAAAAGGAGGGGCGGATTTATGCACGGGTTGCAGTGATACAGGGGCTTGAATTTTCGCCCTTTATTTCGGACGTCGATATTAATTAAATTCTCAGTCCAAAAAGCTGTTGCTAACGAAAAAACAACATGCACGTATCTTTCAGTATTTTTTCCGTACTTTCCAAAAGAAAATATATAAAAAATTTTTTATGAAATTTAATAATTTTTTTTTTTATTTAAACTTTGTTAATAACATTTTTTCAACAAGAGCCTGTTGGGATTTTTTTCAGAGTTAGCTTATAATACAGTTCATTTCCTCCCCTACAAAAGTGTATATGGTATTTTATGGGCAAAGTTGAGTTTCTTGTTTTTTTGAAGCACCAAACCCAACGCGTTTACCGCGCTCGATGCGCGACTCAGCCGTGGTACATTTTACTTGTTAGAAGAAGTTAAAATGCTTGGGTTTCGAGCCTCAAAAAGAGAAGAAATTCAACTTTGCCCATAAAATACTATATATACTTTTTTGTAGGGGAGGGAATGAACCGTATTATAAGGTAAGTTTGAAAAAAATCCCAACAGGCTCTTGTTAAAAAAATGTTATTAACAAAGTTTAAATTTAAAAAAATGTTATTAAATTTCATGGAAAATTGTTTATATATTTTTTTTTGGAAATTACGGAAAAAATACATAAGGATACGTGTTCTTTGCTTTCCATTATCAACAAATCTTCGGACTTACAATTTTAAATAAAAAATGTTTCGTTTTTGAGGTGGAAACACTTGAGGTGGAATGCCCCATATATAGATTATTTATTATTTTGTGATTTCGTTGCATGCAATAACATTTTTAAGATATATGTTTTTGTTGTTCTATCATTTTGTTGCATGCAATAACTTTTGTAATGTATTGGATTTATTATTTTATATTTGGTTGCATGCAAGAACATTTTTTTATACTTGTACTTATAGTTTTATAATTTTTTTTGCATACAAGAACATTTTTATAAGTTTTATTTATTATTTCAGAATTTTGTTACATCCAACAAATATTTTTTATAAATATGATTTTTTATTTAATGACTTCTGCGATAAAATTTTTAATGTATATTATTTATTATTTTATTATTTTGTTCCATTCTATCATTTTCGTTTATGATTTTGTTGTGTATGTGCAAATAATATTTTTAATACATTTTAATGGTTTCAGACTTTTGTTGCATGTAACAAATTTTTTAAAACTTGTATTTATTGTTTTATAGTTTTTGTGCATGGAACAACATTTTTTATACATTTCATTCTTTGTTATAAATTGTTATTTTAATTGCGTTTATAAATTGCATTTTACTAGGTACATTTTTAGAACATTTTATTATTTCAGAATTCTGTTGCATGTAAAAAATTTTTTTTTATAAATTGTCTTTATTGTTTCATTGTTTTTGTGCATGAAACAAAAATTTGTATACATTTAATTCTTTATTATAAAAATGTTGTATGAAATAAACTTTTATTTAATTATTTTTTAAATGTTTGTCGCATGCAACAACATTTTTTAAATAAAATTTTGTTACTGTTTTTAAATTCTGTGGTCGGCCTCGATAGCTCAGCGGGTAGCGCGCTGGCTTCTCATACCGAGCGCCCCGGGTTCGATTCCTGGCTTGGGCTGGAAAAAACACTCATCTACTTCTGTCACTATCCACATGAAGGGAATGAGAATTACAAGAATCGCACAAGTGCGCTCTTGGCAGGCAATGGCAAAACCTCCAAGTCTGAAAGAAAAACTGCCCATCGCCGTTCGGATTCGGCGTTAAACTGTAGGTCCGCTCCCCTCCCCTCCCTTTCCCCATCCGTTTGAAATGTGTGGTGTATCACATGTTGAAAAAAACAGTGTTGCATACGCATTTCAAACGGAAATCTGTGGAATCTGTGGTATCACAACGGGCCCATTAAGAGGCCTAAGTGTGTCTCATACAGAGGCAGCCACCTCAACCTAACCTAACCTAACCTTAAATTCTGTGCATGGAACAAAATTTTTAATAAATTTTTTTAAAATATTATTGCATGCAATACATTTTTATTGTACTGTTTTTTAATATTTGTTGCATGCAAGAACGTTATTTTTATAACATTTTTTTATTGTTTTTGGTTTTTGTGCATGGAACAAAATTTTTTATAAATTTTCTCTTTTTTAAATTTTATTGCATGCAATAAATTTTTATTTAACTATTTTTTAATGTTATTACATGCAACAACGCTGCAATTTTTATTGGCAATTTCTAAATATCGAATGTCTAATCATTATTCAAAAATCGCCAAAATCTGCATCAACTGCACTAAAATGCAAATTTCCACTTTGAGCTACAACAACAAAAACACTAATGAGTTAAAATTTATGAGTAGTGCTTAGCTGTGTACCGCAGCGTGCTGCCAACAGCCAAGACGTGCAATAACTGTCAATGTGCCATATGCTGTTAAAATATGGCTAACAGTATTCATCGATTTTCAGTTGGCGGTTAGGAAAGAAATGTGTTGGGAGAATGAATGAGGTGGAGGAAGAATGGACAGTTTTGTGAGGTTAATTTATATACAAATATTTAAATTCAATACAATAATATAAGGTCCCAAGTGCTGTTTTGTTGATATATTTTCAATTGTTTACAGTTTAAAGTTAAAATCCATGAAATAGCTAATTGAGATCAAAATATTCCAGACACAAAACTGGATTAACATTGTGGTTGGCATAACTAACATAACTTCAACAAACCTAAAGTGTCTGTGGCAGAGAGTGGCAAACAGAGGATTTCATTTTGGGGGCAAAAAGTTCCGTCAACAACTTTTGAGCTCAATGCAATTTCAAAGCATAACTATTTGCCACCAAAAATGTTTGTAACAAACAAATATTGGAAGAGGGTTTGAACCACCAAAACCCCCCTTGCGTGCATGACTTCCACTCACATCACTCTTTCCTTCCAAATTTTACTCTGCTGGTATATCTGTGCATATCGTTTTTATTTCCTTCAATATGTCTTCTATTCATACATTCATTCAATCCACAAACCATCCAAGATTCCAACCTTTTTTCTAGGAGTCTGAGTGCTGTTTCTTTCATAGCTGTTACTCGTTCGTTGGCAGCCATTTGCTATGCACAATTTCTTTCATCCTTTACTTACTTACTTAACTGGGCATAAAAACCCGTTTCCAGGGGTTACAGCCTTCCGTTTGAAATTCTGTCCTTTAATATTTGACCTCTTTTAAGTTTGGTGCATATTTTCGACGCTCGAAAATTACTAATTAGTTTCTTGCTGCCTCCAAAACTATATGAAACAGATACAAGAAGTGACTGCAATGCAACGGTTACGTTGGCAACACTGACAAGCCTTGTCCTGTGCTTGTTGTTGCTTCCACTGTCGTTGCAGTTTTTCTTCAACACAGCGACACATTGATGTACTTTCTTCTGCTGCTTCGTTGGTCTTTCTTAAACTTTATGTGCTCGGCCACTTACCCGATTCACTTTACTGTCCATCATTTCTTTCCTTTGATGAATTATGCAAGTTTTTGGTGCGCACCATTTTTAGCTGGTTGTGGGTTTGTATAATATAATTGTTCTTGTTGTGACTTTATTTTGTGCACAAGGCCGGTCCCACAAGTGCCTTGTATTAAATTTTCTCAGCATTCAGTATTCACCATTCCCCATTGTCCATTTGGCCACCTTTTGTTGCAAAAACTTAACTTGGCTCAACGTGCGCAGCCAACACCAAAGGTTGATGTTAAAGCTGACTTTTTGTATATGTTCCAAAAAAAACAAATCATAATTTCATAGCTGTGGCATTACATTATGTAAAATTGCTTTTAATTTTGCATTTGGTGCAAAAGATATTCGCTACGATTCGTTGAGTTTTTTAGATGCAAGTTTATTGGGTGCTGTGAGGTAAAAACAACAACAATAAAAAAGCAAAAAGCTTGTGAAATTGTTAGAGTGAGATAGCAGTCGACAAATATATTTTGTGTTGTTTTTTTGATACTTAAAATTTAACCCGGCGTCATTGTGGCTACTAAACAGAACTTGGCAGTTGTGGCCGGGTAAATTTTACCCATGTATTGTACATTATTGTACACTGAATCAAGCTTATGTCAATATTAGTTTTCTATAATAGGGAAATAGGTAGTTAAATACATTATTAATAAAAATCAAATATTTATTTATCATAAAATGAGCATATTACTCATCAAATTAAATCTTTTTATTCTGCGATAATTTTTTTAGAACATAACTTAAAATGCGTCGGGTATTAGATACCCGGCAACAATGACGCCGGGTTAAATAAATGGTTTACACTCAATGTTACTCATACGCCCCGTTGTATTCATTGATAGGCAAAGAAACGGGGTACATCAGACTGACGAGTAAATCAAATTGGTCAGTTTATTATAAATGGTCAGTTTATTATATAAAAAAATCACCAGATGAAATAAAAGATTAAAGACTGAGCGACCAATGCGATTTGATTTTTCATTGATTTCTACCCAAAACCATTGACCACTTTGACTCTATGGAACATTTGTTTAATTTTTCTTATTCCTTTTGGTTTTTATTATACATTTTCTACAGTAAGGTATTGATTGAAGATTCAGTTGACTCAGACTGCCCGAAATGAGACTGTAGACTTAAATACGTTTTTCTTGAAACTAGTTTTTTCAATACAGTTGCCATGATATCTCAATATCATCTCTCAATATCTCAAGTTCAATTTAATGTACCGATTTATTTGAAATTTGGAACAGACTTTCATGATACTATCAAAATTGTCTCGACGTAGGGGTTTTTGTAATTAATTTTTTTTTAATATTTAAAAAAAATTACCAAAGTTGAAAAAAGAAGCAAAAAAATTACCTTTATTTTCAGAAAGACGCCATTTTGTGCAAACATATTTTGTTTCAAATCTGCTATGTGTAGATAATTCTACATTCTTCTTTAATAAGAATTCACCTTATTTTTATGTTTCAAATCACCAGAAAGATTGGAATCACGTCACCTAGGAGACACCTTTTTTGTTTGAGTCTCCACTTTGCCAGACTCTACCGACTTCAATTTTGAATTTTTTCAATCATTATACATTTGTATACTTTTCAGGTATAAATAAAAAAATGATAAAAATATGGATACTGAAAATTATTACTGTTTTTTTATTACGCCCGTAAAATCAAAATTTAAAAAATTACCAAAGTTTAAAAAAGAAGGAAAAAATTACCTTTATTTTCAGAAAGACGCCATTTTGACTTTTTTGTCGAGCCTCTAGACTAGAATACCCACTTAAGTCAACCTTTTCAGTTGAAGGATGCCATTCCAACTTAAACTAATCTATTCTTTTGCTACATCAAACAATTTAACTAACTTAAACAAAAATAATTTCATACTGCAATGAATGCTTGAAAACATTAAAATTTGCACAACAAAAATTCATTAAAAATTTCACTATTCTCACGTTCAAACTTTTACCTTTTCATGATAAGTTTTCAGTTACGATTCGGTTGCATATTCAAATTCTGCTTTGAAACTAACTACCAAATGTTCCAAGGCATCGAAGACCAGAATATTTAGCTGTTGCAGCTCTATTCGCATTCATACGTCACCTCAGGGATGGCACGAGAGTTCATTTCAAATTCACGTTCACTAATCCATTTAACTGTGTATGCTGTTTCAGTTTTTGTATTTGTAATTGCTGCTGCTACTGGCATCCGCCATTAAAAGGGACCGCCAAGCGTAACGCCGGCCCACACACACTGCTCGAGCAGCAGCCACCAGCAGCCACCAGCATGTGGGATGGTGACCCGCTGAGTGCTGCAGCAGCCAGTGTCACAGCCAAAATCGCAGCAGAAGCGTCAGTGAGACGGTCGACGAACGAACGAGGCGACCGTGTGGAATTTTAACAAATGACAAAATTCAATTCAGCAACGCAGCACAATAAGTTGAAACAAAAGCGGCAAATTGCATGCAATTTATATGCTTTACAAGTTGCTGACAGCTGGCAGCGCTGCCAGCGACAACAACCATAACAATAACAACAACAACATCACCCACTATACCAACAACAGCAACGGCAACGAGCGGCAGCCAAAGCAATGCACCGCTTCCTGACCACTAGTTGTTTTTGTTGTTATTGCTGCTTTGCAACAAATTACAATTTGCCATTGTAACAACAACAACAACAATAGCAACAACATGAATGACAATAACAAAAATGGCAACTCTGTGCCTGGCATTGTCAGGACATGCTGCAGCAACATCCGGACGCGGCAATGCTGCTTACCGCACGTAGTGTAACTGCAACAACAACAACAACAACGACCATTACAGTAACAACAACAACAGATAGCGTTTGCGCTTTTGCTGTTGTTGCTGCTGCTGCTCATTGTTGATATGTTGATTGCACTCAATGCAAAATGGCGAAGCGCTGAGCGGATCGAGTGCGCGCGCCGTAAAGCGAATTGCATTGCTGCAAACAAATTTATCAAACGGTCTTAAGGTGCGTTATCCCTGCCAGGCTGCCATCCGGTGGCCAGTGTGTGTGTGTGTGTGTGTGTGTCGGATTGTGGTAGTGCGTGCTGCCCTGACAGCGGAAGAAGCAGAGAGCAGTGAGTTAGGGTGAAGCGGTTAAAGGATGTGCGAGGGGAAGGTTGCACGATAAGATGCAATGTGTACAGTGGCGTTTAATGCAATTTCTCGGGCTGCGGGTGTGTGTCTGTGCTCTGTGTTGTTGTATTTACATATCTGGCGGCCACATGTGCTGCTTTCCTTTGTCAGTTGGCTGTCGCTGATGTTGCTGCTACTATGTCTTCTTCGGTTTCTTGTACCATTACCTCAACCAACTTGTCTTGGAGCAACTTTTTTTTCACTCAGCAATGCTGCTTCAACTAGAATGCGCCATTCAAATCCTTTTCAACCGGCGCGTCTGCCTTCTAATGTCTAATGTGGCATCAAGCAAAATGATGAATGTGCATGTTGTGACAGTGCGACTGTACGAGTTCATTGCTGATAATATTGTTTATTTGTTGCAACTATTCCCGTTGTTGTTGTTGTTGATGTGGCAGCTATAATATTACTTTTCAATTGCAATAATGATTTTTTTGTGAGCCGTTAAAGGTCATTTTTCATTTTTATTGTTCTTTTTAGTATGCCTGGAACTGAGTTGTAAATATGAGGCATATTTTTAGGTGTACAACTTGGTACAGTCTCAGATGATTTTGCATACATTTGAGGAACAGTTGGCAGTTTTGTATGGTTTCGAGGAAAGAGTAAAGTGACTGTGAGTGACCCTAAAAGTTGCAAAAGCGAAAAGTTAGGAAAAGATGCTTTTGAAATATCGTAAAAGCAGTGGAGTACTGCATACCAGATCGCCTAAGGACTTCAATTCGACTAATTCAACTATTGACGCAGCGACAAGTTGAGCGACAGAGACGCGTGCAGGCGCGGGTTAGAACGGGGCCAGTCTAGGCAGGAGTCCCCCCTGTGTTCTAATGCCGGGAGGCGGGTGCCACAGGGGTCGAACGCGGGGGGTGGTTTTTATGCGGTAAAAATCCGTAATGCTGGTGCTGGAGCACTGGTATCTTACGAAGATTTTCCACCTCCGTCAGAAAAAAAAAAAACAAAAAAAAAACTATTGATTGGTTTAGGTATCCTGAAGGTTAGGTATCAGAAAAGTGACAACCAAAGCCTATTGGAAGCTTTAATTGCATCCTAACCGATTGTGGAAGTACGTAAGGAATTTTTGGAAATTGTGTTGTTCTAATAGAAGAAAGCAAAACTTCAAAAGTCTGAGTTGACTATTGAATAATTCAACTTTTGTTTGGTTTGAGTCCATGCTGAGTTCATGGAGGTTAGGTTTTAGAAATGTGACAACCAGCAAAATATGCTTTTGAATTATCGAAGAAAGAGAGGAGATGTCTAACTATTTATTTCATATCAGGTCGCCTGGTGACTTCAATTCGATTAATTCAGCTATTGTTTGGTTTGAGTCCATGCTGCGTTAATGGAGATTAGGTACTAGAAAAATTACAAGCAGAGTCTATTGGGAGCTTTGATTGCATTCTAACCGATTATGAAGGTTCGAAAGGAAATATTGGAAATTGTGTTCTTCTAATAGAAGAAGGCTGAACTTTGAGTTGAGTTGACTAATTCAACTATTGCTTGGTTTGAGATTATTAGAAAAGTGCCAACAAGCCTGTTGGGAGCTTGAATGGTAGCCTGATCGGCTGTGCAGTTTTTTTATTTTAATAAAATTAAACAGAGTTCTCCAAGTTGTGAATTGACTTGAATCAACTCATTCGACTTATTTACATATAGGTTTGAGTTCATTGAATCTACTGGGAGCCTTGAATTCAGTCTGACTGACAGTTAAGTTTTGAAAAGATTGAAATGGAGAATTGTGTTGTTGTAATACATAAAAGGAGGCAGAATTCTCCAAATCACGAGTTGAGCATTACCATTAAAAATGCGTACCAACCACACGTACTAGAAGGAATCGTCTTGGAAAATTGTCAGCAGAACTCTCCATATCACAAATTGACTATCGATTAATTCAACTTATTCAACTATTAGTTTGAGTTCATTGAATCTACTAGGAGCTTTGGATGCAGCCTGACTAACATTGAAAGGAGCGACTAGGAATAGTTGGTTGTCTGGTTGTATTAGAAGGAGACAGACCTCTTCATATCACAAACTGACTTTCGACTTATTCGCCTAATTCAACTATTGATTGATTTAAAGTCATCAAAGTCATTAGAAAAATGCCTACTAAAGCATACTGAGTGTTGCTTACTTTAAGGTTAGGTTTGATAAATGTTTCACCAATTATTGCTTGACAAAAATAGGCCTGCACTTTGAAAATATTCCTTTGAACAAGACTTTCAACAAAACTCAACTAGCAAACACATGTTTACGTACTTTACTTTCTAAAAACCAAACACAACACACATAACCTCAATATGACAAAAAGTTACATGCAAACATTTTGTTATTGCATTGATTCGGTTTTAAGAAATCACTTTGCTACATGTGCCACAAATAATTTCATTTGCTTGCAACTTTGCTACCTTTGAACTATGAAATAAAATCCAGCAAACTGGCACCACCAACAAAGTAAAAATCAAGTTTTGTGGTTGTTGTTTTTGTGTTGTGTTTTTTTCGCTCTTTCAAAGTTAACCTCTCTACCGCAAGATGGCCAAAAAGTCAATTAAAGTCCTAGCACGAAGAACAATTTTGCACAGCAACTTGCCCACAACTAAACAAACAACAACAAGTACACACACACATACATAAAAAACTCAACAATTTGCTGCCAAACAACAAGCCAACAACACCGCACACAACACAAACATTCGGACAGCAATAACAACAAAAACAAGACAACAACACCGCACACAATACAAACACTGGGATAACAACAACAACAATAAGCAAACATCAACAACCACCAAAACTGCCAAAGTCAACCGGCCGAGGAGCTCAACAAGCAGCAAAAACATTTAGTCAAACAGCTACGAGAAATGCAAATGAAAACTTAAACTAAGAGTAAATTAAAAACAAAAATCAGAATAAAATTGCAAAGTTTGAAACATGAAGAATTTACGCTGAAAGTGAATGAAATAAATTCTAAAAATAACCCCTTAACCGAAGCACTGCTGAATTGTTGAGACATGTTGAGGAAAGTTTATTGGCAAAAGAGTAGAAACTGAAACTCGTAGTTGTTTTTGTTGTTGTTGAGTTTTCGATAGTACACATTGGCAAAGCGTAAAATTGGCAAACTTCTTAAGATGACAAATGGGTGAACAAAATGATGTGATTGCACACAAACTACACAAATGAGGGGATATGTCAGCAGTGCGGAACATAGGGGTTTGAACCCCCAAATGCAAAAATTGCTGGCGCAAAATATGGTTTCAAATGGAATTAGACTCAAAACTTGTACACAAAACCCCTACCCCACAAAATAAAATTAAATAATAATGAGTAACCGATAAATGCGTGATGTCTATTTATTTACTTATTAATTAATTAATTAATAATTATCTTATTTTTTATTATTCGTTTAATGTTATTTATTTATTTATTTGTTTATTTATGTATCTTTATTTATTTATTTATTATTAATTATAACTATAAAGATTCATTTAATTATTTATGTATATATATTTGTACTTATTCATTTATTTCTTAATTCATTTATTTATTTATTTAATTAATTAATTAGTTTATCCACTTATTTTTTATAATTTTTTTAATTAATTAATTAACTATTTTATATGTTATTTTAATTTTTTTATTTATTATTTATTAATGTTTTTAATTTATTTACAATTAATTAATTAAATAATTAAAATAATAATAAATTATAGTAATTATAAATTAATAAAAAATAAATTATTAATTAATTATACAAAATGAAAAATAATAAATAAAAACAATAATCTTAATAAAGGAATTAATTTATTAATTAATTAATAATTTAATTAATTTATAAAAAATAATAAATAATAATTAATTATAATAATCTAATTAATTAATTAATTACAAATTAATTATTAAGTTATTTAATTAATAACAAATTTATATTAAATTATAAATTAAATAATAATAATAAGAAATTAATAAATTAATTAATTACAAATAAATACATTATAAAAAGAGAATTACAATTTATTAATTAATTAATTAATTATTTTATTTTATTTTATTTAATATAATTTAATTTTTTTATTTTATTTTAAATTATTTTATATTTTTTAATTTTTAATTTAAGAAAAATTACATTGCAAATTATTTTAAACATTTCTGAAGAAATTAGCAATTCATCAACAATCTGTATTGTCCACTTATTCGTCATTCATTGTTGTTGTTATATTGTTAACTACAATAACAGAAATTAACGCCAAGTTGGGCACTTTTTACAGACGCACAAGTTTCGTTTGTCGCATAATGCAGACTACAATTAAGTGCTGTTGCTATGGCACGATGCATTTTGCCATTTCTACGCTCGCCGCGCCGACTGTTGACAACATGCTCGGCAACATTTATGGCTTATGCAACAATGTCATTTGTTGCAATTAAAATTACGTCAAACGACAATTATTGTTGCTGCTAAAGCTGAAATTACCATCGTAAACTCTAATTACGCGCCTAAGTGCGCTGTATGCTTTTAGGCGCCTAACACACACACACACACACGCATGGACGCCAACGCATGCACAGTCGGGCGTTCGGATTTGCGCCGCAGTGCGACACATGTAAATAAAGCGGCACGCAATTATGGCTCAAGACGACGCTGCCATTTTGCATATGTATGTAGTAAATGTTATTGTTTGTATATGTGTGTATGTGTGTGTGTGTTTGAATTTATTTACATGTATTTGGCTAAAACATTTGGCGCATTTCGTTCGCTGTGGTTACCGCTTAATTAGTCAATTTAATTTGTTGCCGCAAAACGATTTTGTGAGAGTATTTAAATGTGTCTGTGTGTGTGTGTTGAGACGCCGCTTGAGGCAGCAAAGCAGCCGCTGCATTGCGTTTTCCTGTAAGTAAAGTAAACAATTGACTTTGAGACTTTGCAAAATTTAGATTTAAATGTTGAATTTCGTCTTTCATTCGAGGAACAAATCAAACGCATTGGGTTTAGGGAAAAGGTAAAGAAAGAGGAAGAGATAAAGTAAGAAGCTGCAACGGAAACCAACTCAAAGGCACAGTGATGTTTATTACTATTTGTTTTTGTTGTTGTTTTTGTTGTTGCATGAAATTTGCTTAATTTGCAGTTGTTGCAGGCTGGGTATGTGTTGTGTTGTTGTTGGCTCTTTTCTTGTTACATTATTTGGCTGCATTTAATGTTGTTTGCATAAATTTAGACGCGAACAATTAGGCGGCATTTAATTAAAATTGCATTGCATGTCAATGTATATGTTGGCATAAGCTTACAGCCAAAGAAAATTAATGGTAAGTAAGTAAAATTAATTTACGTTACAACGGAATCAACATGTCTGAAGAAATATGAGAATTAATTGTTGGTATTGCAACAACAACGCTCATAGAGGCAAAAATACATTTTGGATTGAGTAAACAAGAATTTCGGGAACATGCAGTTGAAACTAATAAGCACGTCGGAAGGCAAAGAATGCATCGAGACGCACAGTTTCACTGCACAAACATACAACTTGAATATTTTATCATTTTCACAAAATTTTCTGTGAACTCTTTGAACAAATTTGCAGCTGTAGCTTGAGTGTCTAAGTAGATAGAATTGAAAGCTCTATCAAAAAAAAAACCTCACATTAACGCCAGTGAGCTCCATTTTGATACAACGGAAACTAGTTCCTTCTCTTAACACTCGAATTAACTGGATTCGAGTAAAACGAATATTAAGCTTTTGCAATCAACTCCCGCAATGACGGCGAGATTGGCTGAATTATAAAACCGTAAGTGTTTTCTACGATTCCTGCATAGTGCAAGACAAATTCACAACAGTTTGGGAATGCTTTGATCATCCACTTTGTCTCCCCAACTTCTGCAGAAGTGGTTGTCTAGATAAACCAAGCCTACTCCTCTTGAGTGGCTACCAACGATGCAGTGTCCCGAGATAACACCAACAACTACCCTCAGTATGCTTCCTTTGTGATCCAGTGGACCTAAGTGCGCTTCCATTCCATTACGAACCATATTTATTGTGTTGCCTTGTCGATTCCTGAATCAGCTCAGACCGCTTGCAGTCACTCAGTGCAATACCCACATATATTCTGCTCAGAATGTGAAAATTATAAAGTGGTCAATGCATGTAAGTTTACCCAACATTTGTGCGACTCTGGGTTCTGGTGTTTGGTGAGACCAACGTGACGTATACGTAACTTTCCAATAGACACTCCCTGCTAATATTTTGAAGTGCTGTCTGTTTTGTTTTTCTGTTCTGTCCTCAATGAGTTAAGAGTGATCTTTTCAGCTCTTTGGTATCAAAAGCTTTTTACATTTTTGAAAAAAGTTTAATAGTTTGCAAACTCTGAGGAGAGTAGCTTGTAGCCGTGCAGTACTTAAGTCAGCAAATTCTAGAGAAAGTTACTTGGTAGTGTTAATTCCCAGCAGTTTGCAGGTACATATATATAACAAGGCACTGATGTAAGATAAAGGCGAGTCTGCTCTGAAATCTCGCCGAAAGATTTACGGCAGATCTTTACTATTTCAGTATTTTGAACGTGATATCTTAGGTCTCTGATAGTCGTACATAGATAGTTCTCTGACTCTTAGAAATGTTACTTTCTTTTACTCATTTCAAAGTAGTATTGATGGCCACAACTTTAGCTGGGAACACTCTGCAGGGGTGAGAATTTTTGTAGCAATAATTTCTTCCATTTGAGTCAGAGTACACAACCGCACCCATAGCTCTGCTAAGTTTGGAACTGCCAGTCAAAATCTTAAATGACTTGCCCATTTGTAGTAATGAGCCCATCTCTCGTCAATTTCGGTTGCGATAACGGTAAAGAATTTTGTTTAAGACATTTTTTTTGGCATAAGGAGACCTGAGAGGAGACCTAAACGCCTCTATTTTCGTTTCATATCTGCTACCAGTTGCTGAACAAATTTGTTGCCATCATTATTGCTCCTTGTTATTTATTATTAGTATTTGTTATTGTTTTTTTGTTGTTATTACTTCTAACTGTTTATTGCTGAAACTTCTTTTGCTAATTTATAACAATTTACACAGCTTCAAAGATATTTGTGTATTTGTGTATGGCATTGTCACTGGCAGCTGGAACCAGAGTTGGTCTTGTCCTTGGTTTGTTTATACTTTTGTTCACACTTGTTGAAATTTACACTCACACAAATAAAAGAGCTAAAATAAAGAGTAATGAGAGAGAAGCACATTAAAGTAAACATTAAAAGTTTGCCAGCAATTTATGCTGTGATGCGACAGCTGCGCACACGGTTGCATTTCCTACGGTGTGTTGTAGCTGTTGCACTTTGGTTGTACTTAAATATGGGAAAAATGTATGCTTCAAACATTAACAGAAAGAATGCTGACATATGAGTGGTTGTGGTTTGGATTTAAAAAGGAATTAATTCAAATTGTGACCATATTCTATCCATCTTTTATATATCAGGATTAGGATTAGAATCCATCTTTTATATATTAGAATGACTGTAGACATCTTTGTACGTTTGTCATCTTCTATGTACTCATTCGTAAGTATTTAGTCTGAAGGTCTGTTAATCTCTCTATACAGCTATCCTCTAGTCTAGTCTAGTCTAGTCTAGTCTAGTCTAGTCTAGTCTAGTCTAGTCTAGTCTAGTCTAGTCTAGTCTAGTCTAGTCTAGTCTAGTCTAGTCTAGTCTAGTCTAGTCTAGTCTAGTCTAGTCTAGTCTAGTCTAGTCTAGTCTAGTCTAGTCTAGTCTAGTCTAGTCTAGTCTAGTCTAGTCTAGTCTAGTCTAGTCTAGTCTAGTCTAGTCTAGTCTAGTCTAGTCTAGTCTAGTCTAGTCTAGTCTAGTCTAGTCTAGTCTAGTCTAGTCTAGTCTAGTCTAGTCTAGTCTAGTCTAGTCTAGTCTAGTCTAGTCTAGTCTAGTCTAGTCTAGTCTAGTCTAGTCTAGTCTAGTCTAGTCTAGTCTAGTCTAGTCTAGTCTAGTCTAGTCTAGTCTAGTCTAGTCTAGTCTAGTCTAGTCTAGTCTAGTCTAGTCTAGTCTAGTCTAGTCTAGTCTAGTCTAGTCTAAGTCTAGTCTAAGTCTAGTCTAAGTCTAGTCTAGTCTAGTCTAGTCTAGTCTAGTCTAGTCTAGTCTAGTCTAGTCTAGTCTAGTCTAGTCTAGTCTAGTCTAGTCTAGTCTAGTCTAGTCTAGTCTAGTCTAGTCTAGTCTAGTCTAGTCTAGTCTAGTCTAGTCTAGTCTAGTCTAGTCTAGTCTAGTCTAGTCTAGTCTAGTCTAGTCTAGTCTAGTCTAGTCTAGTCTAGTCTAGTCTAGTCTAGTCTAGTCTAGTCTAGTCTAGTCTAGTCTAGTCTAGTCTAGTCTAGTCTAGTCTAGTCTAGTCTAGTCTAGTCTAGTCTAGTCTAGTCTAGTCTAGTCTAGTCTAGTCTAGTCTAGTCTAGTCTAAGTCTAGTGTAAGTCTAGTCTAGTCTAAGTCTAGTCTAAGTCTAGTGTAAGTCTAGTCTAAGTCTAGTGTAAGTCTAGTCTAAGTCTAGTCTAAGTCTAGTCTAAGTCTAGTCTAAGTCTAGTCTAAGTCTAGTCTAAGTCTAGTCTAAGTCTAGTGTAAGTCTAGTCTAAGTCTAGTCTAAGTCTAGTCTAAGTCTAGTCTAAGTCTAGTCTAAGTCTAGTCTAAGTCTAGTCTAAGTCTAGTCTAAGTCTAGTCTAAGTCTAGTCTAAGTCTAGTCTAAGTCTAGTCTAAGTCTAGTCTAAGTCTAGTCTAAGTCTAGTCTAAGTCTAGTCTAAGTCTAGTCTAAGTCTAGTCTAAGTCTAGTCTAAGTCTAGTCTAAGTCTAGTCTAAGTCTAGTCTAAGTCTAGTCTAAGTCTAGTCTAAGTCTAGTCTAAGTCTAGTCTAAGTCTAGTCTAAGTCTAGTCTAAGTCTAGTCTAAGTCTAGTCTAAGTCTAGTCTAAGTCTAGTCTAAGTCTAGTCTAAGTCTAGTCTAAGTCTAGTCTAAGTCTAGTCTAAGTCTAGTCTAAGTCTAGTCTAAGTCTAGTCTAGTCTAAGTCTAGTCTAAGTCTAGTCTAGTCTAAGTCTAGTCTAAGTCTAGTCTAAGTCTAGTCTAAGTCTAGTCTAAGTCTAGTCTAAGTCTAGTCTAAGTCTAGTCTAAGTCTAGTCTAAGTCTAGTCTAAGTCTAGTCTAAGTCTAGTCTAAGTCTAGTCTAAGTCTAGTCTCAGTCTAGTCTAAGTCTAGTCTAAGTCTAGTCTAAGTCTAGTCTAAGTCTAGTCTAAGTCTAGTCTAAGTCTAGTCTAAGTCTAGTCTAAGTCTAGTCTAAGTCTAGTCTAAGTCTAGTCTAAGTCTAGTCTAAGTCTAGTCTAAGTCTAGTCTAAGTCTAGTCTAAGTCTAGTCTAAGTCTAGTCTAAGTCTAGTCTAAGTCTAGTCTAAGTCTAGTCTAAGTCTAGTCTAAGTCTAGTCTAAGTCTAGTCTAAGTCTAGTCTAAGTCTAGTCTAAGTCTAGTCTAAGTCTAGTCTAAGTCTAGTCTAAGTCTAGTCTAAGTCTAGTCTAAGTCTAGTCTAAGTCTAGTCTAAGTCTAGTCTAAGTCTAGTCTAAGTCTAGTCTAAGTCTAGTCTAAGTCTAGTCTAAGTCTAGTCTAAGTCTAGTCTAAGTCTAGTCTAAGTCTAGTCTAAGTCTAGTCTAAGTCTAGTCTAAGTCTAGTCTAAGTCTAGTCTAAGTCTAGTCTAAGTCTAATCTAAGTCTAGTCTAAGTCTAGTCTAAGTCTAGTCTAAGTCTGGTCTAAGTCTAGTCTAAGTCTAGTCTAAGTCTAGTCTAGTCTAGTCTAGTCTAGTCTAGTCTAGTCTAGTCTAGTCTAGTCTAGTCTAGTCTAGTCTAGTCTAGTCTAGTCTAGTCTAGTCTAGTCTAGTCTAGTCTAGTCTAGTCTAGTCTAGTCTAGTCTAGTCTAGTCTAGTCTAGTCTAGTCTAGTCTAGTCTAGTCTAGTCTAGTCTAGTCTAGTCTAGTCTAGTCTAGTCTAGTCTAGTCTAGTCTAGTCTAGTCTAGTCTAGTCTAGTCTAGTCTAGTCTAGTCTAGTCTAGTCTAGTCTAGTCTAGTCTAGTCTAAGTCTAGTCTAAGTCTAGTCTAAGTCTAGTCTAAGTCTAGTCTAAGTCTAGTCTAACCTTCTCGTTTGCTACCAGAATACGCAATTTATCATCTCCTATTCCGATGAATTTTTCGCACTTGGCTTAAGTGTGTGTGTGTGTGTGTGTTTGGTTTGATATTAAATGTAACAACAAACACATGGTTTACTGTACATCTGTACATCTTTGCCACAAAAATCAACATTTACCTCGCCAGCACCGCTCACATTGCTCCGCCCACACTCCATTACCAGTTTCGCGCAATTTTGGTACTTACGCGCAGTTCTTGCAACTGGGTGCAGCTAAAGTTATCAAAACTTTTCACGCACACACACCAAGGCAAATAAGTACCGTTAAGCAAAAAAGGAGTGCAGCTCTGGAACGCGGAAATAGAGAGCGAACTAATGCAATCTTCCTATTTACTTACATTGGAATCTGCCATGAGCTGTGCCACATAAACGAACACAGACACACATACATATACACAAACACCTGTAGGTGTGTACATACATGTATGTATGGCTGCAATTTGTACATATGTAATCATATTTACGCACATGTGCAACGCTGAGTGTAAGCAAACAGACAGACGGACAAGGAGCGGCAGCTGCATTGCACTTACCTACGTATGAGAGTGTCTAAGTCTGTGTGTTTTTGTGTGTATGTGTGTGGGTGTGTGGGTGACTGCAGAGCAAAATGGCAAAAGCCGCAACAGCTAAACAACTAAATTTATGCATAAGCTTTAAAATAATAACAACAACTCCAAAAATGCCCGGAAGTAGCAACACACCGCGCCACTGAAAGCGCGACTCGAAAACGCTGCGAGTGGGCAGAGTGCAGCAACACACTACATAAATATGAAATTATTTTCTGTTCCTACAAAAATGCAACAATAACAATAACAACCACAGCGAAAGTCTCAGCTAAGCGTATGGTACAAGTTACAGTTGTTGGCACAGCAGATTTGGCTAAATACATTAAAAACGTGCAAGCAGCAATGAAATACTTAAAACAGCCAAAACGAAAAAAAACAATAAAAAGAAGAAGAAGAGAGCTACATGCCACCGCAAACGTGAGTCGGTGAGGTTTTTGTTGTTGTACATGTGTGCCATGTGAAAGCAGCGCAGTCAATTTGTAAAGCAAACTAAGCTGCCATGCTGCAGAGAGCCAGAGAGAGATAGATATGAGTATAGAGTGAAAGAGATGGCAGATTGGAGTGCGCATGCAAGCTGCGCGTTGGCTTTATCTATCGCGCTTAAGCGCTCAGCTACAGCAACTGCAACAGCTGCACTATTGCGCGCCTGAAAGCAGACTAAGATTCTTGCAACACCCATGATGCATGCGTGAAATTAGCCAAGCAAGCAGTCTGTGTGTGTGTTTACTTATGCCGGTAGTGGCTTTTGTTGTGTTGGTTTTTGGACAATTAATGCCACAACAAACAACAACAAGAATAATAAAAACAAAGTGTTATTTGTAAAGCGCTACAAAAATAAGTTTGAGAAATGTGGCCAGCTGCAAGTAGCTACAAATTAATGCTACTGCACTGCATTAGAGATAAAGTTTCGAGAAATTTTGTTCAACTAATGAGAGTTGAACAAAAAATTAGACAGGGTAGTCTACACTTTGAACTGATTGCTTTTTGTTTTTTCAAAAGAAACCCAGTCTAATTTGAAATTCCTACTAACTAGGAAATATGTTCCGAATTGATTGATGTCTTAAATGATGTCTCAATCCTTTTCTATAGAAGTTCAAAATCAAAATACATTTAGTAATTTTTTGTAATTCAGCGAAGTACAACAATGTCAGCAGACTGCTAACAAAAATTAAAAAAAACAACAACCAAAAAAATCAGGAAATAGTGAAGTTCTTACTAACCACCACTGACCTTACAGCCCTTCAAACCACAAACAAAAACACAATTCAAGTCAACTTATAGATATTTGTTTTAATGACTCTTTAATTTATTTTTTTATTTATTTTTTTATCTTAATCTTTCTTTATAATAAAATATTTACTAAATTCCCAGATTCTTTGGTCCCACATAAATTTTGCTCTCTCTTACATAGCTTCCAATATTGCTGACAATAGTCAAATTAAGCCAGTACAACAATTATTTTGACTTTTTTTGTACTTGCACAATGTTGTTGTTGTTGCTTTCAGCTACCTTCTGCCTGTCCTTGTCAATTTACATTTGATTTATTTACAGCAAAATTGCTAGCGAAAAAATTGCAACTCGCTTTGCTGTCACCATGCAACGCGTCCTTTGCCCTCACGGAACTGCACCACTACAGCTGCAGTTTAGCAATTTGATCCATCGTGCAGTGCATACAAAGCAATGTGCACAGAAACTCTGAAACATTGAAAGAAAACGCAAAACTAAAAGTGGGCGTGTGGCGTTGCAGCTCGTTGCCACTGTGTCAACAGAAATTCGAGCAGCTCACACTCTGTGCTGTTCTTCTACGCCACTGTCATTTTAACGCCCACTTGCCAACGCTTTGCCACATGTCGCTTTGCCCTCGTCCCCCCCACCATTTCCACTGCGGCCTCAAGTTGTGCTGCTGCTGCAATTACCAGCATTGGCAACATTTTTGTTTATCCTTTTGAGATTGGAAATTGAAATTGAATTTTTAAACTTTCTGCTATTTGATGTAAGCACAACAACAGCAAAGCCAAAGTCAACTTGAGCGTGCACTCAATTTATTAAGTCAGTCAGGAACAGCAACAAGAACAGCAACTTTGGTGTGTTTATGCCAATTCATTCTGCGTTGACTGGCTCTGTTTATTCGGGGCTCAATGATGCCATCCAATAAAATGAAGGCATCACTGGTGTGGCACACAAACAACAATAAAAATGAAGCTGTTCACAAAATAATTGACAATAGAACTCATAATCGCATGGCGACTGAAGTGTTTACCTGTTTGCTGTCTCACTCAGTCGTGCGAAGCGCTGCTTCTATCAACGTCCTTGGTATTTTTGTTACAAATATTTTGGGTTTTGTGACAATTAATCCTACGACGTTGGGTGCTTATCGTTAAGCCAGCAATAAACACGCAGGCTCTCACATGGAAAGAGAAGAAATCCGCACAATAATAAACAATTTAAACAGAAAAAATACTGCGCATTCTTAGGTGAATGTTCCGAGAAAAAATATAACAGTGGTGTTTCATAAAAAAGGGAGGATGTCAGTTTTTCACTTCACTTTTCACAGAGCGCACTTGTGCGATTCTTCCAATTCTCATCTGCTTCATGTGGACAACAATAGAAGTAGACCCGCGTTCCACCAGCTCGAGCTGGAATTCGAACCAAGGGCCACTGGTATGAGAAGTCGAGGTCAGCTTATATCTAATTTCTAACTAAAAAACAATATTTAAAACAAATTTTTTTTATTTCTTTATTTCTTTTTTATTTTTGTTCCTTATTTATTTTTATTTTTTTATTTTTTATTTATTTATATTTATATTAATTCGCATGACATATAAATTCAAGGAAAATCGTGAAATTCTTAACGAACTGTTTCCTTTAGAAAGAAAAGATTTCGTACTAAAAAAACTTCTCAGACAATTCTTTTTTAAATTAATTTTTTAGTTTTTTTCTTCTTTTTTTTCCTTTTTTAATTTTTTTTTTATTTTTTTTTATTCTTTAATAACTTTTTATTTTTTTAATTAATTTTTATTTTTTAATTGTTTATTTTTTAAATTTTAAATTTTTTTATTTTTTTTAATTTCTATTTATATTATAAATTAATTCGCATGACATATAAGTTCAAGGAAAATCGTGAAATTCTTAAAGAACTGTTTGCTTTAGAAAGATAAGATTTCGTTCTTAAGAAACTTCTCAGACAATTTTGTGATAACTTTTCTGTTTTGAGTGCGTCAGAAATGAATACCAGTAGTGTCCGACCGAATATTCGGTTTCGGTTTCGGTTTCGGTTTCGGCCCAAATCAGTGGTTTCGGTTTCAGTTTCGGCCAAAAAATGGCCGAATAGCCGAAACCGAAACTTTCTAGAATATTTTTTTACATTTTATTGTGTAGCAGATATATAGTGAAAGGAGGAATAATTTAGATGCCACCAATGTAAATAAATTTATTTTTTTTAGCATATAATATTAAATTATTTAATTTTGAATATTAGCGAGTAAGGTACGAAAGGGTGATTTTTTCATGTTTACGTTTTTAAAAAATGAATAAATTGTTTTTTTTTAATAAGTATTTATTTATTTATGCTATGTTTGTTTGTTTGTTCTTTATTTACTTAATGTAAAATTCGTTTGTTGAAAAAAGTGCTTGATATGGTGATTTTTATTTCAACTAGAAAGTTTCGGTTTCGGTTTCGGTTTCGGCCGAATATTAAAAAAAACCCGAATATTCGGTTTCGGTTTCGGTTTCGGTTTCGGCCCAAAAAAGTGGTTTCGGTCGGACACTAAATACCAGCAAAGAGAAAATACACAAAATTTTATAGTTTTTTTTCGATAAAGGCGCCTAAAAATGTTAATAGTGTACTTGGTTACTGATACCGTAACAACTAATGAAGTACAATTTTGGCTTCGTTGACTCCTTCGGGTACTTTTACTTGTTATTCAAAGTTCCCCTTAAAACCTGTGGTGCAATGGATAGCATTTTCTACGTGTCTGTGTCTTTGAAGACTCACAACAATATATAATAATACTAGCCGCGGGTTGCACGCAAGTTTGAAGCTAATGGGGACAATAAATCAAGTTTTTCTTAACCCTTTGTTGATCCCGTCAGATTTTTATGAAAAAATACGTATCAATTTTTTTCTCATTTGAAGTGCTTTCACCACATTTGAAGTCAAAAGGCCCATAAAGTCTTGTTTCTTCATACAAACTCTTAACACATCATTGACCCCGACAGATTTCGATTTTCAAAAAATAAAAAACACGTGCCAATTTATTTCTCATTAAAAGTACCTTCAACAAGTTTTAAGTCAATGGGCCCATTAATTCATGTTTTTTACAGCTTCTCCATATGAACTTTTAACCCGTCGATGACCCCGTCAGTTTTTTATTTTCGAAAAAATTAAAAACCAAGTTTGAAGTCAAAAGGCGTAAAATATCATATTTCATCATACAAACCTTAAACTTTTATTCACTCCTTTAAGTTTTGATTTTCAAAAACATGAGTAACATGTGACAAATTATTTTTGTTTTCAAGTGTTTTCACCAACTTTGAAGTCAATAGTTCAATCGGTTCAGGGTTTTTTCGCAGTATTACCGTAGATAAACCTTAACCCTTGGTTCACCCTGTTAAATTTTGATTTTCGAAAAATTTTAAAATACGTGTCAAATTATTTTTGATTTGGAATATTTTCACCAAGTTTGAAATCAGTAGACCTTTTAAATCAAGTTTCTTCATACAACACCGTAATCCATATTTTGCCCCTTTAGACTCCAAATTATAAAAAAGTCCCGTCTTAGCGGAGGTTCATTTTTCAAGATGTATCTACAGTTCAAATTTCATATTTGAAGGTTTAGCGGTTTGGGCTGGGCGTTTATGAGTCAGTCAGTCAGGACAGACAATTATACATACATACATAGATAGATTAATAATCCCTTCTGGTAATTTTTACGTAAAAAATTGTAAAAAAAAATTGGTAATTGTAAAAAATATATATAAAACAAAAAAAAATCGAGAACAACTGTCATGCAAGGATTGTTTCAGTTTCTGGGAGCTGAGGTAGGTAGCTTTAACTGGCTGACCACGAATGGGCCCACATAGACCCTTGTTGGGTCCTTAGCAATGTCAGGTGAAGCTTACATCTGCAAATCTCTGCTCACATGAACAAAAAATTATCTCATTTATGAAAGAAATGGGTACTGCTGTTGAAAGTTGGGTCACTGCCAAGTCAGCATTGACGATCCGGAAGAAAAGAAAATAATGGATTTCTTTTCGTAACACCTTATTGACTAATACTTGTAAATTATTTAAAATTGTATATGCAGCAGTCTCTTTAAAATAAAACAAAGATGCCTCAACAACTCAGTGCAAAGTATAAAAACCAAATATATTCCCAAAGATGCCAAAAAACAAAACGACAATCGTCTAAGACAGTTGTGGAAAGGTAAGAAAGTAACTGTTGTGCATGCAAACATTGGATTAAGGTGAAAAAAATCCACTCACTTCATTTCTTTTTGCTATTATATTCATTCCCCGCAGTCATATAACATTTAAAAAAAATATAAAAATGTGTCTAGTCAAAGAAATAAACTGAACCGCAGAGCACAAAGTCGAGACAGCTTCATTCAAAATTCAGATATTCCAATTACAGAGCTATCAATTGATATGCAAAAGCAGGAACAGATTGACGTTTTAAATTAAAAATGAATTGTTACTTTGGTAAACGGAGGCAAATAGCAGTAAAAATGCAACTCAAAAGTGTTGAAATCAAAATCATTCGCACCACTCACCGTCAGTTTTTTAATCCCACTGCAGCACTAATTATTGTCTTTGTTATTAAAGCATTTTTCACATTTTCACGATAAACTTTGGTTCGAACGCACACCTGCCTGACCCGGTCACCGGGCCAGCTGGGACTTGCAGTCAGTCAGTTCAACCGCTCGAGCGTCACACACAAACCACTGTCAGCCATATGGGAGCATAATTTAAATGTGAAAAAAGGAGCAAAGGAATAAGCCAATGCCAACTTCCCGAGCGCTTTTGCATTTTTGATGAAAGCATTTGGGCTTCGCTGCCAACCGGCCAATTTTTATTTACTCTCGTTTTCACAACGCATTACGATATGTGGCAAGTGGCATGTGGCAAGTGGCGCACTGCACACAAAACAAAACAAAAACCCAACCAGTAAAACACCACAAAGGCCAAAAGGATATCAATGAATACGTAGAGCACAAAACAAAAAATGACAAATACAAAAAAAATACGAAAATAAGTGCGAAAAATTAAAATAAAACAAAGTAATCATCAGAGAGAAAAAGGCGACTGTCGAGCAACAGCAAGTGGCTTTATTACAAATGTCAACAAATGTTGTGTGGCAAGCACGTGTGCCTCGATTTGCATACTCAAAAACACACACACATGCATACATATTAAAAAAAAAAGTCGTATACATTTGTGGCTGGCATGTCAGTGCGACCAAAGTCGGCGGTAGCAATAACAACAATGACGACTCTTATGAATAATTCAGTGCGCCGGGTTAGGGATTTCACTCGCTTTTTCAGCTTCGTTTTGTCTGTTTTTCGCGTTCCTAGGGGGGTTTTTAAATATTTTCCCCTTTTGCAGATACTAGCCAGACCAACTAACGAAAACGCATGGAAAGTTGCCAAAATAACCAATTTTCTTGAATGATTGAGAAACGTTAAAGAATTTCGAAATGTTGAAAAAAATATGTAGACATTTAAAAATAAGTATAAAAATGATTAATTTTTGTCAAATACCAAAAATTTGAGTTTTTTTAAAATATCATAAAAAATTTAAAAAATATTAAAACAAAATAAAATTAAAAACAAATTAAAAAAAAAACAAAATATTTTTTCAACTGCAACATTCACATTTTACATACAACAAAAATAAATAAATTTGTTGTTAAATACCAAAAATTTTAGTTTATTAAATTAATGAGAAATATAAAAACCAAATAAAATTTAAAATAAACCAAATTATTTTCCACCTGCACAATTGGCATTTGATATTAGAAAAAAATATAAATTTTTTATTGTATTTATTTCTCAAAAACATAAACAAAATTGTTTTATATACATAAACAAAATAAAAAAAATTTAATTAAATTAAAAATGAATTAAATCTAATTATTTTCCATTTCGACATGCAATAAAAAAAAAAAAAAATTTTTTATTGGAATTTTTTTCTCAAAATAATAAAAAACAATTTTTAAACATATAAAAAAAGTAAAATTAAAAATTAAAAATAAATTAAATTATTTTCCACCTGCAGCATTGGCTTTTGACATTCGAAAAAATAAATATTTATTTTTAGTTGCGTTTATTTTTCAAAGTAATAAAACAAAAAATTTTTAAATATATGAACCAAATAAACAATAAACCAAATTATTTTCCATTTGCAACATTCGCATTTGGCATACAATAAAAAGATGATTTTATTTCTCAAAATAATAAAAAAAAATAAATATAAAATTAAAATTTAAAAAAAAATTAAACACTTTATTTTAATAAACTAAATTATTTTCCATTTGCAACATTCGCATTTGACATATGTACAACTAAAAGATGGTTTTATTTCTCAAAATAATAAAAAAAAAATATAAAATTAAAATGAAATAAAATATAAATCACTTTATTTTCCACCTGCATCATTCAAATTTCACATGCAATTAACAATATATATATATTTTTTGTTAATTACTAAGGGAAAGGGCTGGGTTGTGAACCAGGCTGGGTTGTGAACCATTACTGTTTTTTCTTTTCCTAATTGACATATCGCCAATCTTTCAACTGTCAAGTTTGTCTTTTGATATGACTCTGCTTTTGTGGTTACACCGAAGTGTAAACACGTATTGGTTGTGGCAGCTACAGACATCGTGTTCGAAAATCGATTGCGAAAACTGTTTTGCTTTTTTGTAAAGTGCTATCCAAGTGACTGAATTTATTCCAAAAATGTAAGTGTAATACATATTTATTTAGGGTTTTGATTCTTTTTTTACGATCCAATATTTGTTTATGTTGAAACATGATTGGAAGTGTCATTATTTTTAAAATTTCCAAAATGGCATCGTGGTTGGGCTGGGTTATGAACCATCTGTTTTTCGTACTACATTTGTACTAGCACAGCCAAATATCGCCGGATTTATTAAATTAAAATAATTTTATGTAATTTTACTCGATTTGCGGTGAGTTCACTTGAAGTGACCAATGTGAGAACGCGTTCGTATTTCACATGCAAACATTGCGATACCGATTAGGATGAAAATTAAAAAAATTGAGCACTTGCATTCATTGCGATTTTTTGGCCTAAGTGGCGCCATTATAACTTTTTTTCACCTCTTGAGACCTTCTGATTAAAGATATTCTCAACTTATTTAAAAATTATGGGTGATTTCTTCGTATTTTCCGACTTTAAGTGGGATTTGCCAGATGGTTCACAACCCAGCCACTTTTTTGGAAAAGCGAAAAATCACGTCCTTAGAAAATTGGACGTAGAGAGTTAAATTTTAATAAAAACGGTTATCTGTCTTCATAACAAAGTTGCGTTTTATGTTCACCTTTCCAACGGTATCTTTAATTTTTCGATATCTTTATTCTGTGAAAAGTTAGAGCCAAAAAACAAAACCCGGTTCACAACCCAGCTCTCTCCCTTACACATTTGAAGACAAATACTAAAATATAGAAACTAAATAAAATTAAATAAAAAAATAAAAAACAAAATTATTTTCCAACCGCAACATTGGCATTTGATATGCAAAAAAATATTAATTTTTTTGTTAAATGCTTACTGCTTGTGTTAAATTAAAAATAAAAAACCAAACTATTCTTTATTTGACATGCAAAAATAAAATTAATTTATTGTTGAAAACCAAAAATTTGGGTTTATTTCTTAAAAAAAAAATTAAAAATAGAAAATAGGCATGTGAAAAAATAGTTTTTGTTAAATACCAAAAATTAAATTAAATTAATTAATTAATTAATTTAAAACATTTGACATTCAAAACAAAATTAATTTTTTATTGGATACCAAAAACTTTAGTTTATCAAAATAACCAAAAAAAAATTGTTTAATTAAAAATAAACCACACTATTTTCCACCTACAACTTTTACATTTCACCGCCGCTGTTGAAATCCCTCTGCGGAAGTGGGAGACAAATAGGCATTTACGGCACCGGAAGGCAATTACAGTTGCCGCAGCCACGCCCCCGTGACATTTGTTGAACTTATTAATCTGATTGTAATTCTTATTTTACACACGTACCAACACAACTGAGACTTTTTATACGAGCAGTGACGATTTTTCAGTAGTCGCAGTGCAGCGAGGGTCGAATTTCTGCTTGATATGCGTTGAAAATTTGTACAACTTTGCAGAAAATACCAATTAACGTATTGGCAAACAATATGCAGAAAAACAACAATTTGGAACACACTTTTTTTTTAGTTAATAAGTTGGTTGGTTAAACTTTCGAGTGTCTGGCCGAGTGACGATTGAATGGGAGCGAACAAAAATTGGGGGAAATATGTGAGTATTGCTGCAAATAATTTTAATAAATTTTAGTAATTTTTTTAAATTATTTTTCTAGTAAAACTTAAAGAAAAAGGCAGAAATTACGCAATAAAAGTACACTACAACTCCCAGTGTAATGGGAAATGCCAAAAATTGAGTTCATTTCCGCTTCCTGTTGTTCAATTACAATTAACGATTTTCCAAAGTGTGAGCACACATTTTCAACTTCTTGTCAACGTGGGGTGTGACAAAGTTGAAGGCTGCTGAAGGCCGGTTATGGAAGCATTACAGCCAGCAATGACAATCGGAAATTAGGTGGAAAGTCAGAAAACGTGGGGTGCACACAACAAATTCAACTTTCACAATAAATTTCATTCCGTGCGCAGCACTTTATTCTTTCTCCCCTCTCTCGCGGTCTCTCTCTCTCTCTCATTCTCTTCAAACAATTCTATAGTATTTTGCACGGCGGTGCGCGGAAGTTGGCAAACGCGCTCACAAATAATGCGTATGCATAAATTATAAAACATTTGCCAGCGTTGCGTGCAGTCATCGCAGCGCAGCATAGATAATCGCTATAAATTATCAACGCTTTCAAAGTTTTCGCAATTCTAAAGCATTTTCGCACCACGCTTCAGCCCCACACTTGCAATCTAAGTAATAATAATGGCACCACTAGCAAACCTATTCACAAGCAAAGCTCTATGAGTATGAGTGGGTCTGTCTGAGTGTGTCTGTGTGTGTGAGTGTGTGCGCTGGGCGCCAGCTTACTGCAGGCCACTTTGGGTTGCTTTTGGGGTTATCTCGAGCTATCGGCCACTGTTAGCTGGCAAAGCAGCGATTGTACGTCGTCAACAATATACCAACTCACACATACATAAACATATTCTGCATATGCTTTCGCCCTCGAACCTTGCCACACACACACACACACACACAACACACACTTCTTCAACACACTTATGCCCTTTCCCAGCTGCTGCTTTTACGCCTTTTCGATTTCACACGCTCACCCAAGGCGCCGCCTTCGCTTCTCATTCGCCGTGGCAACCCTCGCTCACGGAAACGGAAGCATCCACACAGCAAAGGAAATCCTTACTTAGTTTGACTGTTTTATTGTTTGCGCTTATAATAAAATATATTGCACTTTTCACACACACACACACACACATACAAAACCACACGCACACACACACACACTTAAAGCGGTTCAGGGATACGCACGACACGGCAGTTATGCGCCGGATTTACTCTACGCCGCTCGGTGTTTTGTGTTCTCTGCTCGCGCGCGCCCTGTAAGAGACAATAACTTACAACAATAACTCATAAACAACTGACCAAGTGGCCCACATATGCGCTCCGTTGCCTTGGCTAGTCTTTGTTTCAAGTTTTTCTTTGTTTGTTGTTGGTTTTATCGTCTACTTGCTGTTGTTGTTGCTATTGTTTAGCTATTTTTTCAGTTTTAATGCGTTTTTATCGATTCACTTCCATGGCAGTGCGTAAAGCATTTAAGTCACGAATGTTTCTTATACGCATTCTTCATGCTTATTCCATGTTGTAAGTGCTTAAGTGTGAGCAATGGCCAAGTGCTGGCAAACATGCTTTACATAAGGTCAAAATTTATTAGCTTAATAGCGTTTGGATTTCATGTTCAAGATTAAGAAGAAATACTTGAGACCATCGTCGGTTTACTTAACTAATTTTTGGGGAAGAATAAGTTCACTTAGATTAGGTTAGGTAAGTTGGCCACACATTGACTCTTTCGGATCCCTAGCGATACTAGGTAGAGCTCCTTATTGTTGTTTAGTCTATGTAAAAATGATAGGTGAGAATGTTGGTGTTCCTAGCGAAGTTCAACAGCGTCTTAACCCGGTAGTGCCTAGCTTGCCTAGTGACTTCGAAAAGTTTTCTACAAAGTATTAATACATTACATCGATACAACGATCAACTCGGGGTCACCAAAAACAACGAACTCGAATAAAAATCTTCAATAAACAAAGAGCGTTTGTAATAAAATGTGATTACTGTACTTTCGTTATGATTTCAGCTATTGTTTTTTTTCGTAAAGTAATAAATAAATTATCGTTCTCAATTAAGATTTTGTCTTTTACATATCAACAGTTTACTTACTAACTTTAGTATCCCTAACAACCCGTTACAGGGTAATAAAATAAATGTTCACATAAAAAATAAAATAAAATAAAATAAAATAAAATAAAATAAAATAAAATAAAATAAAATAAAATAAAATAAAACAAAATAAAATAAAACAAAACAAAATAAAACAAAATAAAATAAAATAAAATAAAATAAAATAAAATAAAATAAAATAAAATAAAATAAAATAAAATAAAATAAAATAAAATAAATAAAATAAAATAAAAAAATCAAGTCAAATCAAATAAAATAAAAAAATAAAATAAAATAAAATAAAATAAAATAAAATAAAATAAAATAAAATAAAATAAAATAAAATAAAATAAAATAAAATAAAACAAAATAAAATAAAATAAAATAAAATAAAATAAAATAAAATAAAATAAAATAAAATAAAATAAAATCAAATATAATAAAATAAAATAAAATAAACTAAAATTAAATTAAAATAAATTAAATAATATAAAATAAACTAAAATAAAATAAAATAAAATAAAAAAATTAAATAAAATAAAATACGGGAGATTTGACCAAGCCAGCAGTTGTCAACTGTTTATGTGAATCAAATTCGAAGCTCAAATATCCATAAGGAAAGGTAGGAGAGGTGGAAACGCACACTGCCACAAGCAAAACTTTCGAATGACCACTGCGCCAGCATCAAACACCACCGAAGAATAATGCGAGACAAATTATATTAATGTGCAAATGCTTGTCGCGCTCTTGCAGCAACGCCGACTAGGCAGGATATCAATTAGGATATTCATTACTCTCATAAATTTATCAAAAATGCCCAACGTATCAGCGTAATAAAGTGCAATAAATAAGACCCTAAAGAATGCGCGCACTTGCCGCAAGCGATATGAGACGGTCGCCACGACTGCAAGGACAAAGGACATGCGACAATCAAAACTATGTTGAGCACCAAAGTATACAACAAAGAAAAAAAACAGACAAAAAAGCACACAAATAGGACAAAAGCCATAGCCAGAGAGAGAAAGAGAGACAGAAAGAGAGAGTAAAAGAGAGAAAACACCAGTGCGTGTGTATGATAAAGTTGATGAAGACTGACAAGCGGCCAACAAAATCATTGTCCACAGCGAATGACCGTAAACAGACACAAAAAATACACAAATAAAAAATATCATAGAGAAGAGAGAGAGAGGGAGACACAGAAACAGTGGAAACAGTTGAAATAGAAATCGACAATACAAGAAGCAATTGTTTGGCATAAATCACGGCGCCAAAGCTTATTACGGCATATTTATGATAAATTTTGCTTGATGAATTTTTGAAAAATTGCCGACAACGGTTTATATTGTCAAGAAAATGGCTGTCACATTGGCGGCCACTGCCGCCGGTCGACATTGAAGCCCCCGAATGAGCGACGGCTGCGATGAAGATGAGATGAAGAGATGATTAAGTGGCGCTGCGCGTTTGCAGTAAATTAATGAAATTGGCATGGATTGGGGGGGGGAGAATGCGGCAGATGCCATTAAACGCAAATGGCAGCAGCGGGCGAGCGAGTTGGTTGGAGTGCGCAGCCCGCCGGTCATTTTGTTGGCCACAAGTTTGCAGTTAATTAAGTAACAGCGCCGACATTCGGACAATTTGTACGGATCAATTTTGCAAAATATGCACACACAGCAAATTATTAATGTGTATTTTCTTCGGAGCTTCCATTGAGCGTCCCACCCCCCCGCTGCGCTGCTCATCCTGCGCGCCTTATCACACGCACACCACGACGAAGTGCGCGCATATCTGACGGGTTTAATTAAATTTCTTTATTGCATACAAAATAACAAGAATAATTACAACACAACAATGAGAAGAATGAGTTTAAGGAGGCCAAGAGGTAGAAAGCAGCATACGAGTATAGAAGAGTAAGAGACCGCTGAAGCAATGAAAAATTTTGCGCTTTTGTTTGCAGGCGAGCAACAATTATTATTTACAATTATTTGTAAATATTACTTTTGTTGTTTACACTCAGTCAGTACGTCTTGAAGGGTGCAGGGGTAGGTAGAATTCATAGAGGCCTATTGTAATCCAAAGTCTTAAGGTAAAACCAAGAAGCTCTGAGTACTGGCAGAGAACACTCAAATATCCTTTCAAAGGACTTTGATTTCAAATATAGCTATTTTTGCTTTAATATAGACAGAAACTCACAGATCATTGGACTTTTAACTTATTGGCAAAATTTTAACTACTGGTAATTCCTGAACTGGAAATTACAGGTAAATAACTAAAGAATCAGCAGCATTGAGGTGGCAACTCTACGGTGTAGCATTCTCCATTCTTGCGTATATCTAAGTCTGCGAAGCCCCAAAGCAGTTTGCAATAAGCGAGTCTCCTCACATCCCAACACATCCCTGGTTATGGGTGGTGTGGGTATTACGGAATCGGCAGCTCTTGATGTTCTGGGCATGTCCATTAAGAACGATCTTCGTTGGAATGATCATATTTTTGGCGTGTCGAAAGAAGCAGCCAAGTGCCTAGGCTTCCTAAAGCGGTGCAAAAAATATTTCACTCCGTCTGATCTCCGCATTATTTATACCACCTATATCCGACCTAAAATGGAGTTTAACTCGCACCTATGGGCGGGGGCTTCAAAAACCCATTTGGAGCTCCTGGACCGGGTGCAAAACCGTGCGATCAAGCTTATAGGGGACAGTAGGGCATCCAGCTCTATTGACTCCTTGGAGCATCGTCGAAACGTGGCATGTGTGGTGTTATTTTACAGATACTTTTTCGGTAATTGCTCAGTGGAGATGAGCAGCTTGCTGCCATCACTCCGGGTATTCCCCAGGGCAACCCGTTTGAACACTGGCGCCCATGCATTCCACGTTGAAACGATGTTCCAGCGCACTACGCACTACAGAGAAAGTTCGTTCCTGGCCCGTACAGCGCGATTGTGGAATGGTCTCCCTGCGGATATTTTCCCCAGCACTTATGATCTTGATGGGTTCAAGGCAAGAGTCCACAACTTCTTCACCCAACATCCTTTCTCCCAACCTATATATCCTTCCTGAACCAGCGCAATGCCTCGCATTTATAGGGGTATCCCCTGCGCGTTGGCTCGTATTTAAAAAAAAAAAAAAAAAAAATATTTTTCTACTCGAATACGTAAGGGTAAGTAGGGGCTGTCTAGCACCCAGGGTTGCACACAGGGGAGGGGGAGGAGGAAGGCTTGCTGCTCAAACCTCCCAAACACCAAAAATGCTGGTACAAAATATGATTTTGAACGATATTCAACTTAAAAGTTGTACGAAAACCCTACCACCCCCCCCGCCCCCCAAATGAAATCATGTGTGCGCCACTGCTCGAGCCAATAGTCGATACTTGGGAACTCAAGTCGTTCTTTCGACTATATTTTAATAGTTTAATTTCAATGCGAGTTTTGTTTGAATATACAACATTCTAAAATTTTTTTAACACACGTACAAATCGTTAAAAATTTTGGAATTTCAAGAACATGAATATTTCAACAAAATTATTTCAAATATTGAGCGCAATATAGACTATCAATATTGGTACCAAATAAAACAAAAAACTATCTGGAATTAAAACAAAAATTAATTTTTTTATGCACAGAACAAGTTTGTATTAAAAAGGTTCTTTTAAAATTTAATCCTTGAATATCCTTAAATATTTTTCATTTTTTTAATTTATTTCTTTTCAAACCTACCACATTCTTGAACTTCAAATTTTTTTTTTTTATTATTTAAAATTTCAAGGAAATTAATACTTAAGAGATATTTCCAAAAATTGAGCATAATGCAGAATTTCAATAAGGAACCAAATGAAAGAAAAAATTCCATTAAATTAAAAATATATTGCATTTTTTATGTTCTTTTAAAATTAAATATTCATGAAAATTTTCAATACTTTTTAAGGAAAGCACTACCACATTCTCGAATTTCAAATTTTTATTATTGAAAATTTCAAGGAAATGAATATTTAAATAAAAATTACAAAAATTGAGCAGAATATAGAATTGCAATATAGGTGCGAAAGGACATGAAAAACTCAAAAAGTAATATCGAGACACAGGGTAGAATTCGGCGTCGAAAGGGTTAAACAAATATTACTTAATTTTCAATAAACAATTTGCGATAACAAAAGCAATAAACTCAATTAAAAACTAAATTTAATTCAATTCATTCATTCATTCAATGCATTTTGCTGTCTGAACAGGACATAAGACTTGAGTTATAGTTCAATGTGTTTTTGTTGTATGTTCATAGCCATGTTTGACAGATCTATGAGTTTTGCAGACGTTCTAGCTATATTCGAGATTGATTGAAAGTAGGTTTTTATGTGTGTGTATGACTGTTGCATTAAATGTTGTGAATGCAACTGTTAACAGCGAAACTATAACAGAGCCGCCTTGAGCACTTTAACAGAGCAGCGTAACGGATGCATTGAAGACGCTGCACTGAGTTGTACTACTAACAGCAGCTGCAAACTGTTCCGAAACTGAGCAGCGCTGCAGTTGGCATTGTTGGTATGTTCGAACAGTGCTGTGAATCGTTGTTGTTGGTATGTTCGAATGGCTGTTGTGGATTTAAGAGCGCATGCAGTGCTCTCAGTAGATCGTTTCACCTTACATACAAACGCAACTAGAACAACAGCCAAAGGAAAAAAAACTAGTTCAACTCTGTTATTAATTTACGAACGCAACTGTTGATCGATTATTACATTTGCCGCTAATTTACTACACTTGCGACCAATTTCAAGTTGTTCCGGATAGTTTGCATTGTTTTAGTTCAATGAATGAATACATTTTCATGCTAAATTAATGAAATGAAAAAAACAGCTTTTACATTACCCATTAATTTTTGGTACACTTGCGTATTTTATATTTTTTCTCAATTTTTCAGCTGACTCACTGTATGTACCAAACATTTACGTTTCATTTGTTGTCAACATTCAAATGTTCAAGCTTTGTTGGTAAATTAATTGGACGTGTCATTAGCTCAACTGGTCTGGTCTGTTATCCAACTTTTAAGTTAGTTTCATGGTATTGGTTGTTTTTACTTTGTTTTTGCACAATTTTTTTTATATATAAAAGCTTTAAGCTGATTTGGAAGAAAACAAAATCCAAGTAAGACAACCGCGTTTTGATTGTTCGACTACGAGAGTTCAGTGTGTGCACAATGAGTACGTGGAAATTCAATCTGCTTCTGTTGGCTTTCGTATTGCATAAGGCCAGCGCCTTGATAACAAATGATGATGAAGAATATTACGATTATAATAGTGACGTAATTAGTAATTAAGAATCGTGAAATCCAGCGAGCTCAAGATCAACACCAGAACCGAAAAACCGAGATGGAAAAATACAATTAAAGATACAATTAAAAAGTTCTTTTCGATAGGGATGGATTTGAATGGAAGATTATTTGAAAACATTAAAAACATATTTAGTGGTGGTCTAAAAAATAATGATATGATATAACACCGTGCGACAACATTTTTCACACCGCGAAAAATCCATATGTGCGTGAAACTAGAGACCAAATATAGTAATACTGCGTACTCAGTTTTTCATTACTACATCCTTTGTACTTTTAAAAGGACTTCAAAATTTTGAAGGAGATAAAAAATATAAAAAGTATAAAAAATACTTAACCTCGTTAAAATATGGCAATATGTATATCAAATGAAAGAGGAAAGGCTCAAGAATTGACATAAAATTGATTTTTTATCTATTTGTAAGAAAAGGATCCCAAAATCTCCTTGATCACGTGTCAAAATTTCATTTTTCTCGCTTCATTGATTTTGTATCTTTTTGTATTATTTAAAATACTGATACGCAAATAAATTAGAATTTTTGTACTTCATTAGACTTAAAGTTAGAGTAATGAAATTTTGACACGTGATCAAGGAGATTTTGGGTTTTAACATACTTACTTTTCAAGAAAATTCTATAAACATTTTCAAGGATATAAAGGATTAAAATTTTCAAAGGACCTTTTTCATATCCTTTTTTTATAAATAGATAAAAAATCAATCTTATTTAAATTCTTGAGACATTCCTCTTTCATTTGATATACATATCGCCATATTCTAACGAGGTTAAGTATTTTATATATTTTTTTTTATTTTGTATCCCCTTCAAAATTTTGAAGTCCTTTTAAAAGTACAAATGATGTAGAACTGAAAAACTGAGTACGCAGTATTACTATGTTTGGACTCTAGTTTCATGCCCATATGGATTTTTTCCGGTGTGAAAATTTTTTTTTTATTTTTGTCGCACGGTGTAATCATTTGTTCATCCATATATCATAGTTGAGCTACTGTGCAATGTAGTCAATGAGAGTTATGAATAATAAGTAAAATTGCATTTCATGAAAAAGTTTACCAATCTTTTCGAGTATGCAGTGCAATAGTGCAGATTTTGACTTTGACAACGTTTCATAATTTGCTGCAGTTTTTGTAATGTCATGAATGATGCTGAAAAAAATAATGAAAATGAGCAGTTCATATTTTGGCTAAAATAAGCCTCTTCAAAAGAGGTTTTCAGAGTGTGGGTTGTTTACAAGAAAGTTCACTGTTGATTGTTGTGCTTTTCTTCATAGAAGGCTAATTCGGACCAGTCTAGCGTCTACGTCCATTGTGATTTGAAAGTGATTTGAATTGAGTGTTGCCAGATCAGGAGATTTTTTTTTTAGATTTAGGAGATTGTTGGCTTTTTTGGTGAATTTTTAGGAGGCAGCATTGTTTACGAGAAAGTTTAAGAGATTTTGAACGTAGTACATTTGACACCATTAGTGGCACTGAAGCCTTGAATATTGAAACCTAAAGTGTCTAATTGAATTAAATTTAATTAAATTTTTTACTTTAAGGTGTATAATTTATGCAATGATTGAAGAAAGTTTACAAGGCCAATTTCATACCGAACTCTTTTTTTATTTTTTGTTTGTGTTATGTTGTTGTTAAGCTGAAGCTGAACGAATAAAAAGGCCAAAAACAAAAGCTTAATATATTTAAATTTTTTGAGAGAAAAATTAAAAATTATTGAAATGATTATTGAAATGAGTATTATTGAAATAAGAAATTATTATTATTTGGAAGAATTCCTTAGCTTACAATGACAAAAACTATACAAACCAATTTTAGGAGTTTTTTATTAATTTTTTTGGGGAAACTTTCTGTTTTTGTTTTAAAGAATTAGGAGAACATCATTTCAGGTATATGGGCCAACACTGTTTGAATCTAGCCGACTTTTGGAGAAATCTGTCAGTGTCGCACACAGAATATCATTTTTCGGGGTCGGGTTTTGCGTACAACTTTTGAGCCCGAGTTCAATTAAAAACAATATTTTGCACCAGCAATTTTTGAATTTAGTGGGAGAGAGAAGTTTGAACCGCCTCTGTGTGCGCAGTGGATGCTGGGGCGCCAAGGAGATCGCTTCTCAACACAACTGTGCCAAACGGTTTAAACCTGATTCGGGCCTACGTGGAGCAGACACACAGATAGTGATGCGCCGTTTCATTGTCCTTCACAACTGCCAGGACATAGTGCATTGTCGGACACGCTTACCTGTTCCATGTGCTTTGCCCATAGAAAATGGCATTTGTCAGAGACGACAGAAAGCATAAGTTTCGTCCAACTGCAGCCGCTCTCAGCCTGCCTTGCTCGCTCCTGGGTCACAATGGCCCATTTCGCAGGATCATAACTGCTCATAGTGAATTTTTTTTTTTTCAAATGCCACCAAATCAACAACACAATCTACTTTTCAATGGATTTTCGCTGTTTCATTGTACGATACAATGAAATTTTGTATGCAGCAGGCACTTTTTAGCTCTTTTACCTGTAAGAATTCGCTTGAGAAGATGAGAAGCGCCGATTGAACCTTCAATCGCTGTTAAAGGTTTTGACGCAGAAGGCACTTAGAGTTGGGTATCCACCACATTTAAGGACTTCCCTAAGTCTTACGCCTTCTACTGGGACGGGTACTGGACAAGGGGCTAGCATCCACCACCCACACAATACAAAACTTAATCATTGATTCCATTTTAGATTCGCGATTTTTCCAAAAGTGATGGGTGATGGTGGTAGTCTGGCATCAAATTCATGATCAGCGAACCTAATTCAGACATCTGTTTCTTTTGTGTGCCGGTATTTTCAACGTAAAAAATATATATTGCAAAATAATAATTATCAGTCAACGTAAAAAAAATATTTCCCATTCATAATAGTTACTTGCAACGGAAAAAATATTTTTCAAAATATAAAAAATATATATCCAAAAATAAACGTTATCGAGCAACGTAAAAAATATATTTCCAAAAATAAACGTTACCGAGCAACGTAAAAAATATTTTTCCAAAAATAAACGTTACCGAGCAAAGTAAAAAATATATTTCCAAAAATAAACGTTACCGAGCAACGTAAAAAATATTTTTCTCTCATAACAGTTATGCGATGACGGAAAAAATATTTTTCAAAAAATAAACGTTACCGCACAATGGAAAAAATATTTCTTGCTGATAATAGTTATTAGAAAAAATATTTGTCACGAATAATAGTTATACATAGATGTAAAAATAATTATTTCAAAATTATAATTATAAGTAACAATTAAAATATTTATTAGAATGAAACAGTTATTTTCCAACTTTTTTCTAAAAACGTTATAACTGTTATGTCCCTGTTTTGTTCACTTACATTGCATCTGCATGTGAGATCTTGAAGAGAAAACAGCTTTTCGATTAGTGCAATGATTTTTTGTTTTGGTCCACTAAGAGAGATTTTGTCTCACTTGTTGCACTTGCAGCTGAGTGAAAAAAAAAATGTTGACGTTTCACTAATTAGCAACATGCAAATAATATTGCTTTGTAAAGTGTGTTCATTAGACGTGACATGAGCTCAGCTGGTCTGGTCTGTGTTATCAGACTTTGGCCAACTTTAACCCATTTTTTACCGCCCCTAGATCCCGTGGACCGATTTTGAAAATTTTCATAACACAGCCTATTTAGAGCCTCCGTATGCCATTTCTGCTTTAAAAAAAATTAAAAAATTTTTTTTTTTGGACTGGAGCAGATGTGACTTTTAAGACACGCTGGCAAAATACGTAAGCCAAATTCGGAAAATTACACATTTTTCAAGTTTAAGTTACTGTTTCTTTTTAACTACGCATCGAAAGTAGTTGCAACCAAGGAGTAAGTTGAATATAATGCGATCCCCGTGTTTTTAAGGACACACCAAAATATTTCAAGCTAGAACACGCTTAAAACTTTAGAAAACTGAAAGTTTCATAATTTGCATGTCAACTTTGTTTTTTTGGTAAGCAGTATTAAGTGTTTTATTAAAAACAAAAATTCATTTTGTATTAAAAACAAAATTTTTTTAAAACCCTTAAAAAAGGTGGTCCTGTTTATACCAGTTTTACACTAAGTGAAACCCTAAAATTCGGAAATAGTTGTTCGCAGTTTGAAAGCCAATGAATGTAGCTTTCCGATAATGTAAAAATATTTAATATGCGTTAGAAACTGTTATTTTCAGAATTTTTCAAAGTTGCCGTGTCTTTAAAGACACGGCGGTAAAAAATGGGTTAAAGCTATTTTTATGACTTCCTGTGTTTGTCATGTTACTTTAAGGTTTTGCACACAAATTTTGTATAAAAACTGAAGGCCAATTTGAGTGAAGACTTAATCGAACTGCGACAAGCGAGCTTTGGATGTTGCTCAGTGTGCGCACAATGATTGCGCGGAAATTGTTTCCGGTTCTGTTGGCATTCGTAGTGTTTGTCTTATTCGCAGCTAAGTGCGAACAGGTAAACAAGAAAATTAAATTTATGCGTTTTCGCAAATTTTAATATTAAATTTTTTCTTGATATTAGAGCAACGATTCTACAAGGGACTCCACGTCGGACTCTGGTGTGGAAGAACCGCTGCTGGTATTTTTTCGATGGTTTTTCATTTTGCCTGAAAAGGCATATTTGAAAATAAAACAAATTTGGAATGGACGCGTTTGGAATTAATAAATTTTTTGTAAACAATTTTACTACGAGTTGAGGTTACATATTTGTTTTTATAAATAAAAAGTAAAATTGTAAGAAAACATTTACAAATTTGTTGTTTTGCTTATATGTTATTCGAATAGTTTTAGAGGCTTTTGAAAAGCTGGAAATCTGATGGGGTACGTACGTTTAATGAGCCATAATTACGCAAACGAAATGTTGTAATTTTTTGCAACCTCACCACGTGTGATATGCAGTCATTTGCTTATTTTCATTATAGAAAAAAGTTTGGTTTTTATTTAGGTTAAGCTTGCTCAACTGCTTGTTTCAATCACTTATTTCATTTTCGATTAGTTCAGTGTTGATTGTTTTGCTTTTCTTCAACAGCTCATAGTGAATGATTTCTACAAATGCCATCAAATCCACAACATAATCTGAAGGCCAATTTGAGTGAAGATTTAATCGAACTGCGACAAGCGAGCTTTGGATGTTCGACGGTGTGAGTCTGCTCAGTGTGCGCACAATGATTGCGCGGAAATTGTTTCTGGTTCTGTTGGCATTCGTATTGTATGAAACATTCGCAGCTGAGTGCGGACCGGTAATAAAGAAAATTCAATTTAAGCGTTTTCGCAAATTTTAATGTATATTTTTTCGATGTTAGGGCAACGATTGCACAAGGGCCAGGGACTCTGATATAACTTATACAGACTTGATGCTGGCATTTTTTCGATGGTTATTCAATTTCCCTTACAACATATATTTGAAAATAAAACAATTTATTATAGACCATCCAATCGCACCTTGTCCGCCCCCTCCAACCTATCCTCCGTGGTGGTGGATTGTCCACAGCACCACCACCCAAGCACCACCGAATCGTCCGAATTATTTTTGAGTCGGCGGCTCACTTCCCCTCCCACACGCACGCAAACACACCTACACACACGCATTTTCTATCTTCTCGTCCTTTATCCACTTTCTTCCCTTTCCATAAATTAGGTAGGTAGGTAGGTACCTTCCTAACTCTGTCCCCAACTTCATACTAACCCAGTCTTAAGCTCATAATTTGTAAATAAGTTATTAAAAACTATTCAAAACACAATAAAATAAAACGCTGCGTCTACACCCAACAACCCGCCGTCTATTCTTTTATCGGTTCCGCGTAATCTATCGAAATAAAATGAATAAATAAAAAAATAAGAATCCGTTTTATTTGAATTTGGTTGACAGGGTGGTTGTGTAGTACTAATGAAAAAGTTCTTTTAAAATTTAATCCTTGAGTATTCTTCAAATGTTCTAATACTTTTTTAGGAAAAAACTACCACATTCTCGAATTTAAAATTTTTGGTTTTTAATTGTTTAAAATTTGAAGCGAATGAATATTTTCAAAAACAATCCAAAAATTCAGCACAATGTAAAATTTCAATATGAGTACCAAATGAAGAAAAAGTTCCCTTAAATTTTAATTTTTTTTTTTAATTTTAATTTTAAAATTTAATCCTTGACTATTCTTCAAATGTTCTAATACTTTTTTAGGAAAAAACTACCACATTCTCAAATGTAAAATTTTTGGTTTTTAATTGTTTAAAATTTGAAGCGAATGAATATTTTCAAAAACAATCCAAAAATTCAGCACAATGTAAAATTTCAATATGAGTACCAAATGAAGAAAAAGTTCCCTTAAATTTTATTTTTTTTTTTAATTTTAATTTTAAAATTTAATCCTTGACTATTCTTCAAATGTTCTAATACTTTTTTAGGAAAAAACTACCACATTCTCAAATGTAAAATTTTTGGTTTTTAATTGTTTAAAATTTGAAGCGAATGAATATTTTCAAAAACAATCCAAAAATTCAGCACAATGTAAAATTTCAATATGAGTACCAAATGAAGAAAAAGTTCCCTTAAATTTTATTTTTTTTTTTAATTTTAATTTTAAAATGTAATCCTTGACTATTCTTCAAATGTTCTAATACTTTTTTAGGAAAAAACTACCACATTCTCAAATGTAAAATTTTTGGTTTTTAATTGTTTAAAATTTGAAGCGAATGAATATTTTCAAAAACAATCCAAAAATTCAGCACAATGCACAGTGATTCGACTCCATACAACCGCGGGACAAAATTAGAAGGAGTGGTCCGTTCTTCATAAAATTTGGTATACTAGTTAATCATGGTCGACTGAAGTGAAATCTCCATTTTGTTTTTCTTAAACTTTTGTAGTTTGGCAATGCCTGAGACTTAAATTTGCTATTTTCGTCATTTTTGGTGAGCTATTGCACAAAGTGTGTTGGCTAGATTTTTCAGATTTTACATTTAATCGGTAACTTCACATTGGTAATTGCTAAGAGTAACAGAAATTGTCTTAGGACCTTTTTGTTTTGCAATAAAAATGATAATAATAGACGTATGTTTTACTTTTGTGCAGTTTTATAAATTTTTCATGCTGATTGCATATTTTTAGGGATGAAAAAAATAAATTTTGTCGAAAAATAGGTGTTTAGACCACTTTTCAAATAGAATTATTTTCTGAGATCGAAAGATATCGGAGGATGTAATTACATTATCTGACAAAGAAAGAATGCTTCTTAAAATAAAAAAAATCCAGGAACATACTTTCACATACTTTTTCACATATTTTCACATATTTTCCTCTAAGTTTTGCCAATTTTCAGATTTTTAATTTAGAAAAATATTTTGAATTAAAAGTGATGTAAAAGCCTCAGCTTTACAAATTTTGAGAAAACATTAAAAGCGAAAATGGCCACATCATTTCTTAATCTATATTTAAAGTTTTAGCTAGTTCTTTTTAACCATATATTTTTAAGATTTTTTTTACTCAATAGACTAAAAAACAGAAAATATGTGTTGAAACTTGTTTGTGAAAAAAGTTTCAACTTTGAGCCGCCTTTGCACGCACACTAATTATTTTTTGCACAGATTTTTTGGGGTTTTCTTAGTTGGAGTTTTAACTTTCAAATGACATCAAAATTGTTAAACTCGGAGACTATAAATTTTTTGAGTTTCGTCTATGCAATGCAATGCAATGCACAGTGATTCGTTCCATGGACAAAATTCAATATAGATTAAGAAATCATGTGGCCATTTTCGCTTTTAATGTTTTTTCAGAATTTACAAAGTTGAAGCTTTTACTTCACTTTTAATTTAAAATATTTTGCAAAATTAAAAATCTGAAAATTAGCAAAACTTAGAGGAAAATATCTAAAAAGTATGTGAAAGTATGTTCCTGGCTTTTTTTTTTTTTAAGAAGCATTCCTTCTTTGTCGGATTATGTAATTACATCCTCGGATATCTTCCGATCTCAGAAAATAATCCAATTTGAAAAGTGGTCTAAACACCTATTTTTCGACAAAATTTATTTAATTTATCCCTAAAAGTATGCAATCAGCATGAATAATTTATAAAACTGCACAAATGCAAAACATACGTCTATTATTATCATTTTTATTGCAAAACAAAAAGGTCCTAAGACAATTTCTGTTACTCTTAGCAATTACCAATGTTGGAGTTACCGATTAAATGTAAAATCTGAAAAATCTAGCCAACACACTTTGTGCTATAGCTCACCAAAAATGACGAAATTTGCAAATTTAGGTGTCAGGCATTGCCAAACTACAAAAGTTTAAGAAAAACAAAATGGAGATTTCACTTCAGTCGACCATGATTAACTAGTATACCAAATTAATGATTAACTAGTATACCAAATTTTATGAAGAACGGACCACTCCTTCTAATTTTGTCCCGCGGTTGTATGGAGTCGAATCACTGTGCAATGTAAAATTTCAATATGAGTACCAAATGAAGAAAAAGTTCCCTTAAATTTTAATTTTTTTTTTAATTTTAATTTCAAAATTTAATCCTTGAATATTCTTCAAATATTCTAATACTTTTTTAGGAAAAAACTACCACATTCTCGAATTTAGAATTTTTGGTTTTTAATTGTTTAAAATTTGAAGCGAATGAATATTTTCAAAAACAATCCAAAAATTCAGCACAATGTAAAATTTCAATATAAGTACCAAATGAAGAAAAGGCTCCCTTAAATTAAAAAATATTAAATTTTATTATGTTCTTTTAAAATTTAATCCTTAAATATTGGTGAAAATTTAAAATATTTTGTTTTAGGAAAACACAACCACATTCTTGAGTTGGAATTTTTTTTAATTTTTTTATTTTTAAAATTTCAAGTTGCAATAAATTCCAATAACTCGACTCGAAGAGGATTGTTGTAACAAAACAGTTTTCTTTATTGTAAGAATTCAAAATGACTCGGCTCAGCTCCGCATCGCGTGACATCTAAATAGCGAGTGCCGAGCAACCATCCTTTGACACAAAATGGTACTTTCGAACTCGAAAAATCTAGCAAGGATATGGAGTTGCCACATGGCTGGATTTCAACACAAGTAAATGAATATTTTGCAAAAATTTACAAAAATTGAGCACAATATAGAATTTCAATATGGGTGGCAAATGAAAAAAAATAATAATTTAAATTTAAAAAAGTATGTAATTTTTTTATGCGCAAGAACGAATTGATATTCAAAATGTTCTTTTAAATTTAACCTTTGAATATTCTTGAAATATTTTGTTTTAGGAAAAAAACTACCACATTCTCGAATTTCAAAATTTTTTAAATTAAGTATATAAAATTTCAAGTAAATGAATATTTTAAAAAATTCCCAAAATATTTAAAAAATTTCCAAAAATTGAACACAATTAAATTTAATTAATTAAACTTTTTAATTTTGAAGGTTTTGTTTTATTGATTAAATATGTTCTTTTCAAATTTAGTTCTTAAATATCCTTGAAAATGTCCAATATTTTGTTAGGAAACATATATTTTACTAAGAAAAATATTTGCACTACCACATTCTCGAATTTCATTTCTCAAAATTTATTAATTAAGGATTGACAAATTTGAAATATTTACTTTTCTTTGAAAATTTCCAATATTTTTTAGGGGGAACTATATTTTAAAGACCTCCAAACCCTTTATTATAACTTATTTTACTTATAACTTTATAAGTTAATATACTTACTTGCTTACTTACTTTACTTATAACTTTGTAAGTTTAAGATAAATAACTTCAAATACTTGTCTTTCAAAATTTCCAATATTTTTAAGAAAAAAATATATTTTATCGAGGACACATATTTACACTACTACTACCACAACTTCAGCCCTCAAACTTTATTAATTTAGGATAAACAAATTGAAATACTTGTCTATTCAAATTTTCTAATATTTTCTAGGGGATAAAATATGTTTTAGGGACTACAATTTTCGGAACACATTCTTGAATTTTAGCTCTCAAAATTTATTAGCTCATGAGAAACAAATTCAAATACTTGTTTTTAAAAATTTCCAATATTTTTTTGGGGAAAAAATGTGCTTTAAGGACTAATATTCTCGGACGACATTCTCGAATTTTAGCCTTCAAACTTTATTTGTTTTAGGTAAACAAATTTAAATACTTCTCACTATATACTTCTCTCACAAAAAATTCAGTTAACTTATGAATAAATCCTAAAATTCTACTGTCTTCTCATAGCTGCTTTCTTCAATTTCCGTAACACTCAGCTTTGTTGTATGAATTTTGTTTGAATATAAGAAACGAAAGCGACCAAACGTAGAGTGTTGCCCTAAACTTGTTGACCGGTGATTAGTAGCTGCGCGCCTGTCTGTCCATAAATACAATATTTGCATAATTCTACGAATGTGTGTGTGTGTGTGTATGTTTGTATTGCATATTCGGGCGTATATCATTTACGATTTAATGTCATTACGCGCCGATGCACTTCATTTGCATGCCGCGCCATTCATTGACATTGTGAGATGATGCACCATCGCACACACACTCACACACACATACACGAATATACGAGTATGTATGTATGAAGAGCAACATAACACAAGCCGACGGCATTGGTGCAACTTCATTAAAATCCGCGCGCACAGCTTGAAAGACTTTGTGCAATTATGCAATGCGATTACGGCTGGCGGCAATAATTTCGCTCACAATACAATTGAGTTAATATGCTGGTAATTATTGTTATTATTGTTGTTATTTGCATTGTTTCTTAGCTGACTATTGTTGTAAATTGCCACACAAAACAACGCTTTCTGATGCAATAAAACAACCAAAATGGCCTCTGGGCACTGCGCTAAGAATGAACTGAGTAGTTATGATTGCACACTTGAAGCAAAAATGTCTAACAAATCACATAACAAATCAGCAAATTTGCAAAAATTCATATAGAGAGAAAAACGTGTGTAAATAAAACGACCAAAGCTTTGTCAAAACATACAAACTTTACCGCAAATCAAAGCCAATAGTGGCGCGAGTCCTGTGCCTGCTGGCGTACTTTTTTTAAATATGTGAAATTTGTTCCCCCTTTGTGCTACACAAACACACACACACACGCACAGAGGCGCCCACTTGCCAACGGCATAAATCATAACATTTTCTATTTATTTAAGGCTTTACTGTCACATAAAATAAACCATTGGCCTCGCACTGCTCGCCTGCCGTGTCCTGAATGTGTATGATTTGACTCTGTGTGTGTGTGTGCGCTGCTTTACTAAATTTATTTGCTGCCATGCCATATTTTTGTTAAGCTCACATGCACAGTTTTCCTTTCGACTTACGTATTTTTCCTTCACTTTTTTATATATTTTGGCATATTTCGATTTTTTTCCACATTTTCTTTCGAGTTATTTTCCTACATCTTGTCGGCTTGAAATATTCCTAAATATTGGCCGCAATTTATGTGCATGTGCGCCCAAAAATATGCATTACTTAATGCCACATTATATGGGAGCATATAAATCTTTGAGACGCATACGTTTTTATGACAAAAGCAATTAGAGCCGCATTAGAAAACGTATTAGTAGGTGAATTTGCTGCCCGTCGGCTAGTTGATCATATTTATTTTGTGTGCCGCCAAGTATGCAATATTAGAAAGCAATAAATAAAACAGCTGAGTGGCATAATCCGAAGAGGTTGTGCTATGTTTGTGGGGGGGAATAATAGCATCTAACAAAGTGATTGCCGTTTGGCAAATGTTAGGAAATAAAAGCAGATTGAGGCAATTGAAATGATGGTAAGAAAAGCCAACTGAATTTTGTTGTTCATTTATTAAAGAGAAATTTTAAAACGCATTTAACTTAAAATAAAATGGCATTAATTTTAATACATTAAGAACTAAAAATTAATGTTTTGAAGATCCATGTGTGGATACAATTTGTGCAAAAACATACCAAATCAAGTAATCTTTTAAAACTTTACTAGAATTTGCAAACTTGTAAACTTTTAAGACTTGGCTAGAATTTGGAAAATTGTGCGTCGTTTAGTCTAACAAATGATGACATTTCCATAAAAATTTCACTAACCGATGGTTCTAGAGTTCACTGTTTAGGAGATTTGAACTCATAGAAACGACACATTGCAAGTTTTTGCGCACAAAAAGTTGTTGAACCAAGCATACAATTAAAATTTTTTTAGTTTACAAAGTTATTAACACTAGAATGCCCGACAATCTGACGTACCTAAAATGCCCACATGTAGTCATTTTGACTACATTATTGTTTACTGACTTTTTTTAAATTTTATTGGTTTTTAAGTAGCAAATATGAATAAATGTACACGAGATTAAACTAAAATAAGCATTTAGTTTTTATTTTTTAATGGTTTGTAAAGTAAATTCATTTAAATAAAATAGCGTACTTTACACATAAATGGGATAAAATGGAATGAAATTTGGAATTTGGAATTTTTGAATGAATTTTATGAGTGAATTTTGAATTGAAAAACTTGGGAATTGTCACAGCCTACTATGATATTTTTTTTAAATGTTTGCAGTTATTTGAAATTTTCATATTTCGCAATTGAAGATGCATATTTGTCTATTTATCAGTAAGATTTGGTGAAAATTTTATATAGGTAGTCAAAATTACTACTTTTGGGCATTTAAGGTAAATTTTGCAAAATTTGGGTAAACAATTTGTTTACAAAATTTTTAATTTATTTATTCCATTTAGCTTTAAAAATTAATAAAAGTCACGTAAGATATTTTTTTAGAAAGCGATGCAACAATTTTATTTACAATAAAAGACCTCAATGTAGTCAAAATGACTACCTTGGGCATTCTAGTGTTAAGAAAAGTTTTCGTATTTGCTATGAAATTTGCTATAAAATGTCACTAACCTCATTGCTTTAGGTCTCAAGAGTTTTGAAATGCACCGACTTTAATTTTAAGTATTGAAAATTTTACATAAAAGGTCGACATTTGATTCCGTAGACGAAATTCAATAAATTGTAGCCTCAGAATTGAACCATTCTAAAGTCGTTTTAAAGGCAAAATTCCAACTAAGAAACCCCCAGAAAGTCTGTGTAAAATTTTAATAAGTGTGAGTGCAAAAGCTGCTCAAAGTCAGCACTTTTTTCACAAAAAATCCAAAGCATTTACAACAAAGTGATTGGTTTTCTCAGCTTTGAGGAACACATCGGAACTTTGGGCTTCTATGTTAGAAGCTACAGGCAGCTGATTATAGCTTCGTGGCTCAATGGGCCAGTGACCCATCACTACCGCAATAAGGCCGCCGTCGTCTGTTTAAGGGGTCGCTGTATCGATTTTCTACTTTAACCTACAGAACAGAACCTGCAAAGATTTCTTTTCATTGCATTTCGAAATGTTTTACCCCTTGGAATTTTATTATAAAACCAACATTTTTGTAAGAGATTTGTTTTTAAATTAAAAAATCTCTGCTAGGCGTTTTTTTTTTCGCTCACTAAGCGCTGATTAACCCGGCAACCGGCAAATTAAACCAAACAATGGCATCGTGGAAAATCGCTGTCGTGCATTGCGCTCCACTTCACCTACTTGCAGCGCAACTAATTTGCAAGCGCTGCGCTTTGCAGCAGAAAAACTGCCAAGACGGCAATCGCGACTCACCGGGCGGGCTGTGGGTGCGTATGAGTGATATGCAACTATGCCAGTTAGGCACACTCGCCGGCGTGCGGCTAATACATGTGTATGTGTCAGCATGTGTGTGCGTGTGTGTGTCGCGGGTGTGTTGGACGCTGTGCGCGCATTGGCGTAATCTGAGAACGCCAACAACAACAACGATTACAACGGCCGCCGCAACGTAAGTTGCATATTTCTGCTGCGGCTTTTATTTCCTTTCATATGCTTTTAATTCCATATTTTTTCTTTCTATTTGTTTGGTTGTTTTGTGCTCACACGGCAGCCAATGGCTGCGCTGATTGCGCACACGCTGCATATGCGCCGGCATGCGTTCATGCGTCGTCGTCGTCGTTGTCGTCATTATTATTTGCAGCATGCCAGCTGCAGCGCAACGCGGCCATATTGAATTAACGACAATGGCGTTGCGTTGACGACGCGTTGCCGCGCATCGCATTGCATGTGGCGGCAACTATGCTCCGCTGCAGCGTCGGCGCGGACAGGCAGACGGCCGGGCGGCGGGTCGAGTGCGCGCGTACACGCCTTTTTATTCATTAAAATGTAATTAAGTATGCGGCAAGTGCGGGCTTAATTAAAATTTCAACTCATGCACAGTCGCTGCGGCGCGCTCGCACTCGCACCGCTGGCGCCAATTTGACGTTCTCGCGCATTTCGTTGCGCTCTTATTGTATTTTGGTTTTTTTGTTTTCGGTTTTCTTCTTTTTTTTTCGTTAAGCTTGCGCGCTTTTTGCACGCTGTGCAAACACGCAGCGCGAAAATGTTCGTCAAACGCTGGCAACATTGGCGTAAAATTGTGCGCATCTAATGACAGCCACGCGACACTGCCGCCGGCGCTTTGGTGTTGGCATTGGCTCCAGCAACGTTGTTGTTGTTTTTGTTGTCGCAGTGGCACAATTTGAGCGTGTGATGGTCGTTTGAATGGTCGCCAGCAGCCGCGAAACGTTTCGCTGCGGCAAACGATTTGCTGCTTGTCAGCAACACTGGCGAAACGATTTTGTTTTTTTTGTTTGGTTTTTTTATATTTTTTTTTATACTTTTTGCTTCATTCACAGTGGCTTAACTTGTTCAGTATTCAATACGAACGTTGCGCCAATTTTTATAGAGTTGACTGCGTATATTTTCGGGCGCTGTTTCTGTGGCCACTGTCAGACGATTTCGCTGCCCGGCCGAATGGCAACAACGTGGCTGCTGGTTGCGGCCGACATGCCTCGTCGACAGCCATTAAAATTCATTTCCATTCGACAATTAAAATGTAAATTCAAGTTGGCAAAGAAATTAAGTGCCTGGAAGCGGGAGAAGGGAGGGCAAAAAAGTGTGCTAAAAATAGAAGTGGAAAGGGTGAAAGTTTGCAGCAAAAGGAAGCGCGCCTAAAAGTTGCTGAAGTATTTTCGCGCTGCACAACCAAAAGAGAAACAATGACGAGAGACAGTGGCGGAATGTAAGAAACGATAATGAGACACAGTGTTGGAAAGTTTTTCTGAAAGCCAAAAATAGCAAAAAGACAACTCGAGAAATTAGATTGAAAAAATTTAACAAAATTTAAATAATAATATATAAAGTTTTAAAAATGTTTAAGTTAAAAATTAAAATTTTAAATGAAAAAAATTTAAATGAAAATTAAATATTAAATATTAAAGAAAATAAAAAAGATATGGCAAAAAACTTAAAATTTTAGAAATTTTAAAAAGATTTTAAAATTAAATTATAAAATTTCACAAAATATAAATACAAAATTTTCAGATAATAAAGAAATGTTCAAATTCGAAAATTAGAAATTAAATAAAATAAAAAAATATTAAATACAACTAAAAAATACTAATATAATAATAAAAAACTTAGGAATTAAAATTATATTAGAAAATTTAGTTAAATTTAAAATTTAAATTAAAATAATTATTTAAAATATAAGTGCAAAATTTGCAGACTTAAAATAATTTTAGAATTAAAAATTTAAAACCTAAAAAAATATATATATAATAACATACAACTAAAACATTTGAGGACTAAGCAAATTGTTAAGATTAAATCAAATTTTAAAAAAAATTCACGAAATGTAAGAGCATATTTGAAGATTTTAAAATAATTTTACAAGATACAAGTTTAAATTTAAGGAATTCAAAATTTAAGAATTAAATTCAATTAAAAAATTTTAGAAATATAAGTGAAAAATTTGCAAATTTTAATATTCAAACATTTTAAACTAAAGACCGCAAACTCTAACTTGAAATACAAGTAAAAAATTTAAAGACGAAATAAACTTACCAATCATATTTAATTTAATTAAAAAAATTAACAAAATATAAGTGAAATATTTCAAGATTTCAAAACAATTTTACAGTTACAAAATTTAAAAATAAAGGAAAAAATAAAATGAAATGCAATGTAAAAATTTAAAATGTAAAATAATTAAAAAATCCAGAATTACATTAAATCCAAAAACTTTAAGCATTTAAGTGAAAAATTTGACGATTTTAAGAATTAAAAATTAAAAAAAAAATAAATAAAAAATTAATTCAAATACAAGTAAACGATTTCAGGAGTAAACATATCAAAACAAGTTTAATTATTATAAATTAAAACCGAGATATAAATAAAAAAAAAAATAAATAAAAAATTAATTCAAATACAAGTAAACCATTTCAGGACTAAACAAATTAAAACAAGTTAAATTATTATAAATTAAAACCGAAATATAAATAAAAAATTCGAACATTAAAAAAAATTTAATTCAAAAAATTTAATTAAATTAAAAAAATTAACAAAATAAAAGGTTTTAAAACAATTTTACAATTAAAAAAATTAAAAAATAAAGAAAATAAAAAGTAAAATGAAATGCAAGTCAAAATTTAAAGAATTTAAAATTTAAGAATTAAATTAAGTTTAATAATTTTAAACATTTGAGTGAAAATTTGCCGAACTTAAGATTCAAAAATTAAAGAAAATAAAAAATTAATTGAAATACAACCAAACAATTTCAGGACTAAAGAAATTAAAAAGATTAAATTATTAGAAATTAAAACTAAAATATAAATGAAAAGTTTGAACATTAAAATAATTAAATTCAAAAATTAACAACTATAAAATTGAACTTGAAACACAAGTAAAAAATTTTAAGACTAAAGAAATTGTAGACATTAAATTAAATTGTATTAAACAAAATTAACAAAATATAATTAAAAAATTGAAAGATTTTAAAACCATTTTACAATTAAAAAATTTTAAAATAAATATATAAAATGAAATACCAATAAAAAATTAAGGAATAACAAATTTATGAATTAAATTGAATTGAAAAATTGAAAAAAAAAATACAAGTGAAAAATTTGCCTATTTTAAGAATGAAAAATTAAGGACTAGAAAAATGTAAAAAATTAAATCAATAGATATTAAAAAGAAAAGAATGAAAAATTCAAGAAGATAAAAAATAAAATAAAATGCAAGTAAACAATTGAAGGACTAGAAAAATGTAAAAATTAAATCATTAGAAATTAAAAAAAAATATTAATGAAAAATGTGCAAATTAAAAAAAAATGTTTAATTCAAAAACTAATAATTAAAGAACATAAAAATTAAAATTAAATACAAGAAAAAAATTTAAAGACTTAAAGATTTAACAAGTAAATTAAATTAAAAAATTAACAACACATAAGTGAGTAATTTTCAGAATTTTAAACATTTTCAAATTTCAAAATTAAATATTTAAGGAAATAGAAAATGAAATTAAATACAAGTAAGTAAAATTTTTAAAGACTTTAAAAAATTTAAAAAGCAAAGTAAATTAAACACAAAATGTTAATGAAAAATTTGGCAATTTTTAAAAATTAAAAAAATGGATTCAAAAAGGAATTCTTTCATTTTCAGAAAGCCAACTTTTCAAATTTAGAAAAACAATAAATTCTAATTATAATCTAATCAATCCAATCAATTGTCAATAATATTCACACTCCCATTGCTTCGCTTCACTTCGTCAGCAATCGTGAGCGCCTCTAAAGCCCACATATTAAGCTACCCACAACGCAGCTGCCAACAATAGCACACAATTAGCAATGCATACAACAACAATGTAATCATTAGCACTAACAACAACTACAACAACAATAAACAGTATCGTTTAATGTAGCCAAAGGCCGCTAAATGATTTCGAAATTGCATTCGAGCGTCAAAATTGTAGCTATTAAATATTTGATTGCGTACGTGGAGGAAAGAGAAATGCGGCACGCAAACAATATTTGCAGAGGAGGAAGGGGTCGAGAGTGGCATTGCGCACAGACATGCGGGTGTCCAATTTATTTCATTGATTGGACATATTCAGTTTGAAGCAATAACAACAACAGCATTTAGAGTAACAACAATTCTAATCTAAATAGGACAACTAACAAAATATTTACTGTACAATTAACAATTCAAATAAGTTTGCCATATCAGTGTTTTTCCATTCGGTATTGACTGAATAAAACAATCGATTTTCACTTTTTCGTTTCTGTTGAGGCAACTTTTTTAACAGAAAAATCATTCGGTAGTCATCAGTTGGTACCAGGTTCTGACTATAAGATGGATGATTAAGAGCCTTTCAACCAAGCTGACGGACCTTCTGGCAAGTCACCATCGATGTGTGTGGCCTGGCGTTGTCCTGATGGAACATAATTACTCTACTATTGGCAAAAGCTGGCCGCTTCTGGGTGATTGCTTCCGTCAGATGGTCCCATTGTTGACAATATAAATCCAAATAAAAAGTTTCGTCGTAGAACATCAGCTCATAGTAGTTGATTTCCCGCTTATCTCATCAAATACACGGCAAGTCCTTTCTGACCATCAATCCTGGCTTGGCCAACATTTACGCTGGTTTACGACGATTCGACTACAAAATTTGTCGCTTGACGTTGTCGCAAGTGATACACTTTTCATTCAAAAATTATTCGATTTTGTGAGAATTCAGCAGCAAACCGGAGCTGGAAATTCGATCCAAAATTGTTTTACGTTAACTCGGGTGACACTTATACATTGTTTTGTATCCAATCTTCTGCAAGTGGACAATCGAAACAGTGCTTTTATGGCAGTTGTAATTCTTTGCCGTTCTTCTCGGGGTTAAAGAAGGTACCCAAGCATGACATTAAGTCGCTACTGAGCTTTGCAATGAACACCAAAATTCTCACCAATAATTTTTACATCGACTCAGCAACAGTAAGGAGCTCTAACAGGTATCGCTAGGAACCCAATAAGGTATATGCTTGTTCAACTTGGCATGCCAGCTTACCTAACCTAATGAGCTATGAAGCAGCCTCTGCTCAATTCTGACTAAAGGCTCTGAAAGGGATAAGCCAACTGCTGCTACCGCAATCCGCATTGGTCGCCATTTTAGCTGGCACCGTTACAATGGTTGCTGTTGTTGTTGTTGTTATTGTTGCTGCTGCTACTGATGCTGTGCTCGTAATGGCGGCAATGTCAATTAGCGCGCCGGTCACGTCAGGCATTACACAGACTGTCACCAAACTGCCTGCGCGACCGTCGGCCAGCATACTGAGTGAGCAAATAAACAGCAAATGCAATGCAAAAAAAAAAACAAAGTTGTTTTTGTATATTATTGAATTGTTGTTGCTGTGCGGTGCGATGCGTCGAAGGCCAACATTAATTGCGTTAATTAAAAATTAAATTCAAAATCGTTTCTACCCCTCAACGTCAACAAGCCGCTCGTCAATTTGCCTTTTTTTTATTGTTGCAATTGTAACATCGATTGGCCCCTTTGGCAACAAGAATCGTTCAAGGTCGTGCAGCAAGTTTATTAATGTTGCCACTGCTGGCGAGCTTAGCGTTCTGTGGTTTTTGTTTTTGCCATTGTTGTTGTGATTTTTACCTACATATATACACTTTTTTTATTTGCAATTATTTACTGTTTGTTTTCTTAGCAGCTTAATTATCACAACAGCCAGGCGATCCATGGGATTACGGTAACGGTAATAAGAACAACAACAATGCGCATATTTTCAGGGACGCTGAAATGCCAGCAACAAAAGTGTTGTATATTTTTAGGCATTTTCCAAATTCAATTAACGCACTTAATTGACTTCAAATTGGTTTGGAAGAAACCAACAAATAGGTGCACAATAACGTCACCGTCTGTGGCGCGAAGAGATAAATATTTTTAATTGCAATTAAATGTGACGCTTAGGTCATTTAATTATAATTCATTTTGCATACTTCACGATTAGCGATTAATTTAATTAATGAGCAAAGTTTTGTTCTAATGCAAAGAATGACAAATTGTTGCATACTGTTTGGGGCAATGGGCAACAATGGCCACGTAAATGTTTGCAAGGAAATGGAAGTGTAAATGGCGACTCAATGGGTGAGGGAACAATTAAATTTGACCCAAAAGTATGCTAGGAAATTTGTAGGCTAAACTTTTGTATAGCAGATGAGGAAAGAAAATTGTGTTGTGGATTTCTGTTTAAAACTTTCAGACCTGAGTTTTGGATTGTTGAGAGATTTTTACGATTTTTAAAATAGTGTAAAAATTGTCATGATTACTGTTTAACACTTTCAGACCTGAGCTTCAGATTGTTGAGAAATTTTTACAATTTTCGACATGGTATACAAATTTTCAAGATTTCGGCTTAACACTTTCAGGCCTGAGCTTTAAATTGTTGAGATATTTTTACAATTTTTCAGATTGGTGAGAGATTTTAACGTTTTTTGACATTGTGTACGAATTTTTAAGATTTCTGTTTAACACTTTCAGACCTGAGCCTCAGAGTGAAGAGAGATTTTTGTAATTTTTTACAGAGTAAATTTACAAACTTCCATGATTTCTGTTTAACACTTTCAAACCTGAGCCTCAGAGTGTTGAGAAATTTGTACAATTTTTGACATAGTATAAAAATTTTCAAGAATTCGGCTTAACACTTTCAGCCCTGAGCTTCGGATTCTTGAGAGATGTTTGCAATTTTTGACATAGTATGCAAATTTCCAAGATTTCTGTTTAACACTTTTAGACCTGAGCCTCACATTGTTGAGAGGTTTTTGCGATTTTTGACACAGTGTACAAATTTGCAAGATTTCGGCTTAACACTTTCAGGCCTGAGCTTTAAATTGTTGAGAGATTTTTAAAATTTTTTACAGAGTGAAGTTACCAACTTCCATGATTTCCATTTAACTCTTTCAGAGTGGTGAGAGATTTTAACATTTTTTGACATAGTGTACAAATTTTTAAAATGTCTGTTTAACACTTTCAGATTTACAATTTTTCATTATTTCGGTATAAAACTTTCAGACCTGAATGACTTACAAATTTTTACATTTTCTGTTTAACACTTTTAGACCTGAGTCTCCGATTGTTAAAGGATTTTTACAATTTTTGACATAGTGTAAACATTTTCTAGATTTATGTTTAACACTTTAAGACCTCAACTTTGGATTCTTGAGAGATGTTTGAAATTTTTTACATAGTATACAAATTTCCAAGATTTCTGTTTAACATTTTTAGACCTGAGCCTCAGATTGGTGAAAGATTTTAACTATTTTTGACAGAGTGTAAAAACTTTCAAGATTTTGGCTTAACATTTTAAGACCTGAGCTTTGAGTTGTTGAGAAATTTTTGCATTTTTTTACAGAATGAATTTACAAATTTTCAGGTTTCCTGTTTAACACTTTTAGATCTGACTCACATTTTGACACATTGCACAGTGATTCGTTCCATAGACAAAATTCAAAAAATTTATAGTCTCAGAATTTAACAATTTTGATGTCATTTGAAAGGTAAAATTCCAACTAAGAAAACCCCAAAAAATCTGTGCAAAAAATTAATTAGTGTGTGTGCAAAAGCGGCTCAAAGTTAAAACTTTTTTCACAAAAAAATATAAACACATATTTTCTGTTTTTTAGTCTATTGAGTAAAAAAAATTTCAAAAAGACATGGTTACCAAGAAGTTGCTAAAACTTTCAATATGGGTTAAGAAATGATGTCGCCATTTTCGCTTTTAATATTTTCTCAAAATTTGTAAAGCTGAGGCTTTTACATCACTTTTAATTCAAAATATTTTTCTAAATTAAAAATCTGAAAATTGGCAAAACTTAGAGGAAAATATCTAAAAAGTATGTGAAAGTATGTTCCCGAATTTTTTTTTATTTTAAGAAGTATTCTTTCTTTGTCGGATAATGTAATTACATCCTCCGATCTCTTCCGATCTCAGAAAATAATTCAATTTGAAAAGTTGTCTAAACACGTATTATTCGACAAAATTAATTTTTTGTATCCCTAAAAGTATGCAATCAGCATGAAAAATTGAGAAAACTGCAAAAAAGCAAAACATACGTCTATTATTATCGTTTTTATTGCAAAACTAAAGGGTCCTAAGACACTTTCTGTTACTCTTTGCAATTATCAATGTTGGCGTTACCGATTAAATGTAAAATCTGAAAAATCTAGCCAACACACTCGTTGCTATAGCTCACCAAAAATGACGAAAATTGCAAATTTAAGTCTCAGACATTGCCAAACTACAACAGTTCAAGAAAAACAAAATGGAGATTTCAGTTCAGCAGACCATGGTTAACTAGTATACCAAATTTTATGAAGAACGGACCACTCCTTCTAATTTTGTCCCGCGGTTGTATGGAGTCGAATCACTGTGCATTGTAACGATTTTTGGCAGAATGAAAAAAATGTTTGTTTATACGTAAATAGTTTCAAACGCTTTTTTTATTTTTTTTAATATTTAAATATTTTTGTTTCTAAAAAAATTTTGTATATACAGTGTAATCTGGGTGGAGTGAACCCCCGATGGTACGAATACCCCGATAGAGTGAACATAAACATTTTTACATTGAGTACTCTATAGAGTGAACAATTTTAAATCTTTTTAGAGTGAACACAATTTAAAATAAATTACTTCAAAATTCAAAACTGTAACGACAAATTCAATCACAAAAAAGGGAATCACCGAGGTAGAAAATCAGGTGTTTGCTCACATGTGTTTGTAAAAAAATTACACTTTTTATGGTAGACCACGCATCTGCGTGGTTTTGTTTGACGTGCGCGAATATTAAACGTTTTTGTGTCTATACCAAAGTTTTAAATATTATAAGTTTTTTAAGAAAATAATTGCAATGTAAGTGTTGCAATGCAACATAAATTTAATTTGTTGATTATAATTATTATTTGCGACAATTAATTTTTACGTTGCGTAATAACTGTTATAAAAAACAAATTTTTTTTCGTTTATTTATTTATTTATTTCATTACAAAAACATCGGCATTTACCTAAGAGTTAGTTCTTTTGCATGCCACAAGTTGATAACAAGTTGATGAATTCAAATCAATCTTAATATTAAAAAGAGAAGAAAGAAAAGGAAAAAAATGATGCGAAAAGGAGAGAAGGGCAGAGTTAAGAAAAGTATTTGAAAATAGAATGCTTAAAGTGGCGTCTATTGGCAATTGATTTAATTTGTATGGGCAACGAATTCCATAATCTAATGGTGCTAACAAAGAATAGTCGACTGGAGTTGGGGAAATTGTGGGCTGGAGGTAACAAGTTCATATGTCGGTGACACTTAGAGAACTGAAGTTTTTCATACAGATACTGGGGTCTTTTGGTATGGACAATTTTATGCAAAAGATGCAGTTTCTTGCTTCCATATAGCTACTGCAGCCCAGTATTTTATTTTTGTAGATTGAGATGTGGTCAAACCTTTTGACACAGTAAACATACCGAGCTACTATCGTTCTCGATAGTTTGGAATTTTTTTTGTTTACGTTGCTTCATAATTTTTATTTATGACTTTTTTTAATTACGTTACCGATAACTATTATTTTGAGAAATTTTTTTTAACGTTGCTTCATAACTTTTATCAAAGAATTTTTTTTTACGTTGCCTTACCACATTTTGAGTATAAATTGATTTTTAATTGTTTAGGTGTTGGTGGAAATTAGGTTTCTGCACTTAATTTGCGTTTGTCAATTTAAAACAATTAAAAATCAACTCATATCCAAAATGTTTACTACATTTGGCTGGTTTATAAGATATGTGCTCATAACTGAAATAAGAGGGAAAAAACGTGTTTTTCGAAGATTTTTCGAAAACGCTTCTTAAGAAAATTTTTTGATTTTCAGTTTCGCGTTCAGCAGCCGAAGATTAGTCTAAAAAATACTTTTATTTTTAGGAGCATTTTTCTTGTCGAGTAGTGCAATAGTTAGGCAACGTAAATGAAAAAAAATCATAAATAAAAGTTATAAGCAACATAAAAAACAAATTTCTCAAAATAATAGTTATCGGTAACGTAAATTAAAAAAGTCATAAATAAAAGTTATGAAGCAATGTAAAAAACAAAAATCCCAAAATAATAATTAATTATCGACAACGAAAAATATACTTGTTACTTATAAGAGTTATTATGCAACTCAAAAATATTTATTACATGATAATAGTTATAGGCGACGTAAAAAATGTCTTATTGGGAATAATTATTATAAAGCAATAATTATAGAAATTTCTTAAATTAGGGAAATTTTTTTATTCCCAAAATTATGGATAATAATTATTTTAGGTCTCTGGTCTATACTTTTGAAGTGATAACGGTTTAAGCAAATATGGAGCAAAAAAAGCGAAAGTACTTATCTTTAAAAGAAGAGTGCAATATTGTGGAAAAAAATCGGAAAAGAAGTTGATGTTACTATTTTTGCGAAACAATAATAAAAATAAGAAAGCAATTTCGAAAGAATTTCGGGCTGTTGAAGAGAAAAACTCTTAAAAAAGAGTCTTATTTTGGAAGATGCTACCCGAAAGAACTTAACTATGTAACCAGTGCAGAAAAATCGGCTCCAGGCAGGGAATTAGAAAAAGCCAGTTACATTTCTTCCGGTGGACAAAAAATGCATGGATGACAGCAGAAATTTTTAAAGAATGGTGCCATAAGTGTTTTGTTCCATAGGTAAGATATATACTCGTAAGTACGTAAGGGTGAACGTAAAAACTCAATCCGGATACAGTGAACAATTTGGATTCTATGAACTGGCCTTGCATTAATTAGTTCACTCCACCCAGATTACACTGTACTTAAATAGTTTTAAAAATTTGTTTAAAAATTTTTTTAATATTTTAAATATTTGTGTTTCTATTAAAGACGCTTTTTACATAAATCGCTTGAATATAAATATTTTTTTTTAAATCAAACTTTTCCAATTTTTAAGTTTATAAATTTTTTTCTCTTCCATTTTCAAGGTTCACAAAACCACATTCGAATTCTCGGGCAGCTTCAGTCTGCAGCACGTGGCACGCAGCAAAGTGGAAAACGAGGTATGACCGCGAAACTAGAAAAGCACCGCAATTTAAAGAATGTGTTGCGTATGCGTTGAAACAGAAAATGCCAAAAAAATATTGTGCAAAACTTCATAGCACTCCATTCCATTTCGTTGGTCGTCAGTTTGCCGCAGCGCCGCAACTTGCTTGTGGCAATTTTGCAATTTTGCCAACAATGAGGCAAATCCGCCAAATGCAGCCAAACCGGAGACACTGCGTCGAGCAAATAACAACAACACTTCTACAATTTAATTAGCAAATGCTCACACACACATACACACACACAACCACACATGCAAACTTATGCAGCGAACTGAACGCACATGCAGTTGCAGAAATTCCTGAGGTCACACACTCAAACACTCACATACACACACACTCGCAGATGCATAATGCAAATTTTGAACCTTTGCCAAAACAATCAGAGCGTCCAAATTTCGAGCATGTGAGAGCTAAACAGCGAGTGGCTGCGCACATTCCGAGCGGCAAATTAAAGTTTCGCTGTTCGGCGTGTTAAAAAACCGCTGAACAGTGGCGCCAGATACACACACACACGCAGAGCCAATTAGTGTCGCTAACGTCACGTCACGCACGCACACGAAAAATGCGTTGAAAAATTGTGTATTTTCAAGCGTTGCCACATGATCGCGCCAGTCATGTTGCAGTTATGTTGGTACAAGTGTGCTGTGATTGTTGTTGTAATTCTTCTGTTATTGCTGTTATGACAAGTGTGGTAAAAAAAACAACAAAAAAAGCATACATTGTAAGTGGCATGTTGTGATCGAAAGCTCAGCATGGCGCCGCGGCAAACTGAAAAGAAATAAGCAAAGAGGCAGAAATGTGGCCACATTGCTATCAAAAATAAAGGAAAAGTGGGAATATCAAAATTTGTTGGTATATTTTAATTGAACTCTGGGTGAGTGAGCCAACAAAACAATAACATAAGCACAGCGATAACAACTAAACAATAAAAAAAAAAACAAAAAAGTTGAATGTACTCATGCTTTACTATTGATTATTGATTATTGATTATTGATTATTGACTATTGATTATTGATTATTGATTATTGATTATTGATTATTGATTATTGATTATTGATTATTGATTATTGATTATTGATTATTGATTATTGATTATTGATTATTGATTATTGATTATTGATTATTGATTATTGATTATTGATTATTGATTATTGATTATTGATTATTGATTATTGATTATTGATTATTGATTATTGATTATTGATTATTGATTATTGATTATTGATTATTGATTATTGATTATTGATTATTGATTATTGATTATTGATTATTGATTATTGATTATTGATTATTGATTATTGATTATTGATTATTGATTATTGATTATTGACTATTGACTATTGATTATTGATTATTGATTATTGATTATTGATTATTGATTATTGATTATTGATTATTGATTATTGATTATTGATTATTGATTATTGATTATTGATTATTGATTATTGATTATTGATTATTGATTATTGATTATTGATTATTGATTATTGATTATTGATTATTGATTATTGATTATTGATTATTGATTATTGATTATTGATTATTGATTATTGATTATTGATTATTGATTATTGATTATTGATTATTGATTATTGATTATTGATTATTGATTATTGATTATTGATTATTGATTATTGATTATTGATTATTGATTATTGATTATTGATTATTGATTATTGATTATTGATTATTGATTATTGATTATTGATTATTGATTATTGATTATTGATTATTGATTATTGATTATTGATTATTGATTATTGATTATTGATTATTGATTATTGATTAAGGATTATTGATTATTGATTATTGATTATTGATTACTGATTATTCATTATTAATTATTACTTATTAATAACTAATTATTAATTATTAGTTATTAATTATAAATACTTGATTATTGATTATTGATTACTGATTATTCATTATTAATTATTACTTATTAATGACTAATTATTAATTATTAGTTATTAATTATAAATTATAAATTTTTAATTATTAAATTATTAATTATTAGTCATTAATAATTTATTATTAATTATTAATTATTAAATTATTAATTATTACTTATTAATTATATATTATTAATTATTAAATTTGAAATTATTATATATTAATTATTAATTAGTAATTAATTTCTAAATTATTATTAATTATTAACTATTAATTATTTAATTATTACATTAAATTATGATTTAAGTTGTTTTATTGAATGAGGAAGAAAAATTGGCGTGGAGTACAAAAAATACATTTATTCCCAATACAACCCTGCATTCATTAGACATGAATTAGTGTGATATGAAGATTATATAAAAATTCTTAACAATGGATTCTTAATACAACAAAATTTCTAGTTTTATATACTATACTTACTTAACTGGCCATAACAACTCGTTAACGGGTTGCAGCCTGCCGCTTAAGTTCTCTCCAGACACCTCTGCTTTGCGCGCGTCTCTTCCAGTTGGTCAAACCAAGAGAAGAAAGGGCCTCCTCAACTTGTTCCTTCCACCGGAGACACGGCTTCCCTCTTCGCCGTCCACCTCCAACTACCGCTTCGAACACCTTTCTCGCCGGAGCTTCATCGTCCAAGTTTTATACGTTGTCATAAAAAAATTCCTGAGCCAAGCAATTTCGAAGCTTAAGTGGGCTTAAATGGTCCCGCAGCGAATTCAAAACTTATAAACGTGCTTGGAACTTCGAAAAGTTAGTCTACAGCTGCTCAGAAAAGTTATTCTCAGAGGGTGGACATCTTTATGGACTCCCGCTAACTTTTCCCCACCAACATTTCTTTCGAACAAACCTTCCCCTCGCCGCCATTCTTAATGAGTTTTCTATACAAAACGATTGCTGGAATGTATTCCAACTGCTTCCAAATTGGGCCCAATCGTCTTGTATGACCGAACCCCATTTAATTTAGTGAGTAGATATATTCAATCGAATATATCTACTCAATATTTTCAACCTGTAAGGAATGAAGACTGTAAGGAAATCATAGAACACCTCATCTGCACATATTCTGCTCCAGCCAGAATTTCCTTAGCTACTTAGCAGAGCTGGAGAAGATTCCCACAAGCAACACTAACCAATCAATAGGTGAAGTAGAGGTGGTGTACTCCCCCCTAAGTGGCAACACAATGGGCCACACGGCCTAAAAGATGCCACTTAACTTGCCCACCCACCTATCTTCAAACCTTAAGGAGGCTGCCATATTTCTTCATATTTTGGAAACTACTAAACAGATTTGAACGTTTCTTTTAACATTGAACAACATTCTTCACATCAATCATCAACATTCTGCAGTAGTTGTCAGAGCAACAATATTACTAAAGCAACACATCAACATTAGCGCCGCAAGGACAATCAGCCACTAAGCTTTTGCGGCCAAGTTGCAGTTGATAAGCAGCTCGGCGAGCTCAGTTGCTGCCGCCTCGTTGCTGCGATTGTTGCACTTCACATGCACAACAGCCGATACGTTGGCCACCTGTGACATGCCACAGTTGCAACGCAACGCAACGCTGTCCAATGTAAAATTTGACATGTCGACTTACGCTCGAATGACAGCCTTTAGTGCTTCCGCCTTTTGAGCGCTTTCGCCACAGCTTCCGTTGTACAATGGCGCCGCTGCCATTGGAAGCAACACTGCTGCATCATGTACAACGACGTCCGGCGACAGCAGCGAATTGCTGCAATATTTATGAGGCACTGAAAATGCTGCCAGCTACTTTGACACCAATGAAATATTTGTGCATTTTTTTGCAAAACGAAGAAAAGTAAATAAATAAAAAAAATAATTAAAAAAAAAATCAAGAAAAAAATAAGAAAAAAAACGCACAATATGTAAGAAAAAAATCGCTCACAATTTTGCATGTTGCAACATTGCGTATGCAATGAAAACGTACATTGCTGTCAACATGCAACAATTCGCTACATGCATGTCGCATGTGCAGCTGCATAGCACAGCTAACTGTACGTGTGTGTGTGTGTGTGCCCAGTTACAGCAAAAAGTGTCAATTCTTTTTTTGTTGTTGCAACATGCGCGCGCCCATTTGCCGCTCGGCTGTCACAAATTTCTCCTCACTCACACATACAAAAGTCGCATTGCGGCGTTTTAGGCGCTCAAAATGTTGTGCGTTGCTGTTGTTGTTGTTGTTGTTGCAGCAACAACAAAGCAGTAGCGCCCGCACGTGCTACATTACACTTTGCCTTTCTGAGTGTGCGCCCGTGCATATGCTTCAAAGAAAATGAAATAAAAATTCCAACAATTTGTCGATTTTTTCGTTGACTTCTTGGCAACAATTTCGCAATATTTTTCAAGCGAATGCATGTTGCTGTTGTTGTTGTTGCTATAGTTGTTGTTAGCTTTATTTTTGTTGTTACTGTTGTTGTTATTGTCGCATTTTCCTTGTAGTTGCATGTAGCTGCGGTTGGCTTTTGTTGGCTGTTGACCTGAGTTGTTGCAACAGCAGCGGCAGCATGAAGGCAATTTTTATGTGCATGTGTGTGTGTGTGTGTCAATATTTTAGCGTACTTCAGGCTATATCTGAGAGTGTGCGTCAGTCTGCCTGTCTGCCAATTTTTCGAAGTGACAAGTAAATTTTCATCATTGCCGTTGACAGGCAATTTTTCTGCATAGATAAAACAGTTTTGGAGTTCATGTGATTTCAAAAAGTAATACAAAAAGTTTGTCTGCGTAAAGTCTTAATGTTTATAATTAATGTTACTAATTAATCATGGCAACATTTGAGCTATGTGAGTATTCGATTTAAGAAAGGAATACAAAAAGTTTACCGAACGAAAAGTCAACTTTTTTTAATGTTAATAAATTGTTACATAAGCTTTTGAGCTTCTAACATTCGAAATTTATGGTATCCATGTTTTCGGGCGAAATTGCAAATTTTAATTACAAAACTTGTTTGCGCTTAAATCAAAGTTTTTAGTGCAGTTGACATTTGGCTTGTCTGGCTTGACATTTGACGTATTAAAAATGTTGATAGAAATTTTTGTATATACACAAAGCTCATCTGAAAGGGTTCAAAGTAGTTTTAGTTGTAATTATATTCAATTAATTATGATTATTTATCGTTATATTTATTAATTATGATTAGTTTTGATTATATTCATTAAATATGGTGCGTGACTTAAATATTTTAGTTATCATTATATTCAATTAATTATGATTAGTTATCATTGTATTCGTTAATTATGATTAGTTATCATTATATTCATTACTTATGATTAGTTAACATTATATTAATTAAATGTGAGGCGTGACTTAAATATTTTAGTTATCATTATACTCAATTAATTATGATTAGTTATCATTATATTCAATTAATTATGATTAGTTATCATTATATTCATTAATTGTGATTTTTTATCATTATATTAATTAAATGTGATGCGTGACTTAAATATTTTAGTTATCATTATATTCAATTAATTATGATTAGTTATCATTATATTCATTAGTTATTATAAGTGATCATTATTTTCATTACTTATGATTATTTATCATTATATTAATTAAATCTGACGCGTGACTTAAATATTTTAGTTATCATTATATTCAATTAATTATGATTAGTTATCATTATATTCATTAATTATGATTATTTATCATTATATTAATTAAATCTGATGCGTGACTTAAATATTTTAGTTATCATTATACTCAATTAATTATGATTAGTTATCATTATATTCATTAATTATGATTATTTATCATTATATTAATTAAATCTGATGCGTGACTTAAATATCTTAGTTTTCATTATATTCAATTAATTATGATTAGTTATCACTATATTCAATATTTTTAATTAGTTATCATTATATTAATTAATAATGATTAGTTATTATTATATTCGTTAAATGTGATGCGTAACTTAAATATTTTAGTTATCATTATGTTCAATTAATTATGATTAGTTATCATTATATTCAATAATTTATGATTAGTTATCATTATATTCGTTAAATGTGATGCGTGACTTAAATATTTTAGTTATCATTATATTCAATTAATTATGATTAGTTATCATTATATTCGTTATGATTAGTTATCACTATATTCAATATTTTTAATTAGTTATCATTATATTAATTAATAATGATTAGTTATCATTATATTCGTTAAATGTGATGCGTAACTTAAATATTTTAGTTATCATTATGTTCAATTAATTATGATTAGTTATCATTATATTCGTTAAATGTGATGCGTAACTTAAATATTTTAGTTATCATTATGTTCAATTAATTATGATTAGTTATCATTATATTCAATAATTTATGATTAATTATCATTATATTCATTAACTATGATTATTTATCAATATATTCAATTAATTATGATTAGTTATCATTATATTCATTAATTAGGTTTAGTTATAATTTTATTCATTAAACCTGACGCGTGAAATTTAATAAAAAAAAGATAGTTGTGATTATATTAAGGTACATTCAATACCATTATTTCTGAGAAAAAAACCATTGATTTGACCTTTGTAACTTCGTTGGTTAAATTCGATCCGGAAGTTCCAACTTTGTATGACTCTAAGTTTGTATGACATAAGTCGGGCTGGATTTAATTAATGACTGAAATTATAATTTTTTTCATTTCAAATCATTTCTTCTGGAAGTAACGCACTGTGAAAAATGTTTGTCCTACAACTCGAGTACAATGCTTCACAACCACAAACCACACAGTGGCGTACCCAAAGGGGTTTTGGAGATTCAAACCCCACAAATATCTGCTTGTTATAAACATTTTAGGGGCAAATATGTTTCCAAGTGGTATTGGGCTCAAAAATAAACTACCAGAATCCCCCAAACCCCCTCAAATGAAATCCTGTGGGCACCACTGGAACCACATATCCAGTCCACTGGAACCATATCTAGGTCCACGTTATCCAGTTGAAACAAAAGTCAGTTCTCATGGCTCGACAGAGTTCACCATTGACAGTCACCGTCGGGCCATTCTCATTTTGGAATATGTGTGGCCCAGTGACGACTACACACCCAAGTCTACCCCAAGCACATACTTTCTTCGGATGTAAAAAAGACTTTCTTGTCTGTATCCGTTCTTTTCTAGAGAGAATAACATTAGAAACACACCACACAATCCACCACAGTCTGACCGACCACTTCCACGTCGACTCGTAACACTAAAAAGCTCTAACTGGTATCACTTCTAACCCAACAGGGTCTATGCGTGGCCGATTGAACCTAACCTAATGAAAACTCTTAGTACTATTGTGAATGACTCTGTCCTCAAATACAAAAATTTTTTTTGGGCGTTCAATAAAAAATGTTGCACCATCATTTCGAAAGCAAATATTTTGCAACCCTCGTAAAGTTTAGTCAGTTGAACACAAATTTTTAATAATAATTTTCAAATTGCTGTTGAATGTTTCAGCACTGCAGGTCCAATGGTGACTATGACAGAAGGCAAAAAGAATAATAAAGAATGAAAACTTTGAGATCTGAAATATCAGAGCTCTAAGCTGTCAAAGTTCAGACATAACTATTGAAAACTTCTTTACATATTTTCGATGATGTTCTGATTTATTTTTATGGGGTCGGTAGTAAAAAATAAAAACAACTATTAAACAGCAGCACTAAGCAATAATAAAAAACCATAACAAAAAATCTGTAATTATGAGCCACAGTCAGCATAATCTCCACTACAGCAACAATAACATCAAGCAAAAAATTTCTATCATTAAGCCGCATAACTGCGCGCGAAAACTTTTTACGTATGCTTCGAACCATAACAACAACAACAGCAACAAAAACAAACACAAAGCAATAACAGCAGTAACCAATACACACACACACACCCACATATGAACACACACACACACATACACATACATTAACCTATGGCAAAGTGGCCGCCCGCAGCCGAGCAGAAAGCAAAACAAAAAACAAATCCCAGCCAGGCAACTCAGCTGCGATAATAAGTGCACGTAATTTAAAGCTTCGCCAGCCGCGGCCAGCCAACCAACCAACCAATCAGACAGCAACAACCAAAACCGACACCAGCTACCAGTCAGCACCGACCGCGCTTCTGCCTCAACTCCCAGGCGACGCAGTTTCGAATGTTACGGCTGATAAATTGTATTTTTCGTTTTACGTAGCATACATCATGGCGCAGCAAATCACATAGTTGCTTAAAAAAACAACAACAACAATAATATCAAAAAACACCAAAAATAATGCTATTGCAACAAAAAAACATGCGCTGATATTTGGAAATGTTGAATGAAATGAATGCTGTGGCGTTTTTGTTGAATTTTTCTTTCTTCCTCGTATTTATATGTTTATGATGTTGATTTGTTGTTGGTTGGTTGGTTGGTTGTTGCGTTGTTAAAATTGTTGCTGTTGTTTTTGTTGTTGTTTTTGTTGCCAATAGATGCGCAACACTGACATTGTAATTCCCAAAGCTTATTAACAATTTGTATGTTAATACTTGATGGCATACTTTGTGGCGTTTCACCCGCCCTCCGTCCTCTCTGACTGTGCATAATGTTCAAATTAAATAAATGCGCTAATGCTTTGCCTCTCAGAGCGAATGAGCGCTCGTGCAGTGGTGGCATGGACTTTTAAATGGATTGCGTTATGGTCAATGCTTCTATCCGCCAGTCCCACTTCGCCGCTCCCCAATGAGCTCAAAATCCTTACTGGCATCTTGAAAGCCACAGTTGTTGGTTCATTTTCGTTAAACTGGTTTTACTTTTTATGTTTTTTTTTTTACTACGCATGGGCTGTTTGACTTTATTGAATTTGTGTTTGCGCCTGAAAAGCGGCAAAATATTATGGCGAAACGTTTAAGTCTGTCGTTCGTTGCTTGCATCTTAAGTTGAGCGCTTTGCTAAGTCATTGTAAAAAAATCAGTTTTCATGTAAAGAAACCAATAAGCTTAGAATCACTGCTACTCCTGTTGTTGTTGTTCTTCTTATTGTTATTCTAGTTATGGTTGTAAAGTCATCGGTTTTGATGATGATTTTCGCAGAAAAATTAAGGTCAACGTGTGGTTCAGTGGCAGAGCAGAGAAAGTCTGCGAATTGACCAGAGAAAAGGAAACTTGGAAAGGCATACCGACTCTGTTCCTCTCTCGACTTTTCTGTGTACTTCACCACAGGGCCGTTGTTACCTTTCAATGTTAGGTTAGGTGTAAAGTCAGGTTGAACTTGAGAGAAAAGAAAGCTTGGAAGGCATACCGACCCTGTCTCTGTGCCTCCTTTGCTGTATACTTCCCTGCAGGCCCGTTGTTATTTTTAAATGTTAGGTTAGGTGTTAGGTTAGATTAAGTTTCCTTTCTCTATTTACTCAATCAAATTTTGTAGGGCATCTTCAAGAGATTCCACCTAGATTTTCTTTCCTTCTGGTACGTCTTTCTTTCTTCTAATTGGGTTTCTTTCAAACAAAAAGTTCCCTAAACAATAAAATTTTTTTAAATTATAAGTAGTTATGAATAATGCTAACCTAAACCGCTTTTGAAACGAATCACTCGACTTATTGACCCTTTAATCCGAACCAAAGCAACGAATCTCTCCAACAACTGCACCGAACCAAACACCTAACTGCAATATTTATTTAATTATTTATTTATCTATTAATTAATTTATTTATTTATTTATTTATTTATTTATGTATTAATTATTTGTTTATTCATTTATTTATTTATTTATATATTTATTTATTTATTTATTAATTTAACAATTTATTTATGTATTTATTAATTATTTATTTATTAATTTATTTATTTATTTGTATATTCATTTATTTATTTATTTATTCTATTATTTATTTATTTATTCTATTATTTATTTATTTATTTATTGTATTATTTATTTATTGATTTATTTATTTATTTTTATTTATTTATTTATTTATTTATGGATTTATGGATTTATTTACTTATTTCTTTATTTATTTATTTATTTATTTATTTTTTGTTTATTAATTATTTATTTATTTATTTATATATAGTTATTTATTTATTTATTTATTTATTTATTTCTTTATTTATTTATTTATTTATTTATTTTATTATTTATTTATTTATGTATTTATTTATTTATTTATTTATTTATTTTATTATTTATTTATTTATTTATTTATTTATTTATTTATTAATTTAATAATTTATTTATTTATTTATTTATTAATTAATTATTTATTTACCTAATTTTTTATAAAAAAAAATTTGTTTTTTCAAAATCGCTATCTAAGCTGGAAGGAATGTCTAATAATGAAATCATTTCTAAGCTATAAGTATCTGTAAGTTCTTTTTGTGATCTTACAGATCTCAAAGATGAAATAACTGGATCAGAAGAGAGTGCTAACATATTGAAAAGGTCTTCATTTTGTCTAGTTCGTGATATTTTGCAAGTGTTCATACATCTATACCTTTTGTAGTCCTTATTTTTGCATTCTTGAGCTTCTTCAGACGATTCCCCTATTGGTAAGCACTGGTATTCTATTAAATCCTTTCCATGTGCTAAAATTGTATGTACCGTAGGAGTAAGTTTCTTCTCAGGATACTTCTGAAGCAGCAGTTCGGCAGTTTTGGATGCATATTCACCAAATTTAGGTCCATTAACCATTTCCTTGCAATTCAAAATATTTAAAATTACTCCCAATCTTCGCACAATATCTTTATCAACTCCAGTTATTCGAGCAGTCACTTCATCGTTTTCAAAAAACCTGCGTGAAGAGTTGCCATCATTTGTATTCCCATACCCATACTTTGGAGAGTCTACTTTCAGCCCAAGCTCTTTGAAGAGTACATCTTGAATTATTTTTTTCCTGATATTCTGCTTTTCTTTGGGTGTTGCGTTGTCCTCGAAAACTTCCCCATGTCGTGGTAGCATATACGCCAACTTCAAGACAAATTCCATACATCTTATCCGTGCATGCAAAGGAGATATTCCATACTCATAATTATGTTCGTCACTTGTTGATTCATCCAATTTTTGGAAGTCTTTTTGATGTTTTTTACAGATTGCACATTATTTATTTATTTATTTATTTATTTATTTATTTATATTCAATACCGACATTTACATTTAATACTGACAGCAACCAGCACAAAAGTTGAAGCAACCAGGTAAAACGAACCGAGTAAATAACAACAAAAATCGCCAACAAGTTTAGTGTTACAACAGCAACAACATTGTCAACAACAACAACTATCATGTCACATCTAACTTTGATGTTTCCATTTCACACTAAAATGTCCAAATGTCCGATTTTCTTAGATGAATATGTGATAAGGACACTAAAAACAACAACAACAACAATAGTACCAACACCACTAAATGCCAACAACTAGAACATTTTCATTGCACAAAATCTTCATTAAAAATAAAACCTTTTGCAGACATTTCAGTAGAATTCGTTTGCCTACAACAACAATTGCAACTTGCAACAGTCGTGTGGCGCAATCGGCCGCGGGTGTTAACTTTTCCTGTGGCAAGTCGAGTGTTCACACACACGAACCCACACACAGATGTTGAAATGACAGTGCTGGGGCACCAATTTTGACTCATACGAACAAACAAATAAATGCACTCACGCACACATAAAACAGCCGAAAAGGGTGCGGCGTTTTAAAGTGCCGCTGTCACACCGAATCTGCCGATAAGCAGATAAAAATCCACTAAAATCCACAAAGCAATAAAAGCAGCCAAAACAAAAACAAGCAGCCTCAAAAAACAAAAACAACAAAAAACACAAACAACAAAGTATCTATGGCTGCACATGACCTGCGAATTCCGCTACACAAATTACAATACACAAGGTCCACAGCAACAGAGCTGCACAGCAGCTGGAAGCCAACAGCGCAACAATGCCTTCCAAAGTGCTCAATTTTCCAAATTTCCCAGCAATTTGCCAAACTGTCGCTCCACATCAGCTCCGTGCACTCCTCAGACGCTCTTAGGCGCTCTCTTTCTCGCTCTTTGCACCCATGTCAAACTAATCGCCACTGTTACATGTGTGTGTGTGTGTGTGTGTTTCCTTCGTTGTGGACTGTAAATCCGTGTTGATGAATTGCTTTGCGGTTGGCAGTTAAATGCTCGCCCGCCTTCCCATTAAATGCTGCAGCAGCGAAAATTTTCTCTGCTGTTTTTTCTTTAGCAGCTTTTTGGGCGCATAAATTTAAGGTTCTTCAATGTCTTTCCTTCGGCTGCTTGGGCTGCTTATTATTTAGGCTATCGCTGATGCGAATTGCGGTGTTCAATCTCTGCAAGTGCGCATGTATGTGTGTGTGTGTGTGTTTATGTTACCGTTTGTTATTGGTGCATAAAGATGTGGCATAATTTTGGGCGTTGTAAAAAAGGCAATAGAAATGAAAAGGCAGCGATCCGAAAAGCTGTACCTGCTAATCGAAATGTATGTCGTTGTCTGGTTGTCTGGGGGCGATTAGTGAAGCTGGGAGGGGAATTATTTTAGATGATATCAGCAAAATGAAAACTTGACTTGTAATGGAATTTTGAAATTTAATAATATGGAATTTTGAGTTTTGGTTAATAAAGAGAAATTTATGGGAAATATTTTTCCGATTTTCTGGTATACATATTTTCTTTATTTGTATTCCCTAATTTGTGTCTAAGTATGGAAATAATACAATTCAATGAAAACAATGAAACACATTGCCGTAAATTTGTAGTAGTAATAATGAAAAACTATATGTAATAAATGCGTTTATATATTTAAGAAGATTTTTAACAGCATAAAAAAGGATTTGAAGACCAGATGATATTATCTGAATTGCATTTGACGAGGAGTTAGGATTAGGAGGCTTAAGGAGAGAACCAAGGATCAGGTGGAATCATGCAGACCCCTTACGAAGGAGAGAGCCAGTGGTAAGATGGAATCGTCTAGGCACTTGCTGAATCACATTAAGAAAGGATTTTGAATCGACTTCAGGAGAGACTCAGCAGTTTGGTAGAATCACATGCCGAACCTCACTTAACAAGGACTTAAAGAGAGCTAAAGAAGAGAGATAGAGGTCAGATGGAATCGTTTAGGCACTTGCTGAACCCCATTAAAGAAGGGCTTGGAGTCGACTTTAGGAGAGACTCAGGGGTAAGGTTAAATCAGAGGCCGAACCACACTTAACAAAGACTTGAAGATGGCTTAAGGAGACACCCAGAGGTCAGAAGGAATCGTCTAGGCACTTGCTGAAACTTACAAAGAAAAGTCTTGGAGTAAACTTTAGAAGAGACTCAGCGGTTTGTTTGAATCACATGCCGAACCACACTTAACAAAGGCTTGAAGACGGGGTAAGCAGAGAGCCCGAGGTTAGATGAAATCGTTAGGGCAACTACAGCATAGCAAAAATTTGGCTCAACTCAATCAGACTTGTATGAGCACAAATTTATGAGCACTGTGACGACTCTCACAATGCAAAACAAGATCCGAAACATGTAGTTTTTCACTGCTAACGCTACCAACAACAACAAAGAGGGCTAGCGAATCCGCTCGAGTCGATGTCAATAGCACAGACGCCAATCCAAAATGTTGATGGAAATGAAAGCGAACTGGACAGCAGTCGACCATTTCGTATTGGAAGTAATGACAATACAACGACGGTATGAACTGAGGTCAAACTGTGATCAAAACTTACTCCGCGATAGCGAAAAGTGGGTGTGACCAATCTCATAAATCTTATGTTTGCCGCAATGACATGCATTCAGGTTTGATACCCATATTTCCTTACAAACATATGCGATTTCTGTCATTATAGGTTGGGTAGGGGTGGCAAGAAGGCGTATAAAGTGGGCGGGGTCATTCTTATATAGTTTATGTTTACTTCAATCAAACACAAAATCATTTGATATCAATATTGATTTACAGACATGTACCGTAGCTTCATTTTGTTCATTAAGTGGTTGCGGAAAGTGGGCGTGGCTGATTCGATATAGTCTATATTTGTTACAATGATACGCTGAATTGTTTGATACCCATATCGCCTTACAAAAGTGTACTATAGCTCCTGTCTGTGATCCTAGTAGTTTATGTTTACTTCAATCAAGCACAAAATCATTTGATATCAGTACTGAGTAAACAGAAGTGTACTTTAGCTTCGTTTTGTTAGTTTAGTGGGGGCAAAAAGTGGGCGTGGCTTATTCTATATAAACTACAGTTGTTGCCATGACACACTGAATTGTTTGATATCCATATCGCCTTACAAAAGTGAGTGCTGATTTCTGTTATCCTAGGCGTATCAAGTGGGTGTGGTCAATCTTATATAGTTTATGTTTGCATCAATCAAACAAAAAAATCATTTAATATCAATATTGATTTAGAGAAGTGTGCTGGGGCTCAATTTTGCTAGTTTAGTGGGCGAAATAAGTGGGCGTGGCTGATCCTATATAGCTTATAGTTGTTGAAATCACACGCTGAATTATTTGATACCCATATCGTCGTAGAAAAGTATACCATAGCTGATTTATGTTATCCTAGTGGGCGTGTCAGCTAGGCGTGGTCAATATTATATAGTTTATGTTTACTTCAATCAAACACAAAATCATTTGATATCAATATTGATTTATAGACATGTATCGTAGCTTCGTTTTGTTAGTTTAGTGGGCGCAAAAAGTGGGCGTGGCTGATTCCATAAAAACTATAGTTGTTGTAATAAAACGCCGAATTGTTTGATATCCATATCGCCATACAAAAGTATACCATAGCTGATTTCTGTTATCATAGTGGGCGTGTCAGATAGGCGTAGTGAATCTTATATAGTTTATGTTTACTTCAATCAAACACCAAATTATGTGATATCAGTACTGATTTACAGAAGTGTACTGCAGTATCGTTGTGTTAGTTTAGTGGGCGCAAAAAGTGGGTGTGGCTAATTCTATATAGTCTATAGTTGTTGCAATGACACGCTGAATTGTTTGATATCCATATTGCCTTACAAAAAAGTATACCATAATTGAGTATTGTTACCATAGTGGGCGTAAGAGATGGGCGTGGTCAACCTCATATAGCCTATGTACTACTCCCCTACATAAAAAATCGTTTGCTTATTTCATTTAAATCCGTTCCGTGGTATTTTGCCTGATTATGTCACATTGGTTTTTCTATAAAAAAATTGAGATAACAAAGCAATGACGTACGCAGGGGGATTTGGGGGGTTCAAGCTGCCCAAACACAAAATTGTCTGGTACAAAATAAGGTTTAAAATGGTATTCGGCTTAAAAGTTCTACGCAGCCCCCCCCCCCCCCCCCCCGCCTTCCCCCATCAAAATGAAATCCTGTGGGCGCCACTGTAACAAGCGTTTCCTTAGTTCTTAACTCGAATTGATACAGACAAATTTCTTCTAAACTATTATCCAGTCTATTTAAACTACTTCTTTCCAATTTTTCCATCTTTTCCTCCACTTGTGCCAAAAGTTCCTCATTAGCTGCAAACATTTTCATATTTGCTCATTACTCACATTCCACATTTAGTCTTAAAATCAAATCTTCAAAATACTTAAGCGATGCATTTCGGTGCTACGAGCAGCAGCTACTTAGACCATCAGCTTCCTATTTTTGCATCCTTTAATCGCCGAAATGTTGCCATACAACTTTTCTTTCTTCTCGTCTTCTCCCACTCAATGCACGTTCTAACCCTTTAAAACAAAGCATACTTTTCGGTGCATCATATTTCAGCAAATCTCTTTCAGTGGCGCAAAAACGCTTTACAGCGCTGGGCGATGTGATTTTAAAAGCACCAGCAAAAAAATTAACTCTATTTGATGTCCTCGCCAACAACACCGCACGGCGCTAAAATAACACAATCTGCACACTTTTGCACGCTGCGCTGCAATAGCAAAACGCCAAAAACCAGCCAAACAAACACCGAACTCTGGGCCGAGGGCAACGGGCGGTGAGCGGGGCGCGCGCAAATGGCTGCAACACCAGCAAACCATTACCTTCCACAATAAGCGCACAACATGTGACCGAGCAGCGAAGGGCGGCTGAAATAAAAGAAACCCAAAAAAAAAACGGCAAAACGAAAAAGAAAATAAAAACAAAAACAAAACCACTTGACTTCATTTCGACAAAACAAAAAAGCGACAGCACTGTGGAGCACAGCGCACACATGAAATGCACAGCTGATGCATAGCGTGTGGAACGCAAGTGACTGGAGTTGGTTGAGAGATTTCCAGTGCTAAAGCTTGCGAGCGCCAAAGCATTGCTAACTGAGCGAATACTCGCTTTGACTGGCATGCTTTTAGGCGCAGCACCGCACAGACCAATGCATGCCACAGCATCCACACGTGAGCCAATACAGCCGCCGGCGCTTAAACTCGCTCGCTGCTCAGTGCGGCCGCTTGCGTGCCACACAACAACACTGACACCGACACCGAACGACACACACACACACACACACACACACATACACGCTCGTGCTGGGGCAGTTCGCCTGTAACGACGCCACGCTGCATGCCTCAGTCGTTGGAATCCTTTCGTGTGTCGTGCAACGTGTCCGCGTCCGCTGACGGTATTTTTTCGCTCGTTCGAAACGTTGCTGATAAATGTTTGGCTGCTTCGACTCGATTCGAACGCGCACTCGTCGCGTGCGTGCGTGTGTGTGTATTTAAATTTATACTTTATTTCTTTGTGTGTAGTTGTTGTTGCCACACTGAAAAATGGTGCTATGGCGCTGCGAAACGTGCACCGTGGCGTGTCATTGCTGACGGGATTAATGTGGCATAATAACGAAATTCCTTAAGACAAAACATGCGTACACAAGTGAGCGCACACACACACAGCGAAAATGAAAAATAATACAAAATACATAGCAACAACAACAACAACAGTGTAGAATGCTGCACCAAATGTAGGTGAATGTACGAAACGAAATACCGCAGCCAGCGAGATTAGCCTAAAGACTGAGAAGCAGAAGCCGCTTATACGGCTTCTGCAGCTTTGTGTAAAAGTTTTAAAAAGGATTAAATGCAAATGCAGCTAATAAATGTGGCAAAAGGATATGGCAACGCGACAGGATATGCCCGGTTAACAGCAGGTGGTGAATGAAACAAAAAAATTAATAAGCGGTTGTCGAGCTCGGCTTAAGTGAAATGAAGAAGTGCGCCTAAAAGTAGGCAATAGTCATTTGGAAATTATTTACTCAAATGCTAAAGTGATTAGAAAAAATACTAGAGTAATGTTTGGCGCTTTATTTGAAGCCACAAATGAGAACGCGCTTGAAAGTATGCAATGAAACAAAAACAAAAAACAAACAACACAAACAGCATGCATTTTTTTTACAGTAGTGCACTATTGCGACAATTTTAAAATGTAGGTCGGGGCGCCAAAAAATATGCAGTAATACTTGGAAATATCAGAAAAAAATTTATTAAATATTTAACACTAATTTATTGTGTTATTCATATTACAGCTAATTTTTGAATATGAATTTTTGTGAATATGAATAAAATATTTTTGATTCGCATTCAATATGCAAATCAAATTTCAATACCTTTAGGTGTGAACTAAATGGAAGCATGCAAAAAAATATTATATATCTTATTTTTGTATATGATTACCGGCTGATTAGCTAATAAATAATTAACAAAAACAGAAATCTTCAAAACGCCTAAAAGTATGCAACATTTAAATTGACTTTGAACTAAAACAGGAAACTGATTACTTGCTAATAATAAATAAATGAGAAATTATCAAAAACAAACATAAAAACATCAAAACACCTAAAAGTATGCAGTAACTATGTACAACTTTTGCATCAAGTTGAAATTAAATAAATAAATTTTAGTTAAGTAAATAAATAAAATAAATAAATAAATTATTACATAAAATAATACCTAAAACGCCTAAAAGCAGGCAATTTATTAATAAATTATTAATAAATAATAATAATTAATAAAGAAACCTTCAAAAATTTTTTATATTCAAAACACCTAAAAGTAGGCAATGTTTATTAACAGTTAATTAACATTTCCTTGCATTAAAAGAGAAAAGTTACTGTCGGCTAATTGATTAATTAATAATTCACTACTATAATAAATAAAAATATTATTCAAGACACCTAAAAGCCGGCCCTATTCATGTCAACTAATTGATTAATAACAAATAAATTTGAAAAAAATTAAATATTTAAAACTCCTAAAACCAGGCTATATTTACGTCGAACAATTACATTGACTTGCACTCAAAATAGAAAAATTATTGCCCGCTAATTGATTAATAAACAAATAGATCTTAAAAAATATTTAAATATTTAAAACTACTAAAAGCGAGCAATATTTATGTCGAACAATTGCATTCACTTGCACCCAAAATAGAAAAATTGGGTGCAAAAAATAAATAAAAATATTATTTAAACCACCTAAAAGCCGGCAATATTCATGTGAACTAATTGATTAATGAAAAATAAATTAAAAAAAAAATTAAATATTTAAAACTCCTAAAAACAGGCAAAATTTATGTCAAACAATAATTACATTGACTTCTACCTAAAATAGAAAAAATTATTGTCCGCTAATTAATTAATAAACAAATAGACCTTTAAAAATATTCAATTATTTAAAACTCCTAAAAGCAGGCAATATTTATGTCAAACATTTACGTTGACTTACAATTAAAATATAACAATTATTACTAGCAAATTCATTAATAAATAAATAATAAAAATAATAAATAAACAAAAACTGATACATATTCAAAGCAAAGCGTGTAAAATTATGCAAAACATTAGTCATGATATGCAATTGAGATAGATAAATGTTTACCGGCTAATTTATTAATAAATGATTAATTATTATAAAAACACATAAATATTCAAAGCACCTAAAAGTATACAGTAATTATGTATAACAAAATAATTACATTGACGTTTACAATTCAGATCAATAAATGCTTAGATACCAGTTAATTGATTAAAAAATGATAAATTATTATTAAAAAAAAAATGAAAATATAAATATTCAAAGCACCTAATAGTATGCAATATTTATGTGCAGCATTTACAGTGACTATTGCAATGAAAACTGAAAAATTATAACCAACTTATGCATTAATGAATGATTAATTATTATAAAAAAAAGAACAGAAATATTCCAAACACCGAAAAGTATGCAACATTTATGTAAAGCATTTACATTATATCTTCCGAGTAGTCATTTTGATTAAAATGTGGCCAGTTAGACACCTAAAAGTATGCTATACATGTAGGATTGGATTATTGGAAGATACAGGCAATCTGGGCTCTTCTAATCAGGCTTCCTTCGAGACTGGTTATTCTGAACAGATTTTCAGTATATAACAAATGACAACTTAAAAACTAATTTAAAAACTGTGTGTCTGTCTCTGTTATACAAATTTATGGAGGCTAAATCTTCAAGTGTCTGTCCATCACTCGGCTGTGTGCTATTCCTTTCACCATAAAAATTGTGAATATCAAAAGTAATTTTCTAGTAATTCTGAGATGGAATAAGTAAACAAAAGACCTAAAACAAATCACTTGATTTTATATAACAAATATTTGGCAACTCACTAAAACCAACAACAACGCATATAATATCAAATCATGCAAAATTTACCACATTTAAAAATATATCTCAAGGGGCCAAACATCTAATGAATACTACCTATTTTTTTATCGCTTTCTATTTAAATAAGAGGCAACGTAAAAGAATTTTAAGGAATTACTTTACTTATAACTTTTTTTATAAACTTCTGGAATTTTATTTGATTATTTGAAAAACAAAATATTTTAGTTTTGTATTTTTTTATTTGTACAGTCGTGTCTGGGTATAGTGAACCCCCTATATAGTGACCACCTCGATATAGTGAACACCCAAATTTCGACATCGAGCCTCTAAATATAGAAACAAATTTTCAAGCAAAAAACAAAAAGTGCATTTTGAGCAAATAAACGAGTTTTTGACCAAAAATGTTAACCTTGATATAGTGAACAACCTCAATACAGTGAATAGGCCTTGCAATAATTAGTTCACTATATCCAGACACCACTGTATATATATTTTTTACATTTTGTTTATAATAACAAAAAATTAATCAATTCAAAGTAAATTTAAAAAGTTAAAAATTATGACTTTAAAAAATTATTATAATTATTTTATTATTATTATTAAAAAATTCAAATTAAAATTTTATTAAATTATTTAAAATTAAATAGAAAACATTACTTTTAATTAAATTAAGTTAATTAATAATAATAATAATAATAATAATAATAATAATAATAATAAAATTGAATATTAATTACAAATTTTATTTGAATTTTACATAATTGATTAATTATGCATGTTTTACATATGTATGTACAAATTATTCAAATTTTCAAGCATAAACCTTTTTCATAAACCATTTTTTCATTAACCTAAACAAACCAAGATATAACCGATTCATCATCGGTAACCAAGCCATTTCATATAAAACATCTTTTTTCATAAACTTATATATTAAAATGCACTCTTATGATTTTAAGTCGGTAAATTTGTTTGTTCTCGTAGTTCCTCACAATACAACCAGCGCCTAAAATTATGCCTCACCAATATGCTTTTTACTATAAAAATAGTAACCAAATTTAACAGCTAACAACTGATTCGTTGCATTTGTTGGAGTATTTAATAAAGTCAATCATTACTCATTCCTTGGTCTGCGACCACGACTCACCAACACTTCCTACCCACCCATAGTCGCATTCGTTGCTTTGCACCATCACTACCACAGCACCAGAATACAACAACGCAGCGTCATAATATTTTATTGTCAGATTTTATGCGCTACTTCTGCTTTTGCTGTTTGCTTATTTTGCATTTCGCCGCTTCCCACTTCCTGTCATTTAACATTTTTTTATTCTCACTCAAATCAGCTCATCTCGTGTGATTCGTGCAACTTTTTTACGCCGTTCGCTTTGTGCTGCCCATTCTTATTTGCATATTTTTCCAGTCACTCCTTTTGCCATGCAATTCACAGCTATTCTTCTCGCTCTGTGCTTTGCTTATCGTTAGCTTTCTCGTCTTGTCAGCGGCTTCATGAGCGCGACATGTCATGCTCCTGTTGCGCTGACACGCGCTTCACTCATGAAAAACGACCAGCCGTTATTGCTGTGCATAAATTATAACGACCACATGCCGCTCACTTCAATAACGCTACCTCCTCCTCCTTCCCTGCCTCCTCTTTCAGCCGCTTGCTTTCAGCCTTTTGCCTCTTGCATCCCTCAGCTCTCAACTCATTCAACCCATTTCGGTTCGCTACTAATGCAAAGTACTCCATTTAGAGTGCATTGCCATTGGTAATTGCCATGTGAAAACACGTTGCTACCGCCAACAAAAACAACAAAAACAATAACATTTAATCAGCACAGTGAAACCATGAAGTGTGTGGCATGCAACTGGGCCCTTTATTAATTTTAAATGAAAAATGCTTGCCCGCAAAAAATGGCACTCAAACGAGTTGTGGTATATGTGTCATGTGTGTGTGCGTGTGTGTGTGTGTGTGTGTGGGTGTGAGCATGTCAGTGTATTGCTGGCAGCGCCACAAAGTCATAAAAAATGGAAAGTGTAACTTAAAAGCCTGAAATTATGGGGTTTACACAAATGTTGGCATACATTTAGGTGTTGGAGTAAAGTTTCAAAAATGTTCCAAGCAACAAAAAAAAACAACGTTTTATAAGTATATGCATGAAAATGTGCCTGTGTGTGTGTGTGTGTATTTGGAGCGAAGAAAAAATGCTAATGTGGCAACGTAAATTAAGGATTTGCATACATAAACCACAAACGAAAATAATGCTGCATGCCATTAGGCGCTAGAAATATTATATAAAGTATTATATAACCAAGTATGAGAAAAGAAATTGAGCCGACACATCAAACGAACAAGCAACTGTAAAGCAATTTAGCTGAGTACCGGTTAATGTTGATGGCTTATGACGAAGTGGCACTGTTGCATAATTTTCGGCATCTGCACAACTTGACATGCATGCTTCAAAGTGCTTAAGTGATAACGCCTTAAACAAGCACACACACACACACATGCGCAGACATGAATGTAAAAGCAAATCTGTGCTTGACCTAAATTCCTCGTTGAAAAAAACTAATTGAGCGGAAAATTAAGAAGTTTGACAAAAGTTGTGGCACATGCACACAAAAACTACAGCAATGGTTGAAAAGTTTTTGCAAAAACTATTCGAGAAAGTGAAAAAAAATGAAGTGCTAAGTGAAACGAAGAGAAAAAGTGTGTACAATAGGAATGTGAAGGCGTTTTTCCAAGCAAGTTTATTAGACAGAAAAGTGGAAAATAGAGTGAAAGTAATCATGAATAGGTCAACAATTTTATGTGCGCACAAAATGTTGCTCATGTAAAAGCATTGTAATGTCAATAGACTTCAAACAAAAATTGCACTTGAGAATTTATGTGGAAAAATGTTGCATACTTATGGGCGTTGTAAATTATGTGCATGTAAATCGGTGTAATTTGCAAAGCTTGGGCTTGAAATTGAATGCAATAATTAGTGGATGAACTTCTGGAAATTCAAAAAGTTTAAAATCATAAATGTTTAATATCATTAAAGCCAATTTTTGCTTAAAAAGCTAAGAATTTGAAGAAATATTTTAATATTCTTTGCCTTTAAGATATCAAACATCAACAAGTATTTTCATTTCTGGCATTAGAAAAACTTTACTGAATAAAGTGTTTATGGTGCAAACTTTTTGGCGCTCAACAAATTTGCATATGGCACTTATTTAATTTAATTTAATTTAATTTAAGTTTTTAAATAGGGAAGAGACTTTTTCTGCCTTAGGGATGAAAACTACTTTGTCCTCCTCGCTTTAGCTTGAATTATATAATTGATCCTAATATAATTGAGTCTGAGATAGCTAAGGAAGATAGTTCGCAAGGACTTGGTGAGCTGAATAATGCATTAAAGTTGACTTGGATAGGTTTTAAGCTGAGCTTCATAGTGCATTGTTATTGTGCTGGATAGATGTCCTTAGATTCTGACAATTTGTAGGGTTTAAAGGTTTCAAGCCGAGCTTCATAGCAACCGCAAGGTCCTGGCAATTAGTAGGTTTTAAACTGAGCTTCATAATTTATTAAAATTGAGCTAGACAGATACCACCAGCTCCTGGCGATTTGTAGGCTTTAAGCTGAGCTTCATAATACGTTAAAGTTAAATTGGATAGATCCCACCAGGTTCTGGCGATTTTTAGGGTTTCAAGGCTTCAGGCTGAGCTCCAGAGTGGATTTTAGTTGAGCTGGATAGAGGCCACCAGGTCCTGGCAATTTGTCGGTTTTAAACTGAGCTGCATAATTTATTCAAATTGAGCTGGATAGATGCCACCAGGTCCGGGCAATTTGTCGGTTTTAAACTGAGCTTCATAAGTTATTAAAGTTGAGTTCGATAGATGTCACCAGGTCCTGGCAATTTGTAGGCTTTAAGCTGAGCTTCGTAATACGTTAAAGTTAAACTGGATAGATCCCACCAGGTTCTGGCGATTTTTAGGGTTTCAAGGCTTCAGGCTGAGCTTCAGAGTGGATTTTAGTTGAGCTGGATAGAGGCCACCAGGTCCTGGCAATTTGTCGGTTTTAAACTGAGCTTCATAATTTATTAAAATTGAGCTTGATAGATGCCGCCAGGTCCTGGCAATTTGTAGGCTTTGAACTGAGCTTCATAAGTTATTAAAATTGAGCTCAATAGATTCCACCAGGTCCTGGCAATTTGTAGGCTTTAAGCTGAGCTCCGTAATACGTTAAAGTTAAACTGGATAGATCCCACCAGGTTCTGGCGATTTTTAGGGTTTTAAGGCTTCAGGCTGAGCTTCAGAGTGGATTTTAGTTGAGCTGGATAGAGGCCACCAGGTCCTGGCAATTTGTCGGTTTTAAACTGAGCTGCATAATTTATTCAAATTGAGCTCGATAGATGCCGCCAGGTCCTGGCAATTTGTAGGTTTTAAACTGAGCTTCATAAGTTATTAAAATTGAGCTCGATAGATTCCACCAGGTCCTGGCAATTTGTAGGCTTTAAGCTGAGCTTCGTAATACGTTAAAGTTAAACTGGATAGATCCCACCAGGTTCTGGCGATTTTTAGGGTTTTAAGGCTTCAGGCTGAGCTTCAGAGTGGATTTTAGTTGAGCTGGATAGAGGCCACCAGGTCCTGGCAATTTGTCGGTTTTAAACTGAGCTTCATAATTTATTAAAATTGAGCTCGATAGATTCCACCATGTCCTGGCAATTTGTAGGTTTTAAACTAAGCTTCATAATTTATTAAAAATAAGCTCGATAGATGCCATCAAGTTCTGGCTTAAAGTGAGATAGTACCCAATCGATTTTCCTGTCGCTTACGATATATTTTTCTAGTTGAGATTCCGCTAATATAAACTCCGTTCATCCCAAAAAAACAAAAAATTAATAACATCAACAATTCTCTTAATTTTGTCTTACTTTCAGTTGAAATACAACGCAACACAATATTTAACAAACAAAAAACACTTGAACCATACGAAATACTACTTTCAGCTATCACGGAAGTGCTAAATTAAAAAGTGAATTGTTTTTTGTTCAGCGAAAGGTTCCCCAAACTTCTGTTGACTGCAAGTTCTGTGTGAAATTACAATATCTCAAGTGCAAAGCTAAAATATCAAACATTAAATAACGTGGAAATGGTTTCAAATTCACAAACAAAACATGAAAAAAAATCTATTTGAAATGTGCAGCTAACAAGGCAACAAAAGCCGACTTAAACCGCTCGAAGGTCAAATGAAACAAAACTGATTTCGGTATCCTTAAAGTGTCACCGTACATAGCACATTCCAGCGATTAGGCACGCCCGATCAGGCAGCCAAATAGTGTAAGCACGCTGTGTCCGCAATTCGAAATCCGTAATCTGCAAACGTGAAAATATTCGAAATCCGTGCCGCTAAAAGTGAAACGATGTGAAATGTGAGACGTCAATCGACTCGTATTTCAAAGTAAAGATACAAAAAAAAGTGAAAATAAAATACCAATAAATACCAGGCAGACAGCCTGACAACAACAAAATCAACAACAACAACAATGACAACGTCACAACATTTTGGGCAGCGGCGAATTTAATTTGTCAAATGTTGCGCACCCAGAAACTTAACTAAGCGTTAACATTACGACAACCACTACAACACTAACAACAACAACAATAAACATAACCACAATAACAACAACAACAGTGAGCTTGAGAGTGGCAGCATTGAAAGTGGCAGAAAAATGAAACGAAATGAAAGTAAAATAAAATCAATAAACAAAATCAAAAATAAAACACGCACCATGAATGCTGTTTTTTGTGTTTAGTTGTTGTTGCTTTTGCTTTAAATCACAAGCAACAATACGATTCGTTGCGTTTGATTTGTTAAACGTGGAGAAATATTGGCGCCCATTCGGCAACAAATCGCTGACCAAAGTTCCAACGTAAATACACTCAACTGTTGCGAAAAAAAAGAATTCGACAAAGAAAAACGACAAAGTAACAAAAAAAGAGTAAAGTAATACAAAATACAAAAAGGCACGTCAAGTACGAAAAGGCGGCAAAGTGAAAGAAGAAGCTAAGAAGCACACAAAACGTGCCAAGGAATGTGAGTGAAGCGCAAAGAAAATGTGCATCTCTGTGTATGTGTGTGAGTTTGTGTGTGTGTGTGAAGAGCAACTAAATCAATGAGAAAACAAAATTAAGCAAAAAAGTGCGCGGCAAGGCAGCAGCACACAAGTTCAACATATGGCAAATCAGTAGCCACTGAAAACGAACAGCCAGCTGACCGAATTCAACTGCAAAAAGGTAAGAAAAAAATTTAGAAAAGTAAAAAAAAATAAATTCAAGTTCTAATGGACAAAACTCAAAGAAATCAAAGCTAAATGTATTTCTAAGAAGTCTGTAGCAATGCTGAGCAGCATGAGCTGTCAGTGCGCTGCTTAAGTAGTGAGACGAGAACACACATACATATAAAGTTCCCATACATGTACACATATTAATTCAGTCAGTTGAAAAGGTTGTATGGACACTCAAAAAAGTGGTGGAATAAAGTTTCGTACACCAAGGTGACCATACACGTGCATTTTTTGGGGCTTTTGAAAGCCATAAAGTTTTCCAATGACTGTTAGAATGACACTCGAATGCAATTTATGGCCAAAATAAATATAAGAAATTAAATGATAAGATGCAAAGAAAGACAGCGGTGAAATGAAGAGAGAAAGGTCGAAATAGAAAAATCATAAAACAATTTTAGGTAAGGTTAGCTTAGCTAATTTCTTAACAATCACACTCGGAGGCCTCAAAGGTCCATTGTGATGCCCGAAGAAAGTATAGGCAAGCCTCTATCATTTTCCAAACTAAGCGTGAAACAAATCTGGCAATATATAAAGTATACGGTTAGGAGCTCAACGAGTTGCATAGAAATTAAAAAGATATATTTTGTATTTGAATATATTCCATTCTCTCTGCGCCATGGAGCCACTTTTAGTATACCAGTGGCGAAAATATTAGAAACTGTTGGAAATATTTTAAATTCCTGCCTAAAAGTATACTATGGTTACTTGTATTAGAAATTGCTTCCTAAAAGTATACTATGACTACTTTAAGAAAATGTATGACATTTCGGCCTAAAAGTATACTATGATTGATAATGACTTTTAGGACTTTTACGACTACGTTCAGGAAATATTATGAAGTACTGCCTTAAAGTATACTATGATGACTTTTCGGAAATATTTTAAATTGCTGCCTAAACCTATACTATGGTTACTTGCATTAGAAATTGCTTTTTAAAAGTATACTATGACTACTTTTAGAAAATGCATGACATTGCTGCCTAAAAGTATACTATGATTGGTGATGACTTTTAGAACTTTTACGACTACTTTCAGGAAATATTATGAAGTACTGCCTAAAAGTATACTGTGATGAATTTTAGAAAATATTTTAAATTGCTGCCTAAAACTATACTATGGTTGGTTGCATTAGAAATTGCTTCCTAAAAGTATACTATGACTACTTTTAGAAAATACATGACATTGCTGCCTAAGAGTATACTATGATTGATGATGACTTTTAGGACTTTTAATACTATTTTTAGGAAATATTAGAAAGCACTGCCTAAAAGTATACTATGATGAGTTTTAAGGAAATATTTTAAATTCCTCCCAAAACGTATACTATGGTTACTTGTATCAGAAATTGCTTCCTAAAAGTATACTAGGATTGATGATGACTTTTAGGAAATATAATAAATTTCTGCTTAAAACTACTGATTCCTTTCAAGAAATATTAGAAATGGCTGCCTTAAAGTATACTATGATTACTTTTTGGAAATGTTGGAAATTGCTTTTAGGAAATATGAGAAATTGATACCTAAAAGTAACTTTGACTACTTTTAGAAAATATTAGACATTGCTGCCTAAAAATCAAATATGATTACTTTTAAGAAATGTTGGAAATTGCTTTAAGGAAATATTAAAAATTGCTGCCTAAAAGTCTACTACGATTGCTTTTCGGAAATATAACAACTTTATACCTAAAAGTAACTTTGACTACTTTTAGAAAATATTAGACATTGCTGCCTAAAAATCAAATATGATTACTTTAAGAAGTGTTAGAAATTGCTTTTAGGAAATATAAATAATTGCTGCCTAAAAGTCTACTACTATTGCTTTAAGGAAATATTAGTAATTGCTTCCTAAAAGTATACTATGACTATTTTTACAAAATATTAGACATTGCTGCCTAAAAATCTAATATGATTACTTCTAGCTTATGTAAATTTTCTCATTTAACTTGAGCATTAAAAGTGCTTTTGTGCAATAAATCAACTCGCACTGACTACATTGTTGCACCTAAAATTGTTGATAGTGCAGTTGTGGAATTTGTTCTCTATGCAATGTTGCTACTCAATGCTATACTCAATGTTGCTACTTGGCAAATTAAAAAACGAGCACATTGCAGCATAAAACAAATGTACACATACCATTACTAGAAAAAGTGCCCTGTGCGCTTGGCATAATTGAGTGTTGAATTTTTTTTGGTTTTTCTGCTTTACTGATTGCTCCTTGCGCGTTTTTTGCATTATAACCATTACGACCTATTACTATTATTTTTTTGTTAGACGATTATGGTTGATATGGTTGCAAGCAGATTGTTATTGTTATTGTTTTTTTGTTATGTTTTTTATTTCTATTTCAGCAAAAGGTCTATGCATGCAACCCAAGTCAAACGGGGCGTATGAGTGTTATGACAATTTTTTGCTTCTGTATGTTTGACATCGTTTCACTGTGTAATGACAGTTGGGGTTGTGTCCTTTAGTCGAGCGCATCAACTTGGGTTTATCTATGAATTACATGTCATCGACTTTAGTAGCTTTTTTGTGCCAATCATGTCAAAGAAACATGTGTTTTCTTCATTGTCTTTCAATTAAATTAATTGTATAATAAAAGGCAAATTCAAACAGAGTGGAACTAGTGTACCTTTTAAAATGTCAAGTGCAAGTTCGAGGTATTATAGACTTAGTTCCATTCATATGTGTGAAGGTATGACTTAGAATTACAAATTTTCACCTTCAAGCAGCTCCTGTTCAAAGGTTAATCTGCCAATCAAGTGTAATTTCTTGACAAAATTGTCCCATTTGTATGCTTAATTCACAAGAACATTACACAAAAATTAGTTTTCCTACTTCAAACTGCTACCAGCTGAACTGAAAAGTGCCAATCAATAATGTATGTGCCACAGAAATTCAACAGCACATCTATCCAAATGTCAGCAATAACACTGAATGACCTTTGCAAGCAAACAAACAATTTTCAAGTAAAACCAACCCAAAACGATTTCCAAACAACTTAATGAATTTTGAACGTCACACTGACCTATTTGCCAGATCTTTGCGTCACAAAATGTTGTACAAAACTTATGCACACTTAAGACACAACGTCGACCTACTAACGGCCTCACTTAATGCCGCCAAACCGTTGGCACTGAAAAAAGCAGCCAATGCGTCAGCAACTAAGACGCGGGGCTTAAATAATGTCACCTGCAAAATGCAAATATTGTCAAACTAATGAAGACAAATTAGTTTTCTGCCAAGACGCACACAAACACACACACACACACACCTACATTCAAACGAACTTAGCAACGCCAACGAATGACAGCAAACAAACCGAAAGTAAACCAAAAACGCTCACACGTACACACACACATGCAAACTTAGATAAAACAAATGAAACAACAACAATGAAAACAACTGTCACTACAGGCAAATCTTGGCCGACATTTTTATTTCCCCAAAGACTTAAACCATCCAACAATCGAAAAATAAAACAAAACCAAAACCCAACTCAAACCTAATTAAAAGCCAACAAATAAACAACAACGACAACAGTGACAACAAAAACGCGCCACAGTTTGACAGTTGTGAGCAGCAGTGAACAATGGAAGAGTTGGCGAGTTTTTGTTTTTTTTTTTTTGTTGTGGTGTGCAGATAAATTTTGGAAATGTCACACGGACGCGAAACAAATGGAAAACCGATTTTGCTTACTACAAACGCTTTGTTGTTGTTGTTGTTGCTGCAATTCACCCTTAAGCCCGCATTTGTATTACTCGAATAGGCTTTTGCAGTCTTATTTCTGTTTTTTTTGGTTTTTTTTCTTTGAGTTTTTTGTTTTTGGCAAGAAATATTAGACATTTGGCAACTGCGCTGCCAGCCATTTTGCCTGTCGCCATTTGTTTGCGCAAAAGCGCTATCGGAGGCGTGTAATGAAGTATCTGTGTGTGTGTGTGTATGTATGTGTGATTATCTGTACGTAGAGTTGCTTGCATTTTTGCGTTTGTGCCCCTTGCGGTAATAATTCAAAGCACTCACTCATACTTACACACACATGTACACATACACACACACACACACTCATAGATACAAACTTCTCAAATTAATCATGTTCCGATTTTATTACTCTGGCTTTTGGTTAATATTTTTTTGTTATCCGCTTTTCTGTTTGTTTATCGATTACTTTATGTTTTTATTATTTTTTTATTACATTTCGTGATTTCTATTATGTGACAATATTTATTATTGGCAGCCATTTTGGTTGGGGGTTTTATGTTTCTTATAAAACAAAACACTTGGCGCCAAACTGCTGAAAATTTGATTATGAGTGATTGAGTTGCCCAAGTCATTCTTTTTTTAAGATTAGGTTAGGTTAGGTCAGAGAGGCAGCTTGCAGATATCTCGACTGGTACCTTTGATGGTCTCAATGGCCCCTTAGAGAGTATGGAAAAGCATCCTCTTCTCTTATGTTCTTTTGTTGAGGCCAGCATGGACTTCTTTATTTAAGATTAGGTTAGGTTAGGTCAGAGAGATTTCTCGACTGGTACACTTGAAGGTCTCAATGGCTCATTGTGAGGCACCATTAAGAGTGTAGCAAAGCCTCCTCTTATCTGTAGTGTTCTAAGCCCACATGAGCTTTTGATGAATCTGGCAATATCCTTCACTAGCAAAAGGCTTACCATGGTGAGATCTTCAAATGTCCAATTCCCTTAAAATGTTGGTAGTATGATTTGAAGTGGCGGACGTATATTCTCCACAGATTCTATTTCCTTCTCATCCTGGCAGCTATGACAGTAGTCCCGATGCGGCAGACCGATGGCTCAGCGTCCTTGCTAGTCTGTTCTCCCTCCCTACCTCCTCGTTAGTAACACCGCTGTCCTCTCTCCTGGACGTTTTTCGAAAATTCTTCTTACTAAGAACCTTACGACACTAAACTTCCAAGTCCTGCAAGTGTCCAAAGCTCTGCTTTGCTCAACCGCAGAAGACATAGAGTCCTCTTTTAGTTTATGTTTGGCCACAGCGCGCTTGACATCTTTCAGTCGAACCAACCGTTCCCTTTTACAAAAACACTCGCATCTTTCAAGATTTAATCAAACATTTATAATTTTAAGTGAAAGCTAAAAGTAGCCAAAGCCATATTTCATCTTTGAAAACATATTTTTCTTACTCTAAAAGAAGAAGAATACAATTTAGAGTTATGCTATTATAGACTGAGATCCCAAACATATATTTTTCTCAAAAGTATTCATTAAAAATCTTCAAAGATATCGAACCATACATACCTTACTAACATATTTTGGTTCTAAAACTTCAAACTGGAAAATTTATTCAAAAGGCAAAAATGTTTCTCTTTAATTTGATATCCATATCTTCATCAATATAGAACATCAAATATTTAAATAAATTCTTCGAAATGTCCTTAAAGTCCTTAAAATATCAAAGTGCTTTTAAAAGAACATTTTATCAGATAATGAAAACCTGAGTATGCCAGATTACTATGAATGATCTCTAGTTTCACGCCTATGGCAACATTTGCATGGGTCTTCCCAAAAATGAGTGTAATTTGAACTGAAAGTTAAAAACAACCAAATTCCAAAAACGACTTCAAACACTTTCAAGTGTGTACTTGTTGCTGTAAATTTATTTAATTTTTTTTTTCCTAATTGCACCTTTTTATATTTTCGTGTTTGGCATTGTTCTTTGTTGTGCAGGTTTTTTTATTTTGTTTTCTTTTTTTTAAATTTTTTTATTTTCTTATTTTTTTAGTATATTTTTTTTATTATTTGCCACCGTTGTTCTCATTTCCTGTGAATGGTTTTTATTTATCCTTAGCCCTTAGCTGGCGTGTTATTAGGACACACTGCGGCGCTTTGCTGATTTTGCCACTGACGGGGTGAGCGAATGGTGAGCGTCGTCATGACTTTGCCTCAAGCCGTTTTGGCACAAATTCAACATCAAAGCCAGCAGCCGACTTGTTCATTCTTGAAGCATTTACCTTTCCCTTTGTTTACTTGCTGTCTCTAACATGAATTTTTCCAGATTTGTATCTAGTTTTGGTTTTTTTTGTTAACTAATTTTGCTTTGCCTTTTGTTGTTGCTTCTGCTTCTACTTTTGTTGTTGTTTCAGTCATTATAGGCATGTAAATTTATTTGTTTGTTATTGTTGTTGCATGCTGCTATCTTTGATTTTGTTTTGTTTTCATTTGCTCAACTTTCATTTATGTTTCATTTATTGTTGTGCCTTGCTGATATTTTGTTGAAAAACCCCAGTAATTAGTGTTTTCTCCTGTTGCTTTTATTTTGCTACTACTGCGCCTCAAACATTTTGGCAACAATAACAACAACAACAATGACAGCTACTGTTATTTGTGCGAGTCCATGTCGCGTTATCGTAAAAATGCTACAAAAATATGAACACAAGTTTGCTGTTTGTTTGTAATTAAGCGTTTCCTTGGAACCCTTTACCCCCTTTCTCTACTTTCTCGACTTTGTTTTTCTTCCAGCTGCCATTCACAGTCCCAGCGCAACTCCCATTGCCACCTACACACGCACACACACACACATCAATGCACTTTGTCCTCTTTCAAAGCGTCCTTAACTTTGTTGCCTGCCTTTTTGCTTTGTTTTCTTTCATTTCTCCCCCACCCACCCCTCCCTTCATTTCTTTTCTCGTTTGGCTTATTTTGTAATATTTTATGTGTTTTGTTTTGTTTTGTTGTTTTTATTTTGCCACCGTAAACGGTCGGGATTAAAGGTGGAGATTAATTGAATTTACTGCAATTAAGCAAACTTTTTTCATCAGCCTTCTTTCACTGCACTGCAATTCGCCCGAGTCTTCATTTCCCCGATTATGAATTGGCTTTTGTGTTTATTTGCGTGTCTTTGTGCGCCTTTGAGCGCCTTTCAGAGTTGTTCGCTGTCAAAGCGAGTTGTTATTGTTGGCATTGCATTCGTTTAGCTTTCTTTTGCCTTGTCTCCTTTGGCTGCTTGACGTTTCTAATTAGCAGAAATTTACAATCGTCGTCGTGCCCCCTGCCCCGCATCATGCAAGAAGCTGCCTAATGAAGCCCATTCCGCAAGACAGCGCTCGCATTTATTCACTTGAGGTGTGAACCCAAAGTGGGTGGCTTTTGTTTTGTGCAAACTTTTGTCCGTGAAACATTAAAGGTGAAGTTTAATGTGATTCACACTTCGACTCAAAAGATTCTGGGGTTATTCGGGGTCATTTGTTATGAGAGCGGGAAGTATTTTTTGAAAGTTTTGTTACTTTTCATTGTCGTGTAAGTATTTTTCTAAACACCAATGCTCGTTAAGAGCATTTTACGTTTCGTTGGGTCACACAATTGCATTAAAAGTCCTTTCAGAAGTTTGAATAACTGTGGACAATGCGTTTTCTTTACTTTTGTGGAAGTAAAAAAAGTTGTTTACTTATTTAAAAAATTTACTAAAATTCAAAAGGGTTTAAAGTTCAAAAGATGCAGTCAAGGTTGACTTTTGAGTAAATTATTTGGAGCTTTTAATAATTTTGAGTGGCTCTTATGACGGAAACTGCCACTGAGGTGGCAAATCTTGTCAGCGCCAACAAAAACCCAATAGAGCTGGCATTGCCTTCCAATGAGTGAGAACTCTGCTTTATTTTTTTCTTCTTTTTTTCCTTCTAAATAGCATTTCTTTCCTCAGATTTATTACTAATGTAAACAACATTAACAGAAACAAATATTTACATACATTTAATTGGAATTCATTAGGTATGAGCGTAGGATACTCATACGCCAGGATGGCTTGAGCGAACGACAAAGACAAACAGCAAAAAAGAAAAGCAAAAAAGGATCAAATGTAGTAAACCGAAATCCATTAAAATTTTAGGCTTTATTTAGCATAGTTACAACCATTCCATTAAGTTGAAATATGCACCGTTTTGTTCGATATCTTGTGGCCACTTTGAAGAAAATTCTGCCATATCTCTCTCATAGCAACCGTCGTCCCTATTGGAATCACTCTGGGACAGTTGACTTTCAGAAGCTGCTCTTGACACAACTTTATCACCAGGAAAATTATTTGCTTCCGTAGCTTTTACCGAGTCACTATCGATGTGCGTGGCTTGGTTGTCCTGATGGAAAACAATTTCTATTCTGTTGACCAAAGCTGGCCGCTTCTGAGCGATTGCTTCCTTCAGATGTAAAGTCGGTCACGCTAAGTTGACTTGAGAGAACAGAAATCATTTGATTATATATCCGGATTATAAAATGGAGGCATCAGAACCGTCCAACCAAGCATTCTGAGCTTCTGGCGAGTCACTTTTGATGAGTGTGGTATGGCGTTGCCTGATGGAACACATTTCCTCTCCCTCCAAAACTACTCTCTTCTGAGCGATTGCTCCTTTCAGATGTAAAGTTGGCCATGCAAAGTTGCCTTGGGAGAACAGTAATCACTTGTTGATATATTCGGATTATAAGATGGATGCATTAGAACTTTCCAAACCAAACTTTCGAAGCTTCTGGCGAGTCACTACTGATGTCTGTGGCCTGGCGTTGCCCTCATGGAAAACAATTTCTCTCCTATTAACCAAAACTACTCTCTTCTGGGCAGTTACTTCCTTCAGATAGTTAAATTTTTGTCAAAAAAGTTTCAAATTAAGAGTTTAGCTGTAGGGGAGCAGCTCATAGTAGATGATTTATTGCCAATCGCACCAATGCATCAAAACATTTTTGATGTCAATGCAGCCTTGGCCACTGTTTGCACCGACTCACTGCTGCTCCACCACGATGGTTTTAACTTAAAATTGTCTTAAGTGATCCACTTTTCATCAACAGTCACCATTCGCTTAGGAATTTTATAGATTTGGTTGCAATTAAGCCACGTTTTGCAGATAGAAATTCAATCCAGGAGGGGCCAAATTTTTGGCATTAATTTGTGTGGTGTTCATTTTTGATGTATGATACAATCAAACAAAACTGAGTCAAGCCATAACAAATCTGTCTGAAAAGTTTTATAAAATACATTATTATATTTCTAAAGGCTTCTAGCATGACAAAATCGCCGAATGTTTTGCATTAATTTGTGTGGCAATTGGTTTTCATTTTTGATATGCAATCAAACAAAACTGAGTGATAACAAATTTGTCTGAAAAGTTTTTTTAGTATACAATCATATCTTTCTAAAGACATCTAGCATGACCCAATAGCCGAATTTTTTGCATTAATTTGTGTGATATTAATTTTTGATGTACAATCAAACAAAACTGAGCCATGCCATAACAAATTTGTCTGAAAAGTTTTTTAGTATACAGTTTTATCCTTCTAAAGGTATCTAGCATGACCCAATCGCCGAATTTTTTGCATTAATTTGTGTGATATTAATTTTTGATGTACAATCAAACAAAACTGAGTCAAGCCATAACAAATTTGTCTGAAAAGTTTTTTTAGTATACAAACTTATCTTTTTAAAGGCATCTAGCATGACCCAATCGCCGAATTTTTTGCATTAATTTGTGTGATATTAATTTTTGATGTACAATCAAACAAAACTGAGTCAAGCCATAACAAATTTGTCTGAAAAGTTTTTTTAGTATACAAACTTATCTTTTTAAAGGCACCTAGCATGACCCAATCGCACTTATGAAACGTGAGGTGCAGATTACTAAAGTCATCTATTTGAAAAAACAATGGATTTTTTCTACTCTATCCATATAAAATATATTCGATTAAACTAGAATATTCCCAAAATCATTGAATACATATTCACCAATAGTTCATCCCAAAGCTTATGTGACAATATGAATCTAGAAAAGTAACCCTTCAAGCGTCTTTTACGCTTCAATTAACTTTAAAACCTATTTATTACTTAAATTCTGACTTGTCACAGCATAGAAGAAGATTGATTTTTTGTATACACTTTCCAACCCATTGCCATTCAATTTGGTACAAACTTCTTCTCATTACAGAAATTTCAATTAATTTCCCTTTCACTGTTGTTTTCTGTTTCTTCATAGAGACTTTACACTCAACTTTTGTCTATTCCCACTTCGCTTCGCTTCGCCTTAATTTAATTTAACTCGACAGATCGCCAGCACGTTCTTTAATTCCAAATGTTTGGCCTACTTCTACAACTCAGCAGTTCTTACTTGTGCCATTTGCAAAACATTTCAGACAAATCCGAATTCAATCACTTACCACAACAATTTCACAATATGGCTTAATAAATTCAATTGAACATCTTTCGAGGCCATTAAATGAAACAGGCGCAGCATCAGCACCAAATTAATACGAAACAAGTGTCTAAAGGACGGCACGTTGAATGAAAATGGCCGCAAAAATAAATTGCAAGGAAAATTGAAATTCATTACCATTGGCATGGACAACAACAACAATAACAACTATCACAAGCAACACCACAGCCAGTGCCCAAAAAGAATTCGAGAACAGAGATAATAGCAACAAAAAATTTTTGAACAATGACAACAACACGCAGACACGAGCGAGATGGAGACAGTGTAAGTGTGTTTTAGGGGATGAAAAGGTTAAAGAAATTTGCCTAAAAGCCTTTTGCAAGTCCGGTCAGCAAAGACAACGAGAACGGCCATCGACAGAGGGAGTGTGACACAAAAACCAGTGCCGAATAATGTTGACAACGGTTAGCGACCGCGCCAAGTGCAGTTCGTAAGCCAAAAAGCACTTCAAGCTGATTATTCGATTTTCTTGAAAAAGTTTTGTCGCCATTTGCCCCATTTTAAGCGTTACTTACTGAGCAGCGTTTCTGTGGCGGTTGAAAGTACCAGCGCCAGCCAGTTGAAAGCTCATTTCAATTGCAAAGCCACATTTGCTGCATAGAAAAAACAAAAAAGAAAACAAACTAAAATGTTGTGAACAACTTGTGAACGAACCACTTGGCTTGGGTGTATAATTGAACAATTTCTTTTAGCTGAGCGTGCAACAAATTACGAATTCAATGCAACCGAACGCGTACATGCGCGGAATTTATAACAATTCTCTCAAATTTAGACATTCTCGAAAAAGCACAAAATGTTGACTGGCTGCGGCCGGAAAAGGTCAAATTGCAAATGCTTCAACAGTGAGTAACAGCTGCTCGAAATGCAAATGCAAATTAAAGCGGCGACGCACAATCACGGCCTCAAAATAACCTCAAAGCATAAAGCAGCTGCTGCCCCAGTGCGTGCTGCTGTGTTGCCGATTAGAATGTATATTGTGTGTGTGTGTGTGTGTATAATTGTACATGTTTATGTGTGGTAAGTGTTTATGTGTGCGTGTGCCGCAAGTGACATATGTGCGTGTACGCGCCAGGCGTCAAAAATGAATCACATTGACGCTCGTAGGCGCCCGAATTGATTAGTCTTTTGCTTACAGGCAATGCTTCTTCTTTTCTCTAGCACATTCTTACACACCCACATACATCTGCTTATCACATTTGTGTCTACTCGCGCAGCAAATGCAAAATAAATGTGAGTTCAGTGGCAGCAATGATACTGTGACGAGTGAATCTCCTATGTCAGTGGGGGCGTATGAGTAACATTAGTTTTGTATAATTTATTTGTTGATGCTCGAGATTATGGGACTACTTTCGATATCCACTCGAGTGACCTTTTCAATATTTATTGTCTCACATCTGTCCGAGTACTGATCCAATCTATCTATGATTTCGATTCACTGAACAAATTCCAAATTAGTTTTCAATAATATAGACAAATATTTCTTTGGACAATTTCTTCATGTTCAAACTTGAGTCTTGTTATTTTATTTTTGTGATTTACCCACCCATGTGATCCCAACCAATATTTAAATTGCATTGCTTTATAAGAAGGGAAAGTCGATTTTTTAATGTTTGGGTACATTTGGTTTAAGTATTTGTTGTTTGTTTGTAAACTAATAAATTAATAAAACAAATAAATAAATAAGTAAATTATTACATATAAATAAATAAGTAAATAATTAAATACATAAGTAAAGAAATAAGTACATGAATAAATAAAAGAATAAATAAAATGAATGAAAAATTAATAATAATAAATAATTAAATAAAATAAATAAATAAATAACTAAATAAATAAATAAATACATAAATAATTTAATTAATAAATTCATTAATGAATAAATAAATAAATAAAAAATAATAAATAAATCAATTAATAAATTAATTAATAAATAAATAAATAAATGAATAAATAAATAATTAAATAAATAAATGGATAAATAAATAAAATAATAACTAATAATAAATAAAATAATAAAAAAAAATAAAAATAAATAATAAAAAATAATAAATAAAAAAATTATAAATAATAAATAATTATAAATTAAATAATAAAAATATTATTATTATAATCAATCTTTTTGCTATCCCTAAGTATGGGGAAGTATATCTTTGCACAAGAATTATGTGGACTGCATGGAAAGAGCGCAATTTAATGGAATTTTAAGAGCCAAAAAAGCATCTTGTTTCCATACTTACTTATACTGGAAATTCCGGGACTAGTCCTCCTGCACTTCCTTGTAATGGTTTTTTCAACCATTCTTCCCACTTTAGACCTCACGACAGGAAACTGGAAAATTATAAAAATTTTCTGATTACTAATATACTTATAGGACGTTTCTGGTGGCGAAAAAGTTCTATAACCAGAGTAATTTAACAAATCATCGTCGGTAATGCCACTTTCATCGTTTTCCTCTACTTCTACCTGCTCTACTTTCACATCAGAATCAACGTTTACCTCATAAGGCAAATAACCCTCAACGCCGTCGTCTTCGTCAGACAATAGTTGTTCTTGATTACATTCGAAATTGGCATCAATTAAGGGGCAACACTACTCTAGCGGCCGAAAAAAGGCCTAAGTTAGGTCAGGTAAGCTGGCTGGCCTAGTTGGCCACGCTTAGACCCCATTGGGTCCCTAGCGATACCAGTTGGAGCTCCTTAGTGTTGCGGATCGACGTAAAAGTGATCGGTGAGAATGTTGGTGTTTCTAACAAAGTTCAGCAATGACTTAATGTCCTCCTTTAACCCAGAAAAGAACGGTGCCATTAAGTGAGTAAGTCGCAGTCTTGAAATGGCCGGAGAGGAGCAAAGAATGTGCTTCAGGGTTTCCCCGACAAAAAGGCCCAACTCCAACGATTCATTTTGCAACTATGGAAAAACTTAGAAGATTTATTTTCAAAGGGTTTACTGAACAAATACTGTAATATGGGAAAATTTTTTTTTATTGTGGTTTCTAATCAAAATGGCTGCGTAAGTGCCTGCGTGGGTATTCGTAAACGATGTTCAATTCAAATAAAATTTCAATTTTTTTTTAATTTACCACTTAAACAGCCAAAAGCTGTGCGCACCACAAATCCGGCAATTTCATTGCTGTTAAGTATTTTTTACTGCTTTTGTTGTTTTTGTTATTGCAGTACATTAAGTGTATGTTAACATGGAAACAAGAAACTTGGCATCAAGCACTGGCAACAACAATAAAAACAGCCACAATAGCAACAAGAAAAAAAAACTATTAAGAATGCTTACAGACAAACACTTACACACACACACACACAGAGAGACGTGAAGAGTTAAATGCAGCCAACAGCAATAGCAGCAAATGGCGAATGGACCGACAGCCCGACAGTAAGACAGTCAGACAGGCGCTTGTCTTGCGTTTATGTAGCGCACATTATGCACGGCACTCACTCACTAACTCACACGCCCACACACACACACACGCACACACACACACCTATATATAATAGCCTACACACTTGTACGAGTACTTATGTTAATATATATGTTTATAGTCGGAGTGTTTATATCCATGTGTGTGTGTGTTTGTGTCTTATGTTGTGCTGTCAATGCGCAGAAAAAAATTCTTTCCATTTCATTTGCATGCCATGCAAAGGGTGAACAAATGTACACGTGTATATTTAAACTGACACACACACACACATACACATCTATTTACCGTTCCACATGTGCCTTATATCTACGTGCGTATGTATTTGTTTGCGTTTTCCGTGCGGAGTCGTAAAAATTTCTCGTTTTCTTGTTTATTGCCAACACATAAAGTACTCTGAGCTTTTGCTGTTTGTGGCTTTTAGTGCTCTGCTTATTGTTGTTGTTTGGTTTTTGTATTTTCTATTTAAGTTTTGTTTTCATTTTATTGTTGCATATAGCTGGCTGGGACTAAAGCGAATGTCAAATGTGGCGCATTCATTGACATAAAAGTGTCGATTTGCCATACATTTGCGTGTACTTTATTTTACTCTCCTACTGCTGCTGCCGCTGCTTCTTCTTGTTTCTTTTTTTTCACTTTTATGCAGAATTGATTTGCAGAGGTTTACTGCCCGTTAATGTGACTGCATTCATTTTCATTTTGTTTTTGTATTACGCTGATTAATACTACATTTTGATTCAAGCAAAACTGTGCATTGTGCCGGAACTGGTCGACTTTTTGATATTTTTTAAATGGAATTTCAAACAAAAGAAGCAAATTAGCTTCTTTTAGTTTATGCAATAATTGGATGAGTTGAGAAATGAACAAAAAAAACATTTTATTTTTTATTGTACATTATGCGTTTTGTTTAAGACTATTTTCACCAGAACAGCGGAAAGTATAACGAATCTTTGCTTTAAAGTGTCAACTGCAAAAAGTGCAGTATTTTTGCCGAAATGATCAAAAGAAGTTAAGGATTAATGAGCAAAGATGCGGTCACATTGTGGAAATACTTTGAACTTTCTACGTTGCAAATGCCTGAAAAAAACCCAAACATATATAATATAAAGAACATTTTTGTTTTTCCTGTATTTTGGTGTTGGCTACAACGGTGGACTGAGCCTGAGATCGAGTCTTTCCGCAGCCTTGCGATCGAATGCTATAATCATTTGAACCTCATCGGCTGGAAAAAAGTTAAAGCTGAAAATTAAGCTGAAATTTTTCCACATTGACTGCTTATGTTTAGTTCGTTACAAAAAAGTAAATCCAATCCCCAAGTGCTCCAACGAACTTTTATTTTTCCAAATTTCAAAAATTGTTTTACAATTTTATGGTAAAATACATTTCAATAGCACAAACATTTCATTACTAATATTGCCATAAGATATTTTAATGAAGAGAACTAAATTTAATGTCACTCATACGCCCCGATATGCTCAAATGAATTTTTAGTTTTTCCACATTTGAAAATTTTCTTACAATTTTATATTAAAATACATCTCAGTAACCAAAAAAATGCAGTTCTAATAATGCAATGAGTGATTGTTATGAAAGCAAGTGAATTTAATGTCACTCATACGCCCCGATATTATCGAAAACATTTTTTATTTCTCTTCATATGTAAAAATTCGAATAATTTCAGTTTTAATGTTGCAAAGAACTATTCTAATGAAGCGAAGTGTATTGAATGTCACTCAGACGCCCCGATATGATCGGTTTCTGCATTTGTAAAATTTCTACATTTTTGTGTGAAATACATCGCCAGTGCCCAAATATTTCACTTCTAATATTGCAATGAGTTATTCTAATGAAGAGAGCTAAATTGAATGTCACTCATACGCTCCGATATGCCCGAATGAATTTTTCGTTTTTCTATTATTGTAAATTTTCTTACAATTTTATGTTAAACTACAACGCAATAGCCCAATAATTTCAGCTCAAATAATGCAATGAGTTCTTTTAATAAAGAGAAGTGAATTGAATGTCATTCATACAGTCCGAAGCGGTCAAAGAATTTTTAATTTTTCTTTATTTTTATTTCTAATAATTTTTTGTTAAAATACATCACATGTGCACAAATCTTTTAGTTCAAACAATGCAATGAGTCATTCTAGTGAAGCAAACTTAATTGAATGTCATTCATACGTCCCAATAGAATCGAACGAATGTTTATTTTAAACAACATCACAATTGGCCAAATATTTCAGTTCTTATAATGCAATGAGTTATTCTAATGAAGGAAAGATAATTGAATGTCATTCATACGCCCCAAAGCGCTCGAACGAATTGAAATTTTCTAATAATTTTATGCCAAATACATCGTAAATGCACTGTAATTTTAGTTCTAATAATGCAATGAGTCATTCTAATAAGACAAACTAAATACAATTTCACTCATATGCCCCGATGCACATGTACGAATTTTTAGTTTTTGCCCATTTCGAAATTTTCAAATAATCTTATTACAAAATACATCGTAAGTGCAAAATATTCCAGTTGAAATATTAAAATTCATCAAATTATGAAAGAGCTTTCATTGTAATAGAACTTTAGCTATTTTAAGAAATAATAACGAATTGTTAATTATTTCTGTCTCAATAAAAACAATTCTTTTTTTCATAAAGCAAATATTTGCATTTTAGTGAAAGCATTTAATTAAATTTAAATATTTATTGTTCAACACTGTCATCAACACAATAACATAACCTCACTTCACCAAGTAATTAAAACAAAAACGTTTGTTTATAGTTACATATTCAACCTGAAACCTGAATAATTTTTGTTATAAGAAGCAATCAGTAATTTTATGCAGAAGCCATAGGCAGTTTAAAATTAAATTACAAAAATTGTTCAACAAAAAATTATTAAAATATTAAAAATATTTGCATTGCAGGTCAATGTAATGGCACAAAAAGTTGTCACAATTGTTAATAAAAATATTAAAACAAATTTAAATTGTTTTACTTAAAGCAGCAATTGTTAGTTGCAAACTTCATCAGCGAATATGAACAACAAATGCGTAAAATATGTAAAATCGCTGCAATAAAAAGTGAGATGTATATATACGCAGCGCTTGATTTTTAATTAAAAAATTAAACATTTGTGCAAATTTGAATTAAACTAAAGTAAACATTATACATCAACAAAATAAAAAATGTCAAGCGTAAACTTTTTAAATGAGGCCAATTGCAAAGCAAACAAAGCAAAAAACTGCACCAAATGCGCCTCAAGGGCGAAATTTAAAGCTACAATTAAAAAGCAATTTTGAATATTTTTAATTTACAATTTTCCACTTCTTTCAAGCAGCTTTTAAGATTAAAACTTTGAAAATGTAAATTTTAATATAAATATGTGCACATATATTTAAAAATACCACAAAATATATCAATATACCCCGCGAACAACTGAATCCTCTTTCTGTAAATATTATCTGCATGTAACTTCCCCAGCAATGTTTAGCTGTGCTAGGTGTTTCCTAACGGTTTCTTGCCCTGTATTTACTACAATACAAAGCTATCGATAGCTTTCAATTTAAGCTAAGAACCAACTCCAAATCACTGTCTAACGACTTCTTTAATGCTAAACAAAAATTATTGGGGTTGGTAGTTTCAGAACCGATTTTTTTGGACAGTTTAAGCCATCAATTGAAAGTTCCACTAACTTACATTTTTCAATTGGAAATTTCACTAACGAACTAAGACATTTTTATCTACCTAAGACAGAAAGTTGTGTTTCGGAACTGTTTAGAAAATTTACAAATGCGAAAAAATTTAAAAATCATTCGAGCACAGCGGGACGTATGAGTGACATTCAATTTGCTTTTCTTCATTGGAATGACTAAGATTGTAATTTTGAACTGAAATATGTGTTCAATTGCGATGCATTTTAAATAAATATTAAAATTTTTATAAATGAGAAAAAATAACAAATCGTTCTGGCACATCGGGGGCGTATGAGTGACATTAAATTTTACTTCTCTACATTAGAATAACTGATTGCAATACTAAAAATAAAATTGATGGACTGGTGCGATGTATTTCGGCATAAAATGAATAAGAAATTTCCAAATGAGGAAAATGAAATATTCGTTCGAGCGCTTCAGGGCGTATGGGCGACATTCAATTAACTTCCCTTCATTAGAATAATTCATTGCAGAATTATAACTGAAATTATTGGGCTATTGCAAAGTATGTTTAAATAAAATTTTTAGAGAATTTACAAATGAGGAAAAATTAAAAATTCGCTTCAAGGCGTATGAGTAATATTAAATTTACTCATCTTTATTAGAATAACTCATTGCAATTTTTAACTGAAATCTTTGCACTATTGGGATGTGTTTGGAATAAAATTATTAGAAAATGTACAAATGACGAAAAACTAAAAATTCGTTAGAACGTTTCAGGGCGTATGGGTGACATTAAATTCAATTCCCTTCATTAGAATAATTCATTGCAGAATTAGAACCGAAATGTTTGCGCTATTGCAATGTATTTTGAAGTAAACTTATTAAAAAACCTACAAATGAGGAAAAATTAAGAATTGATTCGAGCACATTGGGGCGTATGAGTGACATTAAATTTACTTAATTTATTAGAATAACTCATTGCAATCTTTAATTCAAATATTTGCGCTATTGGGATGTGTTTGGAATAAAATTATTAGAAAATGACGAAAAACTAAAAATTCGTTAGAACGTTTCAGGGCGTATGGGTGACATTAAATTCAATTCCCTTCATTAGAATAATTCATTGCAGAATTAGAACCGAAATGTTTGCGCTATTGCAATGTATTTTGAAGTAAAATTATTAAAAAACCTACAAATGAGGAAAAATTAAGAATTGATTCGAGCACATTGGGGCGTATGAGTGACATTAAAATTACTTATCTTTATTAGAGTAACTCATTGCATTTTTTAATTCAAATATTCGCGCTATTGCAATGTATTCTGAAGTAAAATTATTAGAAAACTTACAAATGAGGAAAAATTAAGAATTTGTTCGAGCACATTGGGGCGTATGAGTGACATTCAATTTGATTTCCGTCATGTGCCTTTGTGCTTCCAATGTATGTCAGGATAGGATGATGAGGCGGCAGACCACTTTTTTTGGCATATCTCGCTTAGATTCTTCGAGATTTGGCACTGATGGCACTCTATGGCACCACGGGATCTACTCAAAATAATGAACAATTTAGCTTCTTCACACCTCAAGATCCACTCAAAAAAGTGACTAATTTGGCTCCTTGACACTTTAGGATCCACTCAGATTTCTAAGTAGTTCGAACGAGTTAAAAACAACACTAAAATGGAACCTTTAGTTGAAGTAGAATGGGCATCTCGCGAACGTATGGCATTCTCAGATATTTTTTTTTATTTTTATTTTTTTGTTTTATTGGAAAAAATATTGCTGACAAATCTGACAGCACACAACGCATGTCAAATTCAGTAACTCAGAGCGGCACCGTTCGTGATTCTAAGAACTTTTTGATCGAAATGCTATTGCAATTCTGACTAAATTGTGCACTTGCTAGACTATTTCGACAAAAACAAAATTGAAGCAGCCAATTCAAGCTTTCAAATAAAACATTTGATTGAACGATGTCATTATGACGATTGAACGATTGAATTTCTCTTATGAATCTCTAATGGTTCCAGGAACCTCACGTTTACGTTTTGGTCTTGAAATCGCTTGGAGTCTTTTGGTTTTGAAAACAAAAAAAATTGACATATATAGATAACGAAAAATAAATTCAATTTATAGAACTTCTCCTTATAAGGCAAACTGCTGCGTTGTTTCTAATGTACGAATTAAAGAATATTATTGTGTATATGTGGACATATTTGCCTGACAACAGACATGAAACAGCGACAATATGTAAACTCTCCAAGTTTATGTATGCAACTATGTTTAGTACAAAAACTTTGACTGTGGAATGCATTAACGCACACAATGAAACGCACACAATGCGAATGTGCTACGCAATATTTCTATGCAAATATACGAATTATTGTTCCATGTATGTATGTGTGCAACAACAACAGAAAAGAAACTAACAGCTGAAACAATATACGCAACAAAGGCGCGAAGCATAGAATTCGAATATGTAGAAGAATGTTGCTTTGTTGTTGCTTAAGTGCGCTTTTAGCGTGAATGCGTGAATAACTGTAACTTGATGCGCTTTGCGCATATGTAAAGGATTTGTGTGTGTATGTGTATGTGTGTGTAACATGAGTGTGTATTAGGGAAAGTATGTGTGTGCGTGAGTATGGAATTTGTATTTATTTCACATTTTGCACACATTTGCAATGTGCCTGTACAATAACAATAAAAACAACAATAACGCTAACAGGCAAAGCACGCACGTATGAAATAAAAAACTAAAAGCAGCAGCTACTGCAATAATAGCAACAACAACAACAATACCAACATGTGTAACAACGCGAAAATGACCTGAATATATTTTAGCGGCTTAACGGAAAACGCATGAGAGAGAAAGAGAGAGAAAGAGAAAGACAAATAGACAGAAGAGAGACAGCCGTGTGAATGTTGCAAGACTGCGAAAATGTGTGACAGCAGTGGCAGCGGCAACTTTGTCAACGACAACGTGTAACGTGCAACGCACACATAATGCAACTTTAACCCAAATACGCCGCATAACCACTCCAAAAAGACAGCAACAACAACAACAACAGAAACTAAAAAAAATGGAAAATGAAAATTTAGCACAAGACATAAAATAAAATAGAAATAATGCAAGCAAAACGTGTTGGAATTTATGAGGTGCAACAACGCAACAACAAAAAAACACACATAACATGCAGCAAAATTTAAATAAAACGCCACAAAGCTGCAACTTTTTTTTCCTTTCGAGCAAAATAAGACAGCGAAAAAGTAGCAGAAAAGTGGCAATGCAGCACAACAACAACAACAACAATAGCAACCACAGCAATGCTCCAAAACAAAAAGCGTAAAAAATTGCGCTCTCCAAGGACGACACTCGACAGCAATGCGAGTGGTTGTATGTGTGTGTGTGTGTTAGTTAGCATCGCTGCCACATGGCCTGAAGTGAAAAATTACAACAACTCATTTTCGGCGTTGGGCTGTCACGCATAGTGCGGCATTTTGTTGTTGCTGCTTTTGTTTTTGTTCTTGTTGTTGGTTACTTGTTTTCGTTGTTGTTAGTATTGCAAGATGCTGGCAGCAATTGAAAAGCTGCCAAGGTGAATTACGATTAGCTGATGAAGCTTTGGAATGTTCAGAGTCACAAACTCACACGAAAAGTTTTCATACGAGCGAGTGGAGAGCAGAAATACAATGGGGAAAAATTTCGCAACAATTCCCATCGTTGAGGCTGCTCTGTCTTAGACTCGTTAAAATTCTCGAAATTTGGGTTTCGCAAAAATTGAAAGGGACTCGCTTAACGCAAGGAATCAATATTTGTGATATGCATTTCGATGCTTTTTCGAAACGAGAAATTAAAAATGAGTTGTTCACAATAATATAGAATAAAGTAGATGATCGATAAAATGTAACGAAGCAGCACCAACTAAATTTAAACATAAATTGCATTAAAAAAATTATTATGGGCTGCTTCAAATGACTCAAACGATCAATTCAAATGTTTTACTGTAAACAGCAAATAAAATTCGAAGTAGCAATTAAAGAAAATTGCCCAAAAATTGGCAAACTGCAATGCAATAAATCTATCAAAAGGATAATGAAGGACCTCACACATATTTGCTGACTTGTAGAAAACTACTGATGTTTGGATAGGAATTGATGTCACATCCACCTTATAGTCCGGACCAGTGACGCACACAGGACTTCATTTTTCGTACACAACTTTTGAACCCAATACCATTTAAAACCATATTTGCCACTTACAATGTTTGTTTTCGTTTGGGGTTTAAACCCCCAAAAAATGACCCTTTGGTGCCGCTGGCCCCAACCTTGCACCACCGGGTTACTGTTTATGCCGAAAACCCTTTAAATGGTAAAACTTTCACTAATAATGATGACCTGAAATCGGTCTTAGTTCAGCTTTTACTGATTAGGACCAAAAATTCTATGAACACAGAATCATGAATTTTCCTGAAAGATGACAAAAGATCATTGCACAAACTTAGCTCTTCTGCTGTGCTCCGGTCAAAATTATCCACTCTGAAATCATACTTTGCATAAATTTTCAACAAATAAAAATTTAAAAAAATACTCATTCCAAATAATGGTTGATCTGTTTTATTGTGGTTTAATGAAAAATTTAAATAAAATAAAATAAAATAAAATAAAATAAAATAAAATTAATTAAATTAAATTGCATTAAATAAAGTAAAATATAATAAAATAAAATAAAATAAAATAAAATAAAGTAAAATAAAATAAATTAAAATAAAATAAACAAAAATAAAATAAAATAAATTAAAATAAACAAAAATAAAATAAAATAAAATAAAATAAAATAAAATAAAATAAAATAAAATAAATTAAAGTAAAATAAATAAAATAATAAAATAAAATAAAATAAAATAAAATAAAATAAAATAAAATAAAATAAAATAAAATAAAATAAAATAAAATCAAATAAAACAAAATAAAATAAAATAAAATAAAATAAAATAAAATAAAATAAAATAAAATAAAGTAAAGTAAAATAAAATAAAATAAAATAAAATAAAACACAATTAAATAAATTAAAATGAAGTAAAATAAAATAAAATAAAATAAAATAAAATAAAATAAAATAAAATAAAATAAAATAAAATAAAATAAAATAAAATAAAATAAAATAAAATAAAATAAAATAAAATAAAATAAAATAAAAACAATAAAATACAATAAAATAAAATTAAATAAAATTAAATAAAATAAAATTAAATTAAAATTTATTGTCTGTTAAGTGAGTTTAATGATTTTTTTGTTGCGTAGTATGAAAAAAAATATTTTCTTGCCATAATTTCCAAGTTTACTGTCGTAAAGTTCGCTGTGCAAAGAATGGTTGGAAAACATCCAGAAAGACAGAGCTAAAGACTAATGCCAAAGGTTGTAAATGGGAGTAAAAAGTTTTTTTCTTGCCTCTTCAAAATCCAACTACTTTCAATCATATTTAATTTAAAATAAATATTTCTTATTGCATCAGCTAAATATTTCAAATTATGCAAACATTTACTTCAGTTAAAATCATTCAATAACTACTAAGTACAATTATTTAATACATTTTCTTTAAATTTTGCACCGAATTTTGTCAGAATAATCTTTTTAATACTTCACTTCGTTTGTGATAGCAGCGGCAACTTTTAGTGTTATTGCCTGCGTTACAAAAAAAAAACAAAAAACACAGAAATTGGAACAAAGGGCAGGGACGCATAAAAAAATATAAATTGACATAAAAACAAACAGAGAACCTAACCCAACAGAAAACAAAAACAACAAAAACCACAATCACAAGAAAATAAAATAAAACAAAACTCTCACTGCAATGAGAACAATAAAGGCAGCCAAAATAAAAACCATAAAAGCCATAAAAACATAACCGAGTAGCAAAATACACGCACACATAGACAGACAGAGACAGCCAGTGTATCAGAGCGTAGAAAAGAGGCACAAAAAGACTTCATGTACATGAAATAGAGCAAAATTTATGGCTGATAAATGAAAAAAAGGCGCGCTGACATTAAACCAAAAACCAGCAACAACAAAACCAACATACACAGAAACACATATTTTCGCGCTGCTAAAAATGAGTTTTGGCAAAGGAAAAAATCGAAAATACGATATGAGGTCGAAAAAAGGGGCACAATCGAAAAAATACAAAATGCAAAACGCCATAAATAAACGTAAATGATAAATAGTGGTGTGTAGTAATAATGGTAGCAACAACAACAATGCAACAAAAATAGAAAAACATTAAAACAAAAAAAACAACAACAAATAAAAAAAACGTAGTGCAGTAGGCGGCACTGGGTCAGGGTAGCCGGGGCCAGCAATTGGGGGCGTTGCGGTCTACACGCATGTGGGGAGCAGAGCGGGGCGTGTTGGTGGTGTGTTGGCGTCCTTCAAGCGCCTGCTGACATTTATTGCTAACGAATTGTATTGTCAAGCCGAACTTTGTTGGTATTTACATGTCGCGTTTTCTTTTTGTTTTGCTGCGCGAATTTTTTCCACTTTTTTTTTTGTCAACTATTGTGCTGATTGTTACGTTGTGTGAGTGTGTGTATCATGTGTGTATGTAAAAAAAAACAAAATCCAAAAATCGTAAAGGATAGACGCATGAAAATGTCGCATATAACAATTTCAAGTATTTTGCACGACATGCAACAAAGACGGCAAAAAAAGCGGCAAAAAAGCGGCAAAAAAACCTGAGAAAGAGGACAAGAGAAGAGACAGAAATACACGAATGTTGAACAAAATGGCATGGCTTGTTATAAGTTAGGTCACATAGGCAGGTGAGCGATGGGGTGGATGATATATATGCATATGTGTATGTGTATATGTGTGTGTGTGTGTGTTAGAGCGCCTTTTGTCGACAATAGCTGCCGAAAAAGCAACTCAAAATGAAGACAAGCTGCAGATATTGAATGGCTGCCTATGTATTTGCATGTGTGAGTGACACACCAGCTGCTGGTGGAACGACGTGACACACGGCTGTAATAAGCCTCAAGGCTGGGCACATACGCTAACGCTCAACTCTGTGGCACTCATCTGTGTGTATTTTTTTTCTGTCAAAGGTGGAAAATTTTCAAGATATTCTAAATATTCTAAAGATTCCTATTCGGTGGCTGCATTCTTGCCAGCCAAAAACCAACCCTACATTGTTGACCTCTGCGCCACCTAAGTTGTCCTTCGGGCATTACGTGGCGCTATCTGTACTCATATCTATGTAGGTGTATGTCAATGTAGGTGGCTCACTTCAACAATGGGAATCCTTTATATCTCCACAAATGAGCTCCAACACAGCAACGTTGCGTGAGCGTCGTGAAAGGACATTTCAAGTACAGCTAAATCAAAATCAATTACAACAAAACTGTCTAAAGTAAGAAAAACATTTTATTTAAAACATTTTCAATCCAGATTGATGCCTGCTTTTCGGATCCAAATCGCTGCAAGCAATTGTGGGCAGCCATCTGATAAAACTTAGTGAGCGCACCAAAATGTCAAGGACACCAAAATTGAAGACAAGTTAGGCTGCTGCTATCCCTTTGTTGAATTTGCATATGGCCTCAAATTCGATAGTTTGTAGCCAACTCTGTTAAGTGTTATTTAAATTCAAAACGAACGCCTGCAGCGCTAAGCGTTGCCTTCTTTGCACTCAAACTTGTTGGCAAATTGGGCAAAGAAGGCGAAGCTGAATGTGTGAAGACTACGAAAAAATACTCTTTCGTACACGGAAGTTCAATTCCGCAAATACTTTTGCCATTTTACTTGATTTCTTTTCAGCACCTGGTATGAATTTTCATCACTCACACATGGCACAGCGAATGAAATTTAAATGAAGAAAAGAAGAAAGAAAAAGAAAGAACGAATAAAATGCAAGGGAATGAATGAAGTAAAATTCTCAAGTCTGGTTAGTTTCCTGTATTTTGCGTTAATCAAAATCCAACTGGCATATGTGCCAAGTGAAGGATTTTCAGTTGAGCGAATGTTTAAATGAAATTTTGAATAATAAAAAATGGGAGTTACTCGCTACTTGTAACTGAGGCATAGTTCAAGTATAACACAGTGCGACAAAAATTAAAAAAATTTTTCACACCGAAAAAAATCTATATGGGCGTGAAACTAGAGACCAAACATAGTAATACTGCGTACTCAGTTTTTCATTTTACATCCTTTGTCCTTTTAAAAGGACTTCAAAATTTTGAAGGGGATAAAAAATTAAAAAAATATAAAAAATACTTAACCTCGTTAGAATATGGCGATATGTATATCAAATGAAAGAGGAAAGACTCAATAATATAAATAAAATTGATTTTTCATCTATTTGTAAAAAAAAGATATGTATGTAGATAAGATATCCTTGAAAATTTATATAAAATTTTCTTGAAAAGTAAGTATGTCAAAACCCAAATTCTCCTTGATCATGTGTCAAAATTTCATTATTCTCGCTTCATTGATTTTGTATCTTTTTATTATTTAAAATACTGATACTCAAATAAATTAGAATTTTTGTACTTCATTAGAATTGCAACTTCCGCCTTTTTTTTAATAACTTTCGAACCAATAAAGTTAGAGTAATGAAATTTCGACACGTGATCAAAGAGATTTTGGGTTTTAACATACTTACTTTTCAAGAAAATTCTGTATAAGTTTTCAAGGATATAAAGGATTAAAATTTTCAAAGGACCCTTTTCATACACTTTTTTTACAAAAATATAAAAAATCAATTTTATTTAAATTTTTGAGCCTTTCCTCTTTCATTTGATATACATATCGCCATATTATAACGAGGTTTAGTTTTTGTAATATATTTTTTATTTTTTATGCCTTTTAAAATTTTGAAGTCCTTTTAAAAGGACAAATGAAAAACTGAGTACGCAGTATTAGTGTGTTTGGTCGCTAGTTTCACGCTCATATGGATTTTTTCCGGTGTGAAAATTTGTTTTTAATTTTTGTCGCACGGTGTAATCTGATCGCTTCTGAGCTATGCGAGTTGTATAAGTTTTGGCGTAAAGTTTACACGTAGTCAGTGGCAGACCTACCGCCTACGAATCTGGAAGGATAAGACTGGTGTTGTCTTTCCTTGCCAGTTCCTACAGTTTAAAGTTATCTTCAATGTTTTAAGTGTGTCCAGGCATCCAAATGAGATGATTTCTGTAGTGCTGACTCATCTCGTTGCAAGATCCGTAGCACAGTGAGAGATTTTATATTGTTTATGGATGAGTCCTTGAGACTAAAGAAAATCTAACTAACTAATTTTTCTTTACTAAATATTGACCGCCCTGATTCAGTGATTAATATTCAGCAGCACGAATCGGAGATGGGAGATTCCAATTCTGTTTTAGTCAAAAAAAAAAATTAAAGATAAACTTCAAGATTTCAAGAGATGAGTTATTTGCCGCCAATAGCGAAACTTTACTTCAAAAAATTGGGAAAACAATTTTCTATTTTGAGGGCAGTTTGATAAGTCGCGACTTTTTTAATTTCCCACATAATAACTTTAAATGCAACCCTGCTATTGTCAACTACCACCTCTTAGTAGACTACATTGAAATTTTGATCATGATGCGTCATTTACTTTGTGTTTGACAGCCATTGAAAGCAGACAACTTTCGAATTTCGACAAAAATGGAAAAAGTTAATTTCGCGTGCTGATAAAATCACCGAAAGCAACGAAAACCTTGACAAGCTTCAAAAAATTATCTTAAACTTACTTATTGAGAAAACGTATCTAGAACAACAAAAGCTTAAGATTGACCAAATTTGGCGCACAGTCCACCCTGTGTTGCCTTCAGCTCATCTTAGGTTAGTTTCTTGCATGGAGCTTGAATGACTACGCAGCTCAATAAAGTAAGTGCCGTCTTTAATTTAAATTCTTTAGAATTATTCTCCACATTCAAAGGTATGTGTACAGAAATACAAAATTATATCTTAACACTCACAAACACAGATTAAACAAATATTTATTAATAAAACTGACAGCACTTGAGTGAAATCAACGCAAACACCAAGGCGAAAAAACTAAATTTTGTTTAATTATGAAAATTACTTGCATTACACTCGAGATCGCTGGACACGTCATAAAGCGGCAAATGGGCGTTTTTAAGCGACGACGACAGACGCAATTAATATTAAATGAACTTACCTGCCGCCATTCGCGTCGAGTCGAGTGCTGACTACATCAAAATAAATTACAAAAAAGCTGAAGCGCAAACAAGACCAAAACCAACAACAACAACCACATTGATGATAGCGCAAACTAAAGAAGTACAACAAAAGCAGACGCCATTAATAAAACCGACGAATGGCGACAATAAAAATTAATAACTTTCGTTAATACAACGCTGGGGAATAATAAATTTTAATAAAAAAATGAGCAAAACTGCAAAGAAAATATTAAAACGACAGCAAGAATGTGCGGGGGAAAATTGTGCAAACTGGACGAGAAGTATTTCGTTGGGAAAAAAAAATTTGCTTGAAATATGTTGACGATGATGGAATTTTTTAATTGAACAACAATGCCGAATGGCGAAATAAATTTGCCGAAAAACAACAAAAACAATAGCAAAAAAAAACACTTCACTGCAGCTGCGACGCAGAGGCGTTGGAAAGCAGCAACGAAAAAGGCAAACGCAACGCATGTAAATTTTCCTCACATTTTATCAATTTTTTACATATTCTCATTGTTGTTGTTTTCGTTGTATATTTCTGTCGTTGTGTAATTTATAAAATGCGCTGACATGCAGCTGTCACAGATACAGCGCCATGATTTTACACACACAGACACGCATGCAGACACATATAAGTATGTGTGTGTGTGTTCACAGAGTTGCAACTGTTCGCGCTTTAAATGAAAATATGGCACGCAGTGTTTAAGTGTTGAAAAATTCAATTTTTTTCTCACCACTGTCACTGGACTGGGCCGCCAGACCAGCTGGCGAAATTAACACACAAAGCATTACGCACACCAACACTATTTGGCACAAAACGTGCGCCGAACGCAACAACAAAAGCACATTTTATTAAGTTAAATCAAGCATTTTTCGAAAGCTGCATTTACATACAAAAAATATTTATTGTAGAATGGGCATTGTATAAAAAATCTTCTCTTTGGGTAGTAACTAACATATCTGGTTCAATGTCCTTGAAAATATAGTAAAGTAAAATAATACTTATGTGATAAAAGATAAATCTAGCGTTCGTCCTTTTAATCGAATTCGGCATAAGCTAAATTTTTATGTCTGGCTGGGCGTGTGAAAGCGGTCGAGGGAGCTTCCACCACACACCAGACACACATTTACGTGCTTTAACACTTAACCCAACACTTCACTTCAACCTAACCTTAAATCACATAAACACACAAACAACAGCTGTGCACAATTTAATGCCAAAAAAATATCAGATAATTACATCCAAAAATGCTGATAAATGGATGCCTACCGCTTTCTCAACATAACCTCAACGCATACATCAACGTGACCCCAAGAGCAATAAAAGAACCAAAATTAATCAAATAAATCACTCATTAAAAGCCAGACAACGCCAGTGGGATCGTCTGACTGCCAACACGGGACTTGTGCTAACACAAAAGCAGCAGCCACACTTTGCCCTCACACACAAAAACAATAAGAATAAATAATAAAAAAAAATATAAAAAAAAATTAAGCAGCAGCTGCCGTTGGCCAACACTGTCCGTTTTTATCTAAATTATGCGCAAATATTTATTTTGCATGTGATTAATTTTGATTGCACACGAACGCCACGAACTCGGTGGCGTCAATTGGCTACCGTTGTTTTTTTTGTTGTTGCTAGTGTTATTGTTATTGTTATAGCTATTGTTGTTGTTTGCAGTATATTTGCCGCCATTTTTCTCATCATTAGCCGTAATTTCGTTTATACTCAACCAGCCGTTATTGTGTTTTATTCGTGCGTGCAAACGTCTCTCGTAGTCGGTGTCGTTTGCACGCTCACTGCAACCGTTGCCTGTTTGATGAAGGTGTATTGGCTGCTAAATGTTTACCGAATCCTTTGGTTGGTTTATTCTCAGCCCATGAGAGAGTTGGCTCCATTCAAGGTTGCTGTCATTGGCAATTTGCTGACCTGGCGCCCAAGCATTGCAATCGCAGCAACGACCTTGAACCTGACCTGAGCTCGCTGCCACTTTTGATTTCCTGCCCAAACTCTACAAAGCTCGAGACGCCTTGGCAGCGTCTCAATGGATTCGAGTCAAACAGACGCGTTGCGCTGGACGGCCTCCAATAGCGTTGCCGTTGAAGTGAAACGAATATTTGGACAGGAATATAATAAGTGGAACAAATTTATGAACGGTAAATGTGAAATATTTGTTGTGTTGCAAAAAACTGTTGAATTGGCGGTCACAAAAAGAAAGCTGAAGACATCAAAATTGCAAGAAAAAAAGTGGAGAACTTTAGCTGAGTAAGCGCTCAACAAGACTTATTCGTTTGTATGTTGTATGTTTGCGGCAATACTGGGATGTTCGAGAACAATTTGAGGCGATACTGGGATGTTCGAGCACAACTCGAGGCGATACTGGGATGTTCGAGAACAACTCGAAGCGATACTGGGATGTTCGAGAACAACTCGTGGTGATACTGGGATGTTCGAGAACAACTTGAGGCGATGCTGGGATGTTCTAGAACAACTCGAGGCGATACTGGGATGTTATAGAACAACTCGAAGCGATACTGGGATATTCGAGAACAACTCGAGGTGATACTGGGATGTTCGAGAACAACTCTAGGCGATACTGAGATGTTCGAGAACAACTCGAGGCGATACTCAGATGTTCGAGAGCAACTCGTGGTGATACTGGGATGTTCGAGAACAACTCGAGGCGATACTGAGATGTTCGAGAGCAACTTGAGGCGATACTGGGATGTTCGAGAACAACTTGAGGCGATACTGGGATACTCGAGAACAACTCGAGCTGATACTGAGATGTTCGAGAACAACTCGAAGCGATACTGGAATATTCAAGAACAGCTCAAGGTGATACTGGGATGTTCGAGAACAACTCGAGGCGATACTGGGATAATCAAGAACATAAAATAAAATAAAATAAAATAAAATAAAATAAAATAAAATAAAATAAAATAAAATAAAATAAAATAAAATAAAATAAAATAAAATAAAATAAAATAAAATAAAATAAAATAAAATAAAATAAAATAGAATAGAATAAAATAAAATAAAATAAAATAAAATAAAATAAAATAAAATAAAATAAAATAAAATAAAATAAAATAAAATAAAATAAAATAAAATTAAACAAAATAAAATTAAATTATCATAAATTAAATTAAATTAAATTAAATTAAATTAAATAAATAAACAAATCAAAAAATAATTGATTAATAAATTTCTGTCACCTATAAACGAATCTAAACTTGGTATTGATAACACAGCACAACAAAAAACACTTTTTCTCTGTTGCATGGAGTTTTTCTACTGTTCGAATCTATCCTCAGATTTTTTCTAGCAGCTCTAGTTAGTGAGATATAGGTACCATGTCATTTTTTTAGTTTTTCCTCTACTTTTTCCATATTTTTGATTGTAATTTCTAAACCAAAAAACCGTTAGACATGATAGACCGATCACCTTATCGCATTAACAACACCGCACGGCTTCTTTTCCGATGCAACTTATTTTTATAAGTTTTAAAATTCCGCGGTAATTGGACCTCAAAATCAAAAATATGGAATTTTAAGGCGTTTTCTTTGATGGTCAAAAACATACACTTTTTTTGCAAATCAATTAACGTATTTTATAGGTGTATAAGAAAGCCGACACATCAAGCAATACAACACAGCCAAATTATTTGGCGGAATACACATTCGCATCGAAATAATAGCAAAAATGTACCATAGTCATTTTCATCACTTTTCATACTTTTTCCTTAAAAAATTAGGGGCCTCAAAATATGCTTTTTATATGTTCCATTTATAGTCTGAAATACAAGCAAAATATTTTGAATTGCTCGAAACAAAAAAAATTAAAAACTTTGCAACTTTCTCTATAAACCTTTTGTTGTGCTCAAAAATATATCCCAACTACTTTGTTGTTGGTTCAAATTGACCTAATTATAAAAATCATTAAAACCATTAAATTATAAATAAAACATTCAATTATTAAAATCACAAACTTAACATAAACTTAAATGCAATTTTATTTAATTTTTTTTATTAAATGTCAATAAAACAAAGCGCAAATTAGTTAGAACGAATAACTTTTTTTAGTTTTTTTTCTAGAAAGTCATGCAAAGAATGATTGATGAATATATACAACAGCCTTATTTGTCTAAAGTGGGTCATTTTGATCGGAACACAGCAATTTTGAGTTAAGTTTTTTGTTGAATTGTCGAATTTACCTAATAAACAAAATTTTTAAAATCGTTTAGAAAAAATTTTTTTTTTAATTTTAAATTACATAAAAAAGCGAAATTAACTTTAAATAATACAAATTGCGGAAATTTTCAGAAATTTTTTTTTATTTTAAATTAAATATCCCTCATTAAAACTATAGCAACTGCAGACGGCAATCAACTTTAAAGTTAAACCAAAAAATTGCAGCAACTCTGCGGCAAATGAAAAAATATTCCCCATACTCGGACATTGACTTTATGCTGCCCACAGCGCTGCTCCAACTAAATGAAAAAAATATATACATACATAAATTTAAGCTTACAGTTGGCTCTGACTCTCACAGCAGACATGAAAATCGTGTGCTGTACGTCCATGGAAAATGCAAGAATTCATACTGAATGTGTGCAGACAAACGCAGGCCAGCAACAGCAAAAAACACACACGCGAGCAGCGACAGCAGTCACAGCCATAATGCGGCACAGTGTCGCGAACGTGAACAAATGCCGCCCAAAAATAAAACAGTGAAGCGCACAAGTTCTACTGTAGGGACCTTGTTGCCAGGGGGCACCAGTCACTGGTTTTTGTGTGCGTCTGTGTGTGTGTACGAGTTTTGTGCAAGTCACTGTGTGGCAGCACAGTGCACACAAAACTAATTTCCGGCAAATTAACGGCTTTTAGCTTTTAGCCACAAACAAAAGAAATTCAACGCTTTGTTTATACGTTGGCCAGTCTTGCTGTCCATCTGTTGGATTGTTTGTGTGTCTGTATGGTTGTGTGTGTTTGTGGGTTTGTTTGTTTGTTTGTTTGCTTAATGCCTGTTTTTGGGCTCGTGTTTGTTTTATTGTTAACTGCTGCCGTTGGCGTTGAGTAGGCGGCAACGTGCCTTGAACGCATACCAACACACACCAACACTCACACATGCACACTCGAAGTATTCGCGAAATAATAAACAAATGAATATGCACATAAATATAATTAGAACAAGCAAAATTATTGTTTGTATGCATTTAAAAGCGCGCCAAAAAAATATTTTCATTTATATGCAACGCCTGCAAGTAGGCAACAAAACGCGAAATACAGCTAACAAACGCCAACAATGGCATCCAAGCGGAGCAAATTTTCTCCAAACAACACAAAAGCAGCACCAATGCAACGCCTCAAGCAACAGAGAACACCAGACATAGACCAAGCAACAACAACGAAATAGAAAATATGTAGTAGTGGGTAGAATGCAGCCGCGAACAGTTGTCAGAACAAATTTCACACTTTAGGGCATTAATAAGCAACAGAAAATAGCCCAGAAACAAAAGCACCATAGCACCATAGCACATTAAAAAGTTTTGGACACACACAAACCCACTCGCACACTCACACACACACACATACAAAAATGGTTGCACTCACATGTTGTGGCGCTTCAGTTGCAGCGTTTTTCCATGCCAAACTCGTAAATTTTGCAATAATAACAATGAAATCTTTTGTGCTCCCTTCAGCGCTAAGTACCCCCTGGTGACATTACTGAGCATATTGCCCCCTTCTCTTCGTTGCATTCAGTGCACATTACTTGGCCTTTGTTTTCGACAAAATAAATTCTCAACTTATTGCAGCCATTTTTTGCTATTACCATATTATAAGAATTCTTGTTTGTTGTTATTATTGTCAATAATTTTGCACAGCATTATGGCTCCAAAACATAAGCACACATACACACACAGACACACACATTTATGTATGAATGCCTGTGAAAAGGCCATAATACAACACTAAAGAAATGAAGGAATTCTTTCATTTTGTTGCTTTCTTGCTGCGAAGCCCAAATGTATGCAGTAAAATTTGAACGCCAACAATTTACCATTTGTCTGACAATAAGTCCGTATCTGTGTGTGTGTGTGTGAATTGTGTTTTGTTTGTTTGCTTGAATTGTGCGCTAAGCTTGAATAATGTCGAAAATTGTGCACCATTTGCGCATTTATTTGCCTACTTCAAGGCGCAGCAGTATCAGCATGTGTTTATGAACTCTTGACATTATTGTTGTAAAATGTTTATTATTACAAAGTTTATTATTATACAAAGTCGGCTTCGATAGTACGGCGGTTAGTGTGCTGGATTTTCATGTCAAAGACTCAAGGTTCGATTCCCAGTTCGGGCTGTTTAAACATTGGTCTATGTTCTTTTATTGCGATCTACAGGAAGTAGATGAGAATTGTAAAACAAAACCTCTAGGTTAGGTTAATGTGGCTACCTGAACATGCCAAAAGACACACTTGAGCCTCAAAATGTGCTCATTGTTATATCATAAAGAGTGATCTGTCTGAATTATCTGTCTGAGTGATCTGTCTAAATGATCTGTCTAAATTATCTGTCTAAGTGATCTGTCTAAATGATCTGTCTGAATTATCTGTCTGAGCCTCAAAATGTGCTCATTGTTATATCATAAAGAGTGATCTGTCTGAGTGATCTGCCTGAGTGATCTGTCTGAGTGATCTGTCTGAGTGATCTGTCTGAGTCATCTGTCTGAACTATCTGTCTAAGTGATCTGTCTAAATGATCTGTCTAAATGATCTGTCTGAATTATCTGTCTGAGTGATCTGTCTGAATGATCTGCCTGAATGATCTGTCTAAGTGATCTGTCTGAATTATCTGCCTGAGTGATCTGCCTGAATGATCTGTCTGAACTATCTGTCTAAGTGATCTGTCTAAATGATCTGTCTGAATTATCTGTCTGAGTGATCTGTCTAAATGATCTGTCTGAATTATCTGTCTTACTGCAAATCGAAGAGCCAATTTGTTTCGTGTATAAACCCTAACAAGTCTCTGATGTTGGCTAAATAAAGAAATATAGGCTTTAGATCTACTCATGTCCATCAAAAAATCAAAGTTGTTTGAAGCTGTAGATCAACGCTGCATCTTCATTATAAATACAGTCTTCCTCTCTTCCACTCTTTCCTTCTTCCTACAAGAGGTTTGCCTTGTATTGGTTACTTGAATCGGTTGAATTTTTCTGCCAGAGTAGGTGATTGGCCTGCCGCAAGTAGTCCTAAGTGATAGGGCTGCCATCTATCGCCGCTTAGGAACGACACCTCCGATGTTGTGAACATCCGCTCATAGCGCCATCTGTTGTGAAAACGAGGTGACAGAAGGATGGTTGGGGACTTTGCTAAGATCGGTTTGGTGCGCTGTTTTAACGGTGCTGCTATTTGCCTTTTGCTTTATTTTTTACAGCCGCACAGCACAAGATTTCGAGTAATATTGCGTAGAAGTGATTGGGAAAGGATCATCTGAAGGTCGAAATTTGCTAACTGGGGTATGTTGCTGGGCTAAAGACTATTAAGAGGACAGAAACAATTGAAAAAGTTGGAAAAATGCGGCACCATGCACCAGGTAGGAGTCAAACCCACGACCTCTGGAATGATAGGTTAGTGCACTCGAGCTATCTTTATGGTCCCGAAAAGTTTACTACTACATGGGTCATACAGTTACTGTTTCAACTCTGTTGCATTACGAGATCCAAACAGTCTGAAACTTAAAACCAAAGTGACATCTCCTTCATACCGAAACTCACCATAAACCATAAATGGTTTCCAAGTTAAAGTGAGATTGATTGCCTGTACATATTTCTCCCTACAAGCCTTCATCCACATATCACATCCTAAGATATGACTTTGCATTTTTCTATTTTAAATTTTTTCATCTCCTAATGCTTTTCTATGTATGAGCTTCAAACTTGGAGCATTTCTGAATAGATTCTCGCTTCTGTGCCCTGTAATTCTTCTAACCGGAAGCTAAGATTTTTAATAGAAACATCTTGAAGCAGATTTGTTACTCTTAACTTCTAATAATTGAAAAAACACTTTTTTCTAAATTCTAATTAAATTCTTTTTTCAATTCTAATTCCATTTCACACTAAATTTTTCTTTAAATTTTTTTTACAATTTTTTTTACATTTTTTTTTACATTTTATACTTTTAAGTCCACTATTTTTAGTTCAAGTGTCATTAAAAATACACAACATTATAGTGTCTGCTTTTAGGCGTTTCCGCTGATTTTTCTCTCTTCCTCCCATCTCTCTGTGTTGTTGTGTTTTTGTTGTTTTTTCTGCAGAATTGTGCAATTTTAATTGTAAAAAGCTTTTTGCGTGCGCATATACATGCATCACAATGAAGCCACGCCCTAAAAGGCCTACCACAATTAACAAAAAGAACAACAACAACAACTGCAACAACAGTCACAAGTAATGGCAGCAACAATGACACAACACCCAGCACAGTAAAACGAGACGCTGGGGTCCATTCAATTTAATTGATTCGTGCCGCATTCATTTTCATTTATTTATTCTTTATTTCAATTTTATGATTTTATTCTATTTTTTTTCTGCCGCAATAAAAAAATTAACATAAACCATGCGAAAAAAATTAAAAAAAAAAACACAATGACTGCAATTCAGGTGAGTTGCTCTAGGTATGGTATTGTTGTTGTTGTTATTTTTGTGGTGGCACATCAGCGCGTTGAGCCATTAAGGCAAAATAAAAGCGAAAAGCGTGCAACGGGTAACGGAAGCGAAGCAGAGAGACGATTAATTAATCCGCATGGAAAATAATTCATGACTTTGCAATTAAGTTGTGCGTCGCATGTGTGTTGGATGTTGTGCGGGCCGCAGCTGATTGCCGTCCGCGCACGCGTGTGTAATATAGAAATTATTATCGCTGACTTTGTGGCGTTGATGCCCGATAATGAGCGCCCACGTCAGCGCCAACGCCGGCCGCACCGGTATTCGTGCACGAAGCGTGAAAATGGAAAATGCAAAATTTTTTGATTTATGATGCGAAATTTACCATTTCCCGCCCCCCGCCCCCTTTCGATGGCCGCAGCTCGCCTCCGCGCAATTATTGCATAAAATGTGGTTAAAGGTTGTTGTCGTTGTTGTTGTTGTTCAGTGAGTATTTGCATTGAGTATCCCTATGCGAGCAGCTGAAATGTTTGAAGCGTTCAAATCGTTTGAGCGTCAAGTGTTTGTAAATTTCCTCTCTCCACCTCCTACAGTGATCAATTAAATATGTTAAATTGCAAATAACCGCAGCGTGAATAAATAAGTTGCGTGCAGCATGAATAAATATTTGAGGCAGCTAGGTTTACAAACCGGAAATGGCTGTAATGGGCCAGTTACTCATGACACAGAACATAAACTTAAACACAAACATAAACTTAGAAAATTTGAGCGATTACTCAAAACTTTATTTCCGTAAACATAAACTTAAAAATCAGCTGATTTTCCTTTTTGACAAAAGGAAAATAAAACAAACAATATTGCCACTTCGATTTCTCCATCTCGTGAACAATCAAGTTCAAACTTTTCGCGACATTTTTTACTTGCTATTATTAAATGTTTGAGCATCCAACGACTAAAATTATTAATATATTTACGAAACTAATAAAAATTGCAATCCATTTTGTATATTTTACAAATTATTTTAATTTGTTTACTTTTCAATTCATTCCGAAGAGAGTGGCAACATTTTTTGCGTTTTCCGTAAACATAAACTTAGAAACCAAAACGAAACAGATTTCTAAGTTTATGGTTAAGTTCTAAGTTTATGTTCTATGTCTCGGGTAACCAGTTGTACAGCTTTGGGGTATGCCAGGTCGTGATAGCTGACAAGTAAAACTAAGTTATGTCATGAGTAACTGGCCCATAAGGCAAAATTGCTGCCCACACAAATGCGTAACAAAAATTACGAAAGGAAATGTTAGACAACCGCAAAGGGGTGAATTAGAGATCAGCGAAAGTAATCAACATTAAGGGAAGGTATCCAAAAATAGATATTGAATTAAAAAACAGGAAGCAGTTGATTTGAAGGATGGAAAGGTAAATAGAAGGGGATGTATTCGATTGAAAGTGAAAAGAAGACACGATGGGCACCATTTGGTCAGCTGGGTTATGGTCAAAAGTTAAAGCACGCACGTCTGTTAACACTAGAAAGACCATTGAGGTCAATTTGACGGATCTTCACTCTTAAATATCTGTATTTTCTTTAGTATTTCCATCAACTTTTGCTTTGATGAGTTTTATTTTTTTATCGTGGAAAATTTTATATTTTTCATTTTTATTTATTTTGTGAAAAATTAGCAAAATCCAATGTATACTTTTCAAGATATCAGCGGATAGGCGGATAGTAGTCTTTGTAGGTATGGAAAACTTGCGGTCTTTCTAGTGTTAATACGTTCGAGTCCGAAGTATTAATATCAGCTTTTTGTCTATGCAGTTTTTCTCTGGTAATGCTGTCATTTTTACTAATTTTGCCCATTCATTTATTTAATACATACTTGGTACTTTTGTTGTTGGGTTTGCAATCCAACGACTTTCCAATGATTTATACTTCTTTTATCTTTATTGGTTCAATAAGTTATCCAATGAAGACAGAAAAGAGGATACACACACACACACATACCTAAAGGCATTTCAGATGTTGTGTGTATTACTGTACGCAGCTTAACGACAGCTTCCTCTCTATAAATATTTCCTTCTCGTCGTTTTCTTTAACCAGTCTCTTTATTTTTATACCTCTTTCTTTCTATGATTATTTTTATTCGTCTTTCGACTTGTCTCTTTGGACTTTCCTCTTCCTATAGCTAAATCTGCCTTCTTCTACACTTGTCTCTCTCTATTGTCTTCTGTTTCAGTCTCCCTCTCTCCATATATATTCGTTTCTCTTGGTTTTTTAACCAGTCTCTTTATTTTCATCTCTCTCTCTTTTTATGATTCTTTTTTAGTTGTCTTCTTTTTCGACTTAGTCCTTTCTATCACTAAATTTTTATTTTTCTATACTTCTCTCTTTCGGTTATCTTCAGTTTCTGTCTCTCCCTCTCTAAATGTTCTTACTTTACTCTAAGTTTTTATTTTTCTATACTTCTCTCTTTCTCTCTGTTGCCTTCTATTTCTGTCTTCCACTCTCTAAATTTAAATTTTGTTACCTTACTCTACATTTTTACTTTCTATACTTCTCTCTATTGTCTTCTGTGTCTGTCTTCCTCTCTCTTTATATACTACCTTCTCTTCGTTTTCTTCAACCAATCTCTTTATTTTCATCTCTCTTTCTTTCTTTGATTTTTTCTCAGTAGTCTTCTCTTTCGATTTTCCCCTTCCTATCACTAAATTATCCTCTTTCTATACTTCTCTCTCTCTCTCCCTGTTGCCTTCTATTTCTGTCTTCCCCTCTCTAAATTTAAATTTTCTTACTTTACTCTAAAATTTTACTTTCTATACTTCTCTCTCTCTCCTTTGTCTTCTGTATCTGTCTTCGTCTCTCTTTATAATTTTACTTTATACTCTACACTTTCTTCTCTTCGTTTTCTTCAACCAATTTCTTTATTTTCATCTTTCTTTCTTTCTATGATTTTTTCTCAGCAGTCTTCTCATTCGACTTCCCTCTTTCTATCGCTAAACTTTTCTCTTTCTATACTTCTCTCTCTCTGTTGTCTTCTGTTTCTATCTTCCTCTCTCCATTGCCCTGGTTTCCTCTCTCTGTATTTCTATATATTTCTATATTTCTATTCTCTGTCTTTCAATATTCCTCTGTGACTAGTTTTATATATTTTTCTCTCTTTCTTCCTTACTTTCTCTATCTGCCTGTCTGAGTTGCCCTTTTCGCTGTCTGTCTTTTTATATTTCTCTGTGTTTCTATATTCCTCTCTCCTATGCAATATTCACTCTCTCTTCCTCTCTTTCTATCTTCTTGTCTGCATTGCTCTATTTTTCTTTAACTATCTTTCCTCCTATATTACTCTCTATCACCCTATTCACTCTGTATTCCTCTCTATCAAACTTCTTGTGTGCATTGCTCTATGTTTCTTTAACCATATTTCTCTCTCTCATCCTATATTCTCTGTCCTTCAATATTCCTCTCTCTCATCCTATATTCACTCTGTCTTTCTCTCTTTCTGTCTTCTTGTCTGCATTGCTCTATTTTCCTTTAAATATTTTTCCTCCTATATTCCTCCTATATTCCTCTCTATCATCCTATTCACTTTGTCTTCTTGTTTCTTTTAATCTACCTGACTGCATTACTCCATTTTCCTTTAACTATTGCTCTAAATTCCTCTCTCCCATCGTCCATCGTCTACTCTTACTATCTTCTGGTCTCTCTATCTCTTCGATCTCTCTCATCCTATATTCACCCTGTCTTCTTCTCTTTCTATCTTCTTGTCTGCATGGCTCTGTTTTCCTTTAACTATCTTTCTATATTCCTTCCTGCCTGTATTGGTCTATTTTTCTTTATTTACCCTCTCTATTCTTCTACCTTTCTATATTCCTCTGTCTCTCATCCTATATTCTGTCTCTCTATTTTCCCCACTCTCTCTGTGTTCTTACATTTCTTTGTCTTTATATGATACTCCGTATCTCTTCATCTATTATTTCTCCTGTCTAACTCTCTTTTGTCCTTCCTGTCTCTATTGCTTGTTTTTCCTTTAAGTGTCTTTCTATATTCCTCTATTTTTCTATATTCCTCTCTCTTTCTATATATCTCAGCTTTTTTATATCTTTGTCTCTCATTCTATATTTCTATTCTATATATCTCTTCATGTCTCCTTGATCTGTCTATCTTTCTGTCTGTAATGCTCTATTTTGTTTTATCCGTCTTTCTATATACCTACCTGTGTCTTTATATATTCCTCTCTCTCTTCCGTTGTTTCTCTTTCTTTCTTCTCCACTCTCTTTTCCTGTCTGTATTGACCTATTTTCCCTTATTTTTTTTACAGGGTTTCTATATTCTCGCTTTTCTTATATTTCTCTCTTTCTTTCTCTTTTCGTATTTGTATTTTTCTATTTCCCTTTATTTCTCTTTATTTTTCAATACTCCTACGTCTCTCATCCTATATTTGTGTTTCTGTCGCCTCACTTTCTCTATGTTCCTGTCTGTAATGTTATATTTCTTTTTATTTGGCCATCTATATTTTTCTACCTTTCTATATTCTTCTGTTTCTCATCATATAGTTCTTTCTCCGCCTTACCCAATGTATCTATTTACCTCCCTTTATTGCTCAGTTTTCCTTTTCTTTCTCTTTTTCATACCTCTCTCTTTTTCTATTGGCCATTCTCCGTCTCTCTGTGTCATCTGTCCCCATCAAAAATTCGACTTTCCTCACATAACTTTTACCATCAGAACACAACAGAGATTTCCCATCCTTTTTTATATGAAATAATTATTGTCTTAACCCTTTCACAACCATGGTACATACATATGTGTCCTATACGTGATTTTTACTTTCTTAAGTTAGATCAAATTAGATGACTGCCAAAAAATCTGACTGAAATCTGTGTCTCTGAGACTAGTCCAATAAAACAATAACTAGTCCCAGCTCAATTATCTCTTTAAGCATTTAGGATTACTTACTTTCTCGATTGATTGTGATAAAGTATTGAATAGATTTTTAAATTAATTACCGCTTTTACTTATGCCGAATGCCATTGGTTGTGAATGGGTTAAGACAGTGAATAAGTAACAAAGAAATGCGACTAGATTGAACCGGCTGATACGAGGACAGAAAACTAAAATAATACAACAGTTTAAGGTATCATGGCACGTTAGAAAGGGGAATTTTTAATGATTTACAAAATTATTTATTTTTCAGCTCCTTTATTATCAATATTTTTGAAAATTTGTTTACAATATATTGAAGGTTTAAGGAAGGAAGTTTTTTTAGCATATTGTCTCTTATATAGGTGGAGCTGAAGTCGCGTAGAAAAAAAACACATCCTCCATTGCGGGCACTTAATCTCCGAATCGGCTAACCTGAAACAAAAAAACAAAAACGATTCATAAAAAAATAATTGTGTTTTTTTGTGTTCCTTAAACCATCAATATATTGTAAAAAAATTTTCAAAAAGATTGATAATAAAGGAGCTGAAAAATAAATAATTTTGTAGATCATTAAAAATTCCCCTTTCTAACGTGCCATGATACCTTAACATAATGCAACACATACTAATGTTGCATTGGTTGTGAAAGTGTTAATTTAAAAAATGCAGTCCAGCTTTCGACTTAGTTTTGTAGTGTCACCCTAACCTCTACGCTTCTGCTTCTCATAGTTGCTGCCTTTCAATTTCATGAATTCCATTGAACTTGTGCCACTTTTGGCTGGCAAAAATTATTGAACTGCTGTCTGCTGCGTGCAGTATTTAGCAAAACGTTGGCTCGGCGGCCAAAAGCCCACTAAGCATTTTTCCAATTGGCCAGTGTTGACACCTGGCTGACTACCTGTGGCCAATATTTGTCCATCTGTGTGTGTGGGTGTGTGTGGCTGTACAAAAGCAGAAGCAGCAATTGTTGCTGCAACAATAGACTGCACAATAACAATAAGGTTTACAACAACAATAGAACATCGCTCTCTCAATAAACGTAAAACAACAATGGCGCACAACAAACACGGCGACATTTGGCGCGCTGCGCTGTCAAGTGTCATCAGCAGTTGGCGGCGGTTATTAATTTATTTTCAGGTGATTATCGTTGCTTCAACTCCTCTTTCTAGCCACACACTGGCCCCGAGCAACCCACTATGGGTCGCACAATCTATTGATTATTTATTACATATATATATATGTGCGTATGTGTATGTGTGTGTGTAGTAAAAACAAAAACAAATCGTTTAATGTTAATCGCAGCGCACTGAGTGCGTAGCACGCAAAACAGCAACACATTCAGCGAGTCGGCGGCCATTGTGGCAGTCGCCAGTTGGCAGCTGAAGCGCGTTGAAAGCCGCATGGCGTGTGCGGAAAAGGTCGATCAACGCAAACTTCAGCAAAACTTCATAATTTATTTTGTGAAACTTTTACCGCACAGGTCGCTGCCACTTCATCGCGCCAATCACAAACTCGGCCCATCAATTATAATGGCGCAACATAAACGAAAAACACCCAGTAATAATAACAAGCAGCAACAAAATAATGAAAAGGTGCAAACGAAAGTTCAGCGAAAAGCGACCACAAACAAAAACAAAAAAACAGAAACAAACTTTTCCTCACTTTCCGTGGAGCGCAGTGCGTTGCGGCCGAGACAGACGAAATTAATTGCAATTAATTGTAAAGAGGACAAAGGTAGAAAAACCTTAGAAGAAGGTGTTGCCACTCGACTAAAATTTTGTTAACCAGATTTTTCTGCAAAAGTAAACAAAATGTAACCAAATTGAAAAGTACATAAATTAAGTATTGGCCAATCTAGCTTTCCTCATGTGATAAAGTTTTGATCGAGCAAATACTTGCAAGCAAAAAAAAGAAGGAAACCATAACAACTCTGACAAAACCAACGAAGTTTCAATGGTTCATAGCAATTACACTGCTATAAGTTTTGTATTCTTTTGCCCACTTAGTAAAAACATGCGAGCAAGCAAGCAAAAAAGATTCTTTACATTCTTTCATTCTGTTACAAATTATGTAATTATTTACACCAAAATTCCCTTACAAAAACTCATCAAATACAAATAAAAGTAATCAAGTAAACGAGCATAAAAAATTTAACTTAACTTTAGTTAAAAGTAGTAAAAGTAAAAGTGGACACCTAAAATTATGCTACGTCATCAGCAACAGCTTCTAACACGAATCCAACCGCATGGTTTCGATTGCAAGTAAAAATTTTGAATTTCTGTGGCATACTTTCAGGCAACAATGCCTGAAAAACTTTAAATTTATTTGACTAAACTTAACTGATTTTTTTTTTAATTTGAACTTCTAATCTGAACTATTTTATTTCAGTGCAAGCAACATATTTTTATTTTATGTGGCATACTTGTAGGCGACTGTACCTAAAAAACTGAAAATTATCTGACTAAACTTAACGGAACTTCCTTTTTAATTTGAATTCCTAATCTGAACTATTTTATTCCAGTGCAAGTAACATATTTTAATTTTATGTGGCATACTTGCAGGCGACTGTACTTGAAATACGGAAAATTATCTCACTAAACTTAACTGAACTTCTTTTTTAGTTATAACTTCTGATCGGAATTTTATTGAAACGCAAGTAAAATACTCGTATTTTACGTGGCATACTTTTAGGCGACTGTGCTTGAAAAACTGAAAATTTGTTTGACTAACCTTATCTAAACTTCTTTTTTAATTTTAACTTCTGATCTGAACTATTTTATTCAAACGCAATTTTATTTCAACGAATATTCTTATTTTATGTGACATACGTTTAGGCGACTGTGCCTGAAAAACTGAAAATTATCTCTCTAAACTTAACAGAACTTCTTTTTTAATTTGAACTTCCGATCTGAACTATTTGATTCAAACGCAAGTAAAATGTTCTTATTTTATGTGGCATACTTTTAGGCGACTGTGCTTGAAAAACTGAAAATGATTCTGACTTAACATAAATTCTATTTTAATTTGAACTTGTGATCTGAACTGTTTTATTGAACCGCAAGTGACAGATTCTTATTTTATGTGGCATACTTTTAGGCGACTGTGCCTGAAAAACTGAAAATTTGTTTGACTAACCTTAACTGAACTTCTTTTTTAAATTGAAGTTCTGATCTGAACTTTTTATTCAACGGCAGGTCAAATAATCTTATTTTATGTGGCATACTTGCAGGCGACTGTCTAGAAACTGGCGACTGGCCTAGAAAACTGAAAATTATCAGACTTAACATAACTAAACTTCTTTTTTAATTTAAACTTCTGATCTGAACTATTTTATTCAACCGCAAGTGAAATCTTCTTCCCAATATTTGGATGGTTTTCTACAGAACAAACTAAAGTAAACCAAAGGCACCTTTTGTTTGCATTAAGCTTACATTACAAAAAATGCAATTAAATACTTACCTACTCCACTGAAGTCGACTGAGTTCACTAATCTTTAAGCTTGAAGTATGCCTCGGAAAATTTAATTCAACTAATAAATTCGATAATGAAGTATCCACTCAAATCTATAAATGAACCTAAATGTAATACTTCAACAGATATTTGCATATTTTTACCAACTTTTATGAACACACACACACAACTATACATCTCGATTACGGCACAAATCCATCAATTCGGTACAAATTAAGGCACAAAATTACAGGTCATGCCATGGTTACCTTTTATTGATTTTTGCCCAAATACGCGCACACAAATCTTCCGCTGCCATTACCTAATTTAATTCGCAATTGATTGGCAATATCAGCAAATTCCTGGAATTCCCTATACGCAGCTGTACACAAACACTGACTAAATAGGCGCTTAACGTGGCAATCGGCGAGCGGAGCTGCTCAGGCAGTGTTTGGCACGTTTAGTTGGCTAACCTGTCGGTATCAATGCTGCTACAATGCTTCTAACTAAGCGCCTAAAATATTGCCTCAAAATGGCTGACATTTTGCCACAAGTCAGTGAGACTCGTGTTGTGCTTGTTGAGCCGCCAAACATGCAATGTTCTATTTCGAGAAATCAATTTCGCCCGAATCACTTTATTTGCGCGTCTTAAATTCAATAAGAGAGATGCGACATTTTTATTTGAAATTCTTTTTAGTTTTAGCAAAGAGCAACAAGCTGAAGTAAGTTGTAGCAAGCATTGTTTTTCTTCCTTGCAAAATTCCATATTCTTGTACAAACTAACTGATTTTAACACAAAGTTATTTGAACTTTTTTTAACTTGAAATATTTGAAAATCGAACGCCTAAAACTATGCTGCATTATCTGTGTGCGTTGCTTAGAGCTGTTAACCCAGAATCTTCATAGCACCACAGCAAAATTTACTTAAAGCCCAAATTAAATCAATTCATGCGCACATGCTACACATTTAAGTAGCCACACGTGTGCCAGCTTACCTGTTCGCCTTCGTATTTGTTCACTGCCGATTGCCACGCGAGATGTGCGCCTTTTTAACTATACAAACATTTTGTGTTCAGTTCAACAAGTGCTCCTTCATATTTGCTATCTGATTATATCATTTTCTATTTCTGCTCATAGCTAATCGGGCACACACTCCAGTTCAGTGTTGTTTGGGTATAGCAATAAATGGGTTTGTCTATTCAAATTTTGTTGTGATACACAATTTGTTCAAATTTAATATGACGAAAACTCAATGGAAGATTCATTGAAGACTTCTATTATAAGCTTGTAGAGAGTCAAATTTGGCCATGAAAATTAAAATGAAAATGAAATTCGGCCATAAGCTCAACCATGTAGGAACTTGAGAGTAGTGTTTGACGATATTCAATCGGAATTCGAACGAATTTTTTACCGTTACAAACTCGTAACTGTGAAAGAAATGTGCATCCATTCTAATGCACCACAGATCAAAGAATAGTCAGAACAGTGTCTACAGTCTCTTTGGGTATCACAATGGACCTTTTGAGACCTCCGAGTGCATTTGTTGGAAAACTAACATACTGCCTCTCCTACTTAACATACTTCAAGGCGAAGTGCCTCCACAAACCAAATGGTTTTGTGGCTAAGCTCTAACAAGTCTTCTATGGTGACTGGTCTGAGGTTGTCCAAGTTGTCAAAGAAACAAGAGCCTAGGGTTTTCACCTTCGTTTAAAGAAAGCCAAGCAGTAATAGAGAAGGTGACTTATACTCTCTTCCTCCTCTTCATTTTAGCAGTAGCGGCAAAAGTCCCAACTGTCAAGCCCTAATCTATAGGCATGATGTCCAAATAGACAAAGTCCTGTCAAAATCACAAGGACCCTACCGACGTGTGATCCGCTGAGACAAGCATTTAAGTGCGTCTGGGTTTGAAAGTGGGTCTGTCTGTCTGTGCTCCTGCCATCGCTAGAACTTGAATCCCAATAAGTTCTACTTTTTTTATTATTCACGGCGAGCGTGCACTGCGACTTAGAAGATCTATTGTGCCCTAAGTCCTACTTGCTATACCTAAAAAATAATACTTTACTTTACACAAATCCCAAAATAAAAACTTTTTTTTAATTTTTTTTATTCCCTAAATTTTCCAGTGTATTTTTCATTTACAATACCAAAAGCTTTAACTTGGATACATGTCGTATGAAATGTAAAATATGGCTGAACAAAAAATTCAAGCGACGCGCTGTCAGAGTCAGCAAACAAAGCGAGTTGATATCGTTTGAATTCGCCGCTACCAACGGCCAACGGTCAAGTGCAGTCAATGTCATCCATAATGTGCATTGTAAAATATTCATGGAAGGCATTAAAATTCTTTTCAATGTGTTTTTTGTTCATTTTTCATAGAGTTTTCTTAGTTGCTTTGCATGTTGCCACTGACCACTGACTGGCAGATTTTTGTCATTTTTTGTGAATATCAAAGGAATTAAAAAATGACAGGTGGAAGCATGGAGAATGTGGGTAGCGTGACTATCTGAAATCGCTTGAAATTTATATGTAGCTGGAAATTGAAGAGACCATAGTGTAGTGTGAAAGCCGGAAGTAAGAAACGTTGTAGGCATTCGAACTAAAATGATGGAAGATTACATAAATAATACATAGAAAAGAAGAAGATTAATGGGAAACGAACCAAAATAGAGTAAGCAACAAGATATGAGAAGTAAGTAGATAGATTGGAGTGAGAGACACTCTTAGGCTTCTATATGGACCAATTGTGGTATGCAACACTTTGTTCAACATATGTTACAACACACATTTCAAATGGATCAGCGATCAAAGAAGTTGGTTAGTTTAATGCTTCACTCAGTTCAGTTTCATAGTTGTAGCATTGCTGGCTCAAGACAGAAGTTAGTGAAGTTCTAATCTAATATTTTATTTCAGCTCAACATAACAGGTCCATGTTCCAAGCAATATTACTAACCAATAAAGGGGTATGTAGCTAATTAAGTCCGTCAGAAAGTCAATCAATCAATCAATCATCTTTAGAGAAAATCAAACTCTACTGTAAATAATGTGTCAAATCTGATCTATCTGAACTCCTTTTTGGGAATCAATCTTCGTTCAGATATCATAATGAATCACCTTTGAACCAAGTTAGCTTTAAAAACCTTTACACCTTAACGGTTTTAAAACTACTGGAGTAATATGACCCACCAAATCTGAGGAAAAATATTAATTATATTATTATAATTTTATTAGCGAAAATTGCGCACCAAACCGATCTTAGCGAAGCCCTCAACCATCCTGCTTGCATCTCCTTTGCACAACAGATGGCGCTATGAGCGGTAGCTCACAATATGGAAGGCATCGTTCCTAAGCAGCGATAGATGGCAGCCCCATCGCTTGGGACTACCTGTGGCAGGCCAATCAAAATCAAAATTAAATTTTTTTATATGAGATCACAACTTTTTAGTCTGATCTCTCAGAATATGCCAACATTTCTACCAAAAGTCTCTTGGTTTTCAAAATAAAATTGCATTCCAAAAAAGATTCACTAACCAAGCGTACAAATATCGAATAGACTCTACATGGAGGTAAGAAGCAGCTGTTCTGGGTCTTCTCGACCCCTTTTAGGCACAGCTAAACTCTCCCACTCTCAGTCCCACCCACTGATAGGCTTTCCTCAATCCACCACACTGCGAAGCGCCAAATGGGAGATAAGGCATATCTTCACTGGACTCTGGGAGTGAGTCATATTAAATCGAAGTCATCGAAATTCTCAAGCATTCCAAATATTTTTAAGAAGCTAAATACGTCTCCCTGTTCGTTGTAGTAATACCACAGGCTACTCATACTTTCTGATATGTGTGAGTCTTTCAGCATTTTCTGTGCCTGCAAATACTTTAAATCCTTAGCTCATCTACTTTTCGAACAATGTGAAAACGTTTGAAAATTTTAACAAAAAAAAATATTTTAAATATTTACACTTCTTTAAGCAGCCGTCGATAGTTTGACGCTCTCGATATTTTTCATTAAAAACATAAAACTTTTCATAAAGCTTGCTTAGCTGGCAATAATGACAGCACTACCGCTTAGTGGCTCAGCCTAACGACGTCTATCAAAAGCACCGCAACTTTAGCAGTGAAAAATTTTGAAAAAAAAACCACACTTTCGTCGTTAACTTTTACGACCACACATGCATTTCAGCTGCGCGTTGCACTATGCTTCTTCCGCTTTACTTAAGTACAGAGCTATGTAGCTCACATAAAGTTCAGCAACAGCACCAGCCTCGGTTTTCCTTTGACAAACACAGCGCCAGACTGCAGTCTTGCGGCATTGCCATAGCATACATTCAGGCGCATGAACGCAAGTTTGGCGCATAGCTGAGCTTAACATGCTGCGCTCAAGTAAATATGACAAAAATTTTAAACAAAATTATTTAACAACCCAAAAAGAGTTAAAAATGAAAATTAATCACAAACCTGGTGTGCAGCAGTGGAAGAAGTATTAAAAGAAAAATTAAAAAAAGTAGTAAAAAGTTAGTAGAAAGGCAGCTACTATAAAAGATATAAAAAGTACAACTAGAAAATATTAATAACTGTGTAAAAAAAAAGTTGTGTCAAACTGCCTTTTCACTTGCATTTTTTTTTATGTTCGTTTGAGCGAAAAAAACGCCTTCGAAGTTAGCGGCCAGCAGCGCGCAATCAACTACGCTTTCAATGCAGCGCTGCATTAGCTGCACATATGGCTAAACTTTGCCACCCTTCTGCCTCCCAACTGCAAGCTTTATGGCCAACGGCAACAGCTAGCCAGGAAAAATTATTCATTTTTCCTTATATTTGTTGCTTTTGGCGCGTTTGCTACTTTCAATATTTGCCGCTGCTGCCTTTTTAATGTGTTTGCTTTGTGCGCCTGGAATTAATACTTTTTTTTCTGCTACCTTATTCATGCATTCGTTGGGCAAGGACATAATAAAAGTTGGCTTTCTTCTGTAGGCAATTTATTTGCCTCGGTCTGTTTAGTGGCAAGTCTAAAAAAGGACATGAGGCGGTTTAAAGTCAGACACAAAAAACATACAAATCAAAACATTGAAATATAAACGCCAATTGCACATTTGTATTAACTGGACTTTTGCCCGCATATCCAGTCATCACAATGTAGCATTTGCAGCAATTATCCTTTCGTTTTTGTCACTCCTAGTCCAATCTTCTTCTCTTACTAAAACCGCTTTCAGCAATTCCCGCAATAGCAACGCGTATTATTCGTCGCCATTGCAGCCATAATCGGCGCCATATGCAAAAATTGCCCGGATATGCCATTTTGTGCAATTTCTACAATTTTCCCTACTAGCTGCTTATCCTTGCAAAAACACCAACAACCACATCAACAGCTCAACCAACCAACAAAGCCCTGTGAACGTCTAAGAAAAGCCTCACTGACAATTTTATTTGACTTTCCGTCTACAGTGTGCGCCAGTCAGCCTTTCAAGTCCTTTGCCAGTCACGAGCGCCGCCAGTGTTGCCGTCCTGACATTAACAATTCTCCAAATCGCTTTCGGTTCGCGCCCTTTCATTGAACGCGCGCGTCCGTTCTTCCGTTCGACTTGTTCGGCGCGCGAAAAGTGCCCGGAAAATGGCGCTTTCCTTGCTTTTATCAACTTTTGTGTGGCTTTTGTTGTGCGCTTTTGTGAGCGTTTGGCTATTATAGCTTTGCTGTGGCCGTGACTATAGTTGACTGCTTTAAAGCGCTTTTTTGGCCACAAGTGTCAAATTGTAATGGAATTAAATCTGACGTTATGTCAAATATTTTTCTGTTGTGATTTTTAGTCATTTGCTTGCAACTTTTTTTTGAGTGGGGGACTGAGGATTGAAAAGGGTTACCAGGGTCTAGTCGAGTCTAGTCTAGTCTAGTCTAGTCTAGTCTAGTCTAGTCGAGTCTAGTCTAGTCTAGTCTAGTCTAGTCTAGTCTAATCGAGTCTAGTCTAGTCTAGTCTAGTCTAGTCTAGTCTAGTCTAGTCTAGTCTAGTCTAGTCTAGTCTAGTCTAGTCTAGTCTAGTCTAGTCTAGTCTAGTCTAGTCTAGTCTAGTCTAGTCTAGTCTAGTCTAGTCTAGTCTAGTCTAGTCTAGTCTAGTCTAGTCTAGTCTAGTCTAGTCTAGTCTAGTCTAGTCTAGTCTAGTCTAGTCTAGTCTAGTCTAGTCTAGTCTAGTCTAGTCTAGGCTAGTCTAGTCTAATCTAGTCTAGTCTAATCTAGTCTAGTCTAATCTAGTCTAGTCTAGTCTAGTCTAGTCTAGTCTAGTCTAGGCTAGTCTAGTCTAATCTAGTCTAGTCTAGTCTACTCAGTTCAAGACAATTCAAGCTAATCAAATCATTTCAATTCAAATCAAACTAAACCGAATTAAATCAGATCAAATAAAATCAAACTAGATTACATTTAATAAAATATAATATAACTGAATATGATCAAATCCAATTGTTAAAATTAAAATCAATGAAATCAACATCAAAAACTCGAATAAAATAAAATTAACTGAAAATAAAACAAATCAATTAAATCAAGTCAAAATCAGATTAAATCAAATCAGTCCAGTCAAGCCAAGATAAGTCAAATCAGATTAAATCAGTCCAGTCAAGCCAAGTCAAATCAAGTCAAATCAAGTCAAGTCAAGTCAAGTCAAGTCAAATCAAATTAAATCAAGTCAAGTCAAGTCAAGTCAAATCAAATCAAATCAAATCAAGTCAAGTCAAGTCAAGTCAAGTCAAGTCAAGGCAATTCAAGTCAAGCCAAGTCAAATAAAATCAAATCAAATCAAAGTCAAAAATCAAGTCAGATCAAATCAAATCAAATTAAAGTCAAAAGTCAAGTCAAGTCAAGTCGAGTCGAGTCAAATCAAATCAAATCAAATCAAATCCAATCAAATCAAATCAAATCAATCCAAACCAAATCAAATCAAATCAAACAAATCAAGTAAATTCAAGTCAAATCAAGTCAAATAAAATTAAATCAAATCAATCAAATCAAATCAATCAAATCAAATTAAATAAAATCAAATTACATTAAATCAACTTAAATCAATTAAATCAGTATAACAAAACTATAATAAAAATAACTCAATTCAAGTCAAAGCAAATCAAGTCAAACTAAATTAAAATAAAACAAATCAATTAAGTCAAGTTAAGTCAAATTAAATCAGTCCAGTCAAGTCAAGTCAAACCAAAACAAATCAAATCAAATCAAATCAAATCAAATCAAATCAAATCGAATCAAATCGCATCAAATCAAATCAAATCGAATCAAGTCAAACTAATAACAAAAAAATCAATTAAATCAAGTTAAGTCAAATTAAATCAGTCCAGTCAAGTCAAGTCAAACCAAAACAAATCAAATCAAATCGAATCAAGTCAAACTAATAACAAAAAAATCAATTAAAATCGATTTAAAATCAATTGGTCAAATCAAATCAACTCAAATCAGATCAAATCCAGTCAAGTTAAATCAAGTCAAGTCAAGTCAAATCAAACCAATTCAATTCAATGCAGTTGTCAAATTCCCCATTTTTTAACCCAATCCTTTCCAATCCCTTTTCATGCATTGACTTTCCCTTTGCTCCATTAACTTGTGCCCATCTCATCTACTGATCAAATTTAGGCCAACACTTTCGCATACTTTCTCGCTTTCACACACTTTCTCGCCTTCCAACACTCTCTCGCTTTCGCAGCTTCCTTCCTTATCAATTTCCTTTACACATCTTCACACGATTGCAGCCAATTTAATTCACTTCGTCTTCTACGTCGCATTGTCACACTTTGGCGCAAAGGATTTGTCGCCTTTGTCTGCTGACATTGTTGTGAAAAATGTATTATTGTTGTTGTTGCTGTCATTATTTGCAACGCCATTGCTCGACTCGAATACGTTTTTATTTTTGCTTGGCATTGTTGTTATGCAGTGGCATTGTTGTTGTTGTTATTGCTGCACTTAACTGCATAATGCGTGAAGCTTCTAAGCAATTTTCCACACTTTATTCTCTATTTCAATTTTCGTTAAGTTTGCCTTTGTCTAGCCAAGAAATTTCCCCAACGATTGCATTTCCGCAACTTTTTCTCTTCAGCTCTCTCTGGCTCTTCGCCGCTGCTGACTGTCGACGACGAGCTAAAACGTTTTCTTTTGTTTATTTCCTGCAATTGTCATTGTCATCCGTTTTGCTGCACGTTGTTGTTGTTGTTGTTGTTGCATTTTGAGTTGTTGTGATTTTTGCCATTCTGGTTGTTGCTGTTGTTTGACTGTTGGCCGTTGCGCTGTCGCTGTCGTTGGCTGTTTGCTTCGTTGCCAACAATGTTGCCTGCTCAAATATTATGTTTCTGGTTGCTGGTTTTCTCAAAAATTTCCGCATCGTGCTTGTCGTCTTTGGCCGCTGCTGCTTTTAAGATTTTTCTTGGCTCAGTGCCAAGCAACCCCAACTCTGCGCTGCTGAGTGCTGCCGCCACAGCTTCACTTTGGCCACTTCCTGCTTTCATTTCAACACACACACACAAACGCAAATTCTTACACACATTTATTTTTAAGCTTCTACAATTCTTCTGTTCGTCTTCCCTTTGCCTCCGTTTGTCTGTTTGTGTGCGTCCATCAGCGTCAGTGCCTCAAGTGGCCTCGGCCTCGGTCTCGCCCTCTCCACCTTCGACCAGCTCGTGAATTTACTTTTCAGATTGTGCACGTCTGCCGCACTGATGCTTTGGCTTTTTGATCTCTCGTAAATAGTTTTTCAGCTTTATTCCTGTTGTTCTCTGTCTTTTGTCTTTTGCCGCTACTATTCAACAATGTTTTTTGTTTTGCTTTTCGCTTATCGCATCTAAAATTGTTTACTTTATCGAATTTTCTTGCAAGTTTTCGTCCCCCTCCTGTTACTGTTTGTTTCTTTTGGCGCTTTTCGTTTCGCTTGCATTACTATGCGGCCACTGTGCCACTGTACCTTGTTGTTGTTGTTGTGGTGTTTTGATAATGACATTGTTTACTTAGCGGTCAATATGCTCGGTCGCTGCTCTGTCAGTGTCGGTCGTTGTGTAGCGCTTCACCGACATGTCCATATTTTCGTTCAAAGCCACTTCGAATTGGCTTTTTTCCTTTGCTATCATTGTTGTTGTTGTATGCTTGTTTATGTTGCCTGCTTGCAGCTTATAGCAATGCAAAATGGAAAATTTAATTTCTCAAATGGATTTTAAAATAGATTACTTTGCGCAGTGGAACTTTTCAGACACATACAATGTGTTTGCTTTTTCTGTGTATTTTTCAAATATAAATTCTACTACTTTGGGGTAGAAAATATATTTTGGCTAATATTTTACTACAACATCAGGTCAAGTTGCTATGAAGTTAGAAGCAAATCACATTAAAGTCAGAGTCAGTGATATGTTTAGTCAAATGAGAGTAGAAATATAGTCAAATAATGGAAGGAAAACAGTTTGAAGAATAGTTAGAACAGTTAGAAATCGGGCATCCTAACTTTACATAAGACTTTGTAAATCTCTGAAGAAATCAATAAAGTGCAGCCGAAAACTCGGTTGTGAGTGAAGTATTTTATTTTTCAACTGTAAAAGTTTACAGTTCATATCATCAAACCTATTTCAATTGAAGGTTTTTTTACATAGCTTCAAAGATTCAATTTAGGTCAAATATGCACTGTTTTGTTCTTTAATTCGATGCTATTTTCAAAGTTTTCTCATTATGTCCCTCTGATGATAACCATCGACAAATTTTTTGCCAGCAAAATCATTCGTCATAGATAGGAACAGGTAGTAATCACCTGGTGTCTTTCCGAACTAAGAGGTGGGTGCATAAGATAGAACCTTCAAACCAAACCCCCGAAGCTTTTGGGAAGTCACTGTCGATGTGTGTGAGCAAGCGTTGTTCTGATGGTACACAATTCTCCTCTTTTGGGCCAAAGTTGGCCACTTCTGGACAATTGGGTTCTTCAGACAGTCTGAACTTAAAGGTGGGTGCATAACATAGAACCTTCAAACCAATCTCCGGAGATTCTGGGAAGTCACTGTCGATGTGTGTGGCCCAGCGTTGTTCTGATGGTACACAATTCTCCTCTTTTGGGCCAAAGTTGGCCACTTCTGGGCAATTAGGTTCTTCAAACAGTACGAACTAAAAGGTGGGTGCATAACATAGAACCTCCAAACGAAGCCCCCGAAGCTTCTTGGAAGTCACTGTCGATGTGTGTGGCCCAGCGTTGTTCTGATGGTACACAATTCTCCTCTTTTAGGGCCAAAGTTGGCCGCTTATAGTCGACTACGTTCTTCAGATGGTCCGAACTAAAAGGTGGGTGCATAAGATAGAACCTCCAAACCAATCTCCGGAGCTTCTGGTGAGTCATAATCGATGTGTATGGTCCGGCGTTGTTCTGATGGAACACGATTCCTCTTCTACTGGCCAAAGTTGGCCACTTCTGTACAATTGGGTTCTTCAGACGGTCCGAACTAAAAGGTGGGTGCATAATTTAGAACCTTCAAACCAAGTCCCCGAAGCTTCTTGGAAGTCACTGTCAATGTGTGTGGTCCGGCGTTGTTCTGATGGAACACAATTTTCCTCCTATTGGCCAAAGCTGGCCGCTTATAGTCGACTACGTTCTTCAGACAGTCCGAACTAAAAGGTGGGTGCATAAGATAGAACCTCCAAACGAAGCCCCCGAAGCTTCTTGTAAGTCACTGCCGATGTGTGTGGCCTGGCGTTGTACTGATGGAACACAATTCCTTTTCCTATTGGCCAATGCTGGCCGCTTCTGGGCGATTGCTCCCTCAGCCGGTCTAATTGTTGGCAGCACAGGTCTGTACGTAAAGTTTAGCAGTCGATTTAACATCCTTTTTGACAATTGACCTTTCACTACGTGATGAATATTTGACAAAATTGCCTTGCAAAATTATCAAAACTGGTTGGTTTGCGTTTTCGTCTTTATTGAAGAAAAAATTTAAAAAATTGCAAATATTTTCTTTGACATGCGCTCAAACAAAACCGAGTCAAGCAATCACAAAACTGTCTAAAAAGATTTTTTGGCACAAAATCTTCTTTTCTAACGCCATCCCACACAACCTGATTGCTTCTACACAACCCGAGATACAGATTACCAAAGACACCTATTGGAAAAATAATGTATTTCTTCTTACTACACTTTTAATTTATAATTTAGAATTTTTTAAACATTTTTTTTTAGTTATATAATAAAATCGAAATTTTTAAAATTTTGTCTCAGCGCAGCAAAAAATTGCACTACACCTTTCAGTTATAATTTTTAATTTTTTAAACATTTTTAAATTTATATAATAAACTCTAAATTTTCCAAACATTATCCCCGTCTCAAAAGTGCTGCAAAAAATTGCACAATAAATTCCCTGAATCAAGGACCAAGCAAGGACTGCTGCTGCATTTAAGCATTAAACCAAAACAATGAAATCCAAAAAGTACAAAGCCAAATTCCTATTTAAGTTTCGTCGATTTGGCCGTCACAACAACAACAAAAAAAGGGCAGAGAAACACAAAGCGTGCAATGAGCTATTGAGCGCACACAACCCACAACAACAACAACCACAATCGAACACACAAAACAAATTCAATAAAAACGTTCAAACTGCCGCAGCCCGTAAATTTCTTGCTGCCCTCTCGAAAAGTGCCGACATGGTGTACTCTCTCTTGGCGTTGGTTGAAAAGTTTGGCGCTCTTGTTAACCACAAATTGCTGGCCCTTCAATACAGCCTTAAATGCCAGCAACAAAAACAACAACAACAATAAAAACGTATAAACATCTTGCGGCAAAGCTGCTTCGCCGACGCCGCTTAACTCAAACAAAAGCGTTTCTAATCGGTAAAACTGCAATTACAGTGCAACGCGTGCAACGGCATTGCACTCGCCACATGCCACTCCCCTTTCGCCAATTCGCCAGTTGCCCAAGTTGGCCATTGTTGGTGTGTTGGTTTAATGTGCAAAGCTGAGCGCGTCGCTGTTTTCTGCGCTTTCTTGTGCTGTCGAATTGTGCACGCTGCCATTTTTCGTTTACAGCCATTGCACCAACAAACAACAACAACAACAACTATAATAAAAACAACGCAAACAACCCAGCAGCGACTGCTTGCTTTCTTCGCCGCAAACAATGATGGCAAAAAAAAAAACATTAAAAAAATTCGGATAATAAAAGCAAATGCGCAAGTAAAAATAAAAAAAAAATTTATGTAATTTTAGGTATTTAGTAGTGAAAGCAAAAAAACGCAAAACAAAAAACTTGGTAGTTTTACTCATCTCCGGACTTTGCGCCAGAATCGCATAGAGACGAATCGCAGCGAAAACGGGCCAACGCATGCAAGTAAACGCAGTGGAAAACTACTTATTTTTGCATTATGCTTTGTAACTTCTGCTTAGCCTACAATGCCCACTGTGCGCCTTTGTACAGCGATGCAGTGTTTGCCAGGCGGCCATCTTTCTTGGCCTTTGCTTTACTGGGCTTTTTTGCCTTTTCCACTTTATGCGTTGTATGTACAGTATGTATACATATAAGTATATATACATGCACATATACCTATATACTTAAATATGACATGCGAGTACCAACAGTCACTCTGCACCGACAGGAAGAGCAACCTGCGTGCGTCCTAAAGAGATTTTTTTTGTATTTAAACCTACGCACACTGCCCACACGCCTTCGGCTCACATACATACATATATACATACATACATACATACATATGTACATATTTCCTCCATTTTTGTGCCAACTTCCATTTCACAAAACTATACCAAGCACACTGACTGCAAACACTCATCCACAGTCCTTTGATGGGCACTGAAATTACCATTTGTTGTTGTTGAGTTAAATTTATCCACTGTTGTTTTTGTTGTTGTGATTGTAAAGCGCGTAAAAGTATAATTACGCCCACATGGGCGCGCATGTGTGCACATAAAGGACAGTCGCTGCGCCTAAACGTATCAGCGCTCAACTGTGAAAACACATTTTTGTAAAGCATAATTTTAGGCGTTAACGCCTGCTAGCAAAATTTACATAACTACACAAACATACAGCACTCATACGCATACAAATGTGTTCCTATATGTGTGCGTGTGTGTATGTTTAGTTATTTTTCGTTTTGTGTTACTTTGCATGCAGCGAATTTATTTACGCCCACATTTGTTTTGGCGCCGGAAAGCCTATTTTCTAAGCAATAAAAAAAGCAAACATTAAAACAAAAACGCCAAACCATTAAAATGGCACAAAGCAAAAAACAAAAATTTTTTTTATTTATTTTTCTTCCTGTTTAATTAGACGCAAAGTGCAATGTACGAAACAACACAGAGGCGACACTGAAGTTATTTTGCCTCTATAAAAAATTGAAATTTTTGGGCGCCATAAAAAATGATTTGGGCACATTTGCTCTGCTTAGATGTCTGTGTTGTTTTATGTTTTCATTGGCAGACAAATTAATTTGGGGCGAGGGTTGTCTGAAAGTCTCTCAACTCAACTCAACTCAACTCAACTTCGGAATCGAATAGAATTTTTAACTATTTCGGTTCGTCGGATTGAGTTGAATCGTTGAGTGCCAAATGAAATTTAGTGAAAATAACATTATAAAGAATTGTTTATAGAACGTGCATGGTCTGCATACTGTTGGCCATTACATACAAATATCACCTTTCCATATTCAATGTAATCGTACTATTTCTGTTTTAACATTGTCTGAAAGTCTCTCCACTCAACTCAACTTAACTTCGGAATCGATTAGAATTTTGTTCATTTTAAAAATGATTACAATGATTAGTACAAGAAAAGGGCATGGTCCGCTTTCTGTTGCGCAAAGCTGCCATATAAAAATATAACAATTCCGTACCCACTCTAATCTGCCTATTAGTGGCTTTCCAATATGATTTATTTTTATATATTTTGTTTATTTAACTCAACTTGATTTTTATGTAAATTTCATAATGCCAACTCATTTACATTTATTAAATTTATCATAAAATATTTAACTTTAATTTTATTTCATTTCATCACATTTCTCTTCCCAATGTGCCCAACCACTTCATTTAATTTTCCTATATAAATAACTTGTATTTAATTTTTATTTCATTTTAATTTTGTTTATTCCAATTTATTTATTTGTTATTTATTTTTGAATTTTTTTACTTTCATCCTCCCCGCTGTTTTCATACATTTTATTATGTTGTAGTAAATTTCATTTCACTGCGCTATGAAAATATTTGTGGTGCCCTCGGGGCGTATGCGCAATATTTTTCATAGTTTCTTTTATAGACACAAACACACATATAGACAATTTTATACATACGTACATGCTTTACACCTCTATAAAAAATAACATACACTCATACATACATACACAGATTTTTTGGCAAATGAATTTATTGCTGTTTGTGGCAAGCTTCCGCTTTGCTTTTTTTTTGCTCTGCTTTGCTGCTCGTGATGCCATTTGTGGCAAGCGAATTTGTAATGCAATGGTTGTTGTTGTTTTGGTAGTATTTTAGTATTTTATACTTTAATGATTCAAACAATATGCAGTTTTGGTTGGTTAGATGGGACTTGATTACAATATGTTCTGTAAACTTGGATTTTATTTGATTAAGGTGGCTTAAGTTGTCTCTTTTGTTCTGCAAAGCAGAACTTTGACAGTCTGTTTGCTAGAATTTATTATGCAGTTGTGTTATTGTTGTGAAAACATTTTAATAGTTAATGCTTTAAAGCAAACAATATGCATTTTTATTACTTTACGTGAGACTAGAATGCAATTTGTTCAGTAAACTTGGACTTGAACAAGTTGAGTTAAGTTTTATCTTAAATTGTGCTGTGCAGCTCTTAGACAGTCTTTTTGTTAGATCAAATGCTGAGTCATGTATAGTTTTTTATGATATTGAGCTCATCTGACGTCCTGCAGAGCGTTGGGCAGTGATTTAGAAGGAGAAAGGATAGATTCTTGGTATAAAAATATTTTCGTGCATTATATCTTCGCAGTCTGTGATCAAGTGGAGTAAAAACGCATCACTTTCTGCACGGAACGGGATTCTATTTGAAATTAGATCCATATTTAACATGTGATATATATCCTATCTATGTCCGGTACCAGAAATTTTCAATATTTTTTTAATATCTTTTTGAGGAAAGATGTCGTTTTGTTTGCTATGCTTTCACGCAACGCTTTCAGGACCCAGCAGTGCGGGACCCTGAGATATTGTTAGTAAATTTCCTGCCTTTTCTTGTCTTTTTATTCACTAACCTTTCAATCTATGGTTCCAATACATAGTTGACTGAACAGTGGTTCATTCAGTTTCTTTCTTTCTTTCGCTCTATGTTTCCAGCACCCAGCAGTTCCCAGCGACCCTGTGACATTGTAACTCGCTGTTTAATCAATTTCCTTCCTTTTCTGATCTTTTTATCCACCAATCTTTGACTCTATGATTCCACCTCCCAGCAGAACTGGACAGCAGTGGTATTGAATTCACTGTTTAGTCAGTTTCCGCTCGTTTTTTGATCATCTAACCTTTCACTCTATGGTTCCAGCACTCAGCAGTTCAGCCAGTTCAGTGTTCAGACCTTTCAGTTCTACTACCTTTCTGGTCTTTTCATCTGCTAACCCTTCACTCTATGAATTCAGTCAGTTCTACTGCCCTTCCGGTCCTCTCTATGGTTCCAGCACCCAACAGTGCTGGCAGTTTCCTGCCTTTTCTGGTGATTTTATCCACTAACCTTTCACTCTATGGTTCCAGCACTCAGCACTACGTGACCCTGTGACATTGTCACTAAATTTCCTTCCTTTTCTAACCCTTTTATCCGCTAACCTTTCACTCTATGATTCCAGCTCCCAGCAGGACTGAACAGTTGTGATATTGAATTCACTCTTCAGTCAGTTTTGCGGTCTTTCTGGTGAGATGATAAACCTTTCCCTCTATGCTACCAGCACCCGGCAGTTTGTGCCCTTTTTTCATCGTAACTCACTATTCAGTCAGTTCTACTAGCTTCCTGGTTCTTTTATCTGCTAACCCTTCATTCTTTAATCCATTATCCTATAAATTAACTATTTAGTCAGTTTCACAACCTTTCTGGTCATTTTATACACCAACCTTTCACTCTATGGTTCGAGCACACAGCAACATTTTTATTAAAACTTGACTACTCACAAAACTCATTCTGGAAATCTTTATTACTTTCTTTATTTATCTGAAATCATAATTCGTATTTTTACTACAAAAAAGTGTCAATATTAAATCTCCTACATACACTTAATTCACTTAAAATACACCAAACCATAAAATCTGCCTAAAAGTCGGCAATATTTTTCACAGAATAACAATGCAAAGTTAATCCTTCCTAATGTGACAATCTCTCTCGCAGCTTCAAAATTACGGATTATATGCTTCAAGTTTCAGCAAAAGTTTTAATGCTCTGATTAAAATAAAACCACATATTAGCATTTCAAATGAAAATGACAAATTTAATTTTAATTATTTTCAGGCGTTTTATGCGCCCGAAAAAAAACTTGTCGCATCACAAATGGGCGTTGCCACCACTCGCACATCGTCGTGTCTCCTATGGCACTGTCAATGTTGGTTGCTTGGCTGCAGTTTCCAGTTGCATTCACTGCGCAATAAACTCTCGCCAAGTTGTGATGCCCAACGCTTCGTTCGACACTTTGCACATTGTCCGCAGCTTTTCTGCATTTAATTATAAAAGTTGCACTTTTCTATTGTTGTGTTTGTGTGATTTGTGAGAAGCGCGCTTGCAACTGTGTGTGTGTGCATTTTTTGTGTAGATGTGCTTATACCACCAACTCACACATACACACACACGTACACGCATTTCTATTATTAACGCAATTTGCATTGAAACCACAAACAGAACAAACAGAAACAAAGCAAACTTATCAAACACAAAAACAAATTCGCGAAAGTGAGCGTGATAGAACAATTGGAAAGACAGCGGGAAGATGCAACGCTGCGACAAGTGAATGTTGCACTTTATGAAAATGACAAACTTTTCCACGCCAATTGTGCATTTTACGCACCGCAACAGCGCCCACACTGACGGAACGGCAGCGACGATGCGCTATTCAGTCGCACAGCGGCAGGTTGGCAAACTTTGTTGTTGTTGTTGCGTGACGCATCGCCCGCGTAAACTTTGCACTTTTTCGGCGAAGCGAACAAATGGAATTTCGCTGCTGTTGTTATCGTTGTTGTGCTCGTTTCGCGCCATTAAAAAAAACTGCAAATTGTCGCTACGAATTTGCGTACGTGTGAGTGAGTTTGTGTGCCCGTATATGTGTGTGCGCAGCTGCAGGAACAATGACACAAAAATGCCATCAGCAGACAATGCAAAATGCAGGTGGCTGGCACAGATATTTATTTCTTTGTTCGACTGCATGCGTCGTGTCTACGTGTGCGTGTGTGTGTGTGTGTGTGTGTGTGTTTGTTCGTTTCACAATAGCGAAATCCCACTGGAACAATTTGCGCATTTGCGGCGCTGCAATTCAGCGTGAAGAACAAAAGCGAAATGCACGAAAGCTGGCAGTAAGAAAAATTTTGCCGCATGGCAACGCAGCGCAATGTGACACGAACGCACACACACTTGCATACGTTTGCGTGTTGTTGTGCGATGCATTTGAAGGATTTAATGGCAAATGGAAAATGCTGAACAATTCAAGTGATGAAGCTGATGCAGCGCACATTCTTTGAACAATCAGTTTGAAACGCAATGCTTTTAGAAATAAAGTTAAAAAAAAGAATTTCAAGTAAACTAAAACCAGGAAACCTCTACAAAGGCTATAAAAATTATACAAATACAAATATTATATGAAAAATATTTAAAATTATATGGAAATCAAGAAGGTTGAGTTAGGTTTGATGGCGCGAATAAGTCAGGTCCTTAGCGACACCCCATGCAGGTACAAAGGCTTCATTGCTCTATTCGTGAACTTTGGGAAATCGGTGTTTAAAAATTGTGATAGCTTCTTCAGGATTTGAAACTCAGAGCCCTCAGCTGTGTCAGTTGCGTTTAAAAAAATTAACACATACAAACATTTCTAATTTAAACTTAAATTTGAAGAGACAATTTTACACATAAAACGTAATAAACCACAAAAAAATAATTTTAGTTGAAAAATAAATGAGGGAAAAATAAAACATATATAAAAAATTAATAAAAAAAAATTAAGAAAAAAGAAACGTAATAAACCACAAAAAATTATATTAGTTGAAAAGTAAATAAGCAAAAAATAAAACATATATAAAAAATCAAAAAAAAGGAATTGAAACATTTTTTATGCAAGAAAAATTTACCTTTTTACTTTTTAATATTTACAATTTTTTAACCATAAAAACCTTAAAAACAACTCCCAAAAATTATTTTAGTTGCACACTTTAACATTGAACATAACTTTGAACATTAAAAAAAATTTTATTAAATAACAAATACATTTTTTTGTTAAATAAGTAATATATAAGGCATAGGAAAGCATACAAAACAACTTTTTATTATTGCAAACTAAGTAGGAAGCTAGGACCATAAAAGAAATGATACAAGTTAAATAAAAAATCTCAAAGATATTAAAAAAATCACAAAGCACACAGAAAAAAATGTTAGATGCACATTAACGTTCTACTATACTTTAAAAAATAATACAAATTTTATACAAAAATATTGACAACATTTTAGGTGAAAAAAATATTAAATGCTGTTTTTATTTTCTTTGTTTTTTAATTTTATTTTAAATTCAAATTTTTAGCTATAAAACACATAATAAACCCACAAAAAAAAATTTTACTGGTACAAAAAAGTAAAAATAAAAAATATTTCAAACCATTTTATATTTTCTTTATTTTGCATACTGTTTTGATATTAAATTAGTTTAAGATAATTTTAGCTGTAAAACAAACATGGAAAAATTAAACAAAATATAAAAATTTTAATAGAAATTATTGAAAACTTTTTTGTTTTTATTTTCTTAGCTTGATAAATTTTTTTTAATCTATTTTGTTTAGCTATAAAAAACATTATAAAACTCACAAACAATTTTACCGGTAAAATGAGTAAAAAATTAAAATAAAAAAATATTGAAAACATATTTATGAGAAAATGTATTAAAATTTTTTTATTATCTTTAGTTTTCCTATTGTTTTGATACAAAATATGTCTAACCGTAACAAATATTATAAAACACAAAAACATAACTTTACGTTTAAAATAAATAAGGACACATTAGACGAAATATAAAAAATTAAATACAAAATATTGAAACAATTTTGTTAAAACATTTTAAACACTGTTTGTATTTTCCTATTTTTTTATAAGTGCATTTTCGTAACTAAAAAAAAAATAAAACTCGCAAACATAATTTTACTGGTAAAATAAATAGTTAAACAAAATATTAACAAAATTTTTTATAATATAAAAAGAAAAATTTTGATACTTTTTCAATCCCAAATTTTTTTTTATTTTTTTAACCCTTATTCTCATACCCAAACTTACTAACGTCGTTTGGCACCCGGGGTACCCGGGTACCCATTTCATGAAATTTTTAAGTTTTCAATATAGAAAACAAAATTTTTTAAATATATGATTTGTTCGCTTTTCACCTAAATAACGAGGATCCGGAAGGTAAAAAAAAAATGTTCATTATTTGTCAGTTTTTTTCACGAAAATACATCGCAGTGGGCACCCGGGTACCCGGGTATGAGAATAAGGGTTAATACTAACGTTTAATCATGAAAACGAATTATCAAACACACACACACATATTTTTAGTTGTAAAATAAGTAGAGGAACATTAAAAAAATTATTAAATATTTAAAAATTTTTTATGGAAAAATATTTAACGCTTTCTTATTCCCTTTTTTTGCCTATTTGTTAACACTACATTTTTTAAAACATAAAAAACCTTACAAAAAAGCTGTACTTGTTATTAGAAAATAAGTGAGGAAACATTAAACACAATTATAAAAATTAAATTAAAAATATAAAAAAATATTGAATTTTCTTACGAACAAATATCTAACACCTTATTTAATTACTCTTATTTTTTTATAAGAATTATATTAAATATATTAAATAAAAACAATAAAACTCCAAAACAAATAATTAAAAAATAAAATAAAATAAATAGTTAAAATAAATAGTTAATAGTAAAATAAATAATTAAAAAAACATTAACAAAATTTTTTATCATATCAAAAGAAAATTGTAAATACTTTTTTAATCCCTAATTTTTTTTTTTTTAATAATAACATTGTTAAATCATGAAAACGAATTATCAAACAGACACAAACATATTTTTAGTTGTTTCTAATATAAGTAGGGGAACATTAAACAAATGATTAAATATTTAAACATATTTTATAGAAAAATATTATATTATATTACAAAATAAGTGAGGAAACATTAAACACAATTATAAAAATTAAATTACAAGTATAAAAAATATGTAATTTGTTTACGAACAAATATCTAACACCTTATTTAATTATTCTTATTTTTTAATAACAATTATATTAAATATATTTAAAAAAAAAAATTATTTTCTTTACAGCTCCCACTTCAAAAAATACGCAACAACCAGTGAAATACCCATCACAACTGCCAATGCTGCCAGCCACTAAAATGCCAAACTCCACCAGGCATATAAGAACTACAACAACAACTCCAGCTCACACAAAACTAATGCGCAAATTTTTCACCACATCCTTTACGAGCTAAACCAGCAAAGACAACCACAAAACGCGTGAAAAGCTGTCAAGTGTTCTCTCAACGGTTCTACAATGTGTCAAAACGGTCACCTGAAACCACACAGACCCCACAGATAGAGTTCAGAGAGCCTTTAAAAACGGCTTTAAGAACGAGAACGAGCACAAGAAAATCAATAGAACACGGCCAACTGGGCCTCGGCAACTGAACGACGCAAAAGAACAAACGCCGCATAACCCAAACTCACACAAATATGACGCATTGTAACTGCAGCGACACAACGACACAACGCAGCAGCGAAGACCGAACGCCACAATGTCGGCCACAGCTGCGACACTTGCAGCAGCGATTGCTGCAGTCGTCGCTGTTGTCGCTGCTGCTGCTGCTGTCGCTGGCCGGCATCGGTTTGCCGAGCAGCGGCCACGCGGCCACGCTGGACATCTACAAGAATGCGCGACTGGGTCATCGCATTGTGCAGACACGCTACGGTCGGCTGCACGGACTCATACTGCCGCTGGACGGTTTTCGCTTTCTGCGTTCGGTCGAGGTGTTTCTCGGTGTGCCGTATGCGACGCCGCCCATCAAGCAGAATCGGTGAGTAGCAGGGGACCATTTTTAAAATCACATTTTTGTTGTCATGTTTTAAACTAAAAGTAAATTCAACCAATCAACGGAAAAACTCTTAAATCAAAATTTGTCAGTGGTCATTAAGTCGTGTTTTCAGTGCTGTTATCGAGCCATGTCATCCTGCCAATTTCAATCGCAAATGTTCCTGAATAACATTTCTAAGCCCAAACATTTTCGTTAACAATATTTTTAACATCTACCATTGATCGAAAATATTTCTGCAATGCGTTTTTGCAGCTTCAGTGCTGTTTTGAACCCAGTCATTCTGTTAATGTCAACCAAATATGTTCCTCAATAATATTTCTAAACTCTTATATCTTCCTCAATAATATTTCTAACCTCTAACATTGACTGAAAATCTTTTCCCAATACGTTTTTTAAACTCATTGAATTTTCAAACGAAAATCAAACGCAATTATGACTTTATAACTCTAACTTTGTTGAAAACTCAACCGAAAATGTACCCCAACGATGTAATGTAACCTCACTCTTGCGTAAATTCAACAATTTTTTCATTATGATTTCTTATCTCTTTTACCAAAGTACAATTTATCTGAAATCTGAGCTAAAGTCTCATTTAGACTTAAATAAGAAAGTCAAGCTCGGCCCCGAAAGTGATTTGAATCTTTTACAATTCAATCAACTGTCGATTTGAAAAGTATCCCAACAATTATTCTAATGAAAATCTAGAATCCCCTGTAATAAAATTGTTAACTCGATTTCAACTCAGAATCAACTAAGAAACCCAACCAAGATCCCAAAAGTGACTTGAATCTCTTTCAGTTCAATCGAAAACCTATTTCAGACACGAAAAGAACCCGAAGAAATAATCGAACCTCAATCTAATGTTAATCTAAAAGCTCTTCTAATAAAAATGTTTAAACTGAGTTAAACTTTGAGCTAGAACTGTACTCAGAATCAACTAAGAAACCCAAGTATGATCCCAAAAGTGACTTGAATCTCTTTCAGTTCAATCGAAAATCTATTTGAGACACGAAAAGTACCCGAACAAATAATCTAACCTCAATCTAATGTTAATCTAAAAGATCTTCTAATAAAAATGTTTAAACTGAGTTAAACTTTGAGCTAGAACTGTACTCAGAATCAACTAAGAAACCCAACCAAGATCCCAAAAGGGTCTTGAATATTTTCAGTTTAATCGGAAATCTATTTCAGAATATGAAAAGTACCCGAAAAAATATTCTAACCTTTTTCTAGCATAAGCCAACAATTTCTTTTAATATAATTTCCGACCTCTCATAACTCTGAGCTGAAGCTTATCACAGAACCAAAAAAGATTCAAGTCTCTTCCAGTTTAACAGAAAATCAATTCAATACATATTTTGTCGCACATAACCTCATCTTTTAATTTTAAGCTAAACTTAACTCTGAACTTAATCTAATTTCTAAATAAATTAAGTTTAGCCTAAAATTCCCTTAAACCTAACTGTCAACAGATCAAACAGACCAAACGCACCTCAAGCAATTCTCATTCTAACCTCAACCTTTATTTTATCTTTGTTTTACTTTGATAAATTTCAAGGTCAAGCAAAATGTGTACCGTTGAATAAACCAAACTACTCTTAACAAATGTTTTTAGCTAAAAATTGTGTGGACTTTTATTCATACCTCAACCATCTTTTCAATGAATCCAGTCTTTTATTTAAATTTTAACCTCAACTATGATATAAACGACAACTATGATACTACGAACAATCACCTTTAATCACAATTTTGATAGATCAAATCAAAAGCTTAACTCTTCTTAATCTTCTGTTACGAATCTCAATCATATTTTCAATGGAAACAATTTCAATGATTCATTCTAAACTAATTTTCTAATAACTAATGTTCAACTAAACTAATTTTCACTACAATGAACACCAACCATCTTCGTTCTCTATGGCATAGAGGCTTTCTAACCTCAACTATATATATTCTGAAGTTCCAACCTTACTGAGAAATTTCCTTAAGAATTCTGATAGTTCAATCTTTGACGTATCACTGTTAATACTTCTAACAATCTTCTCCGTAGATCCTTAGAATCTCACCATGAAATTTAAATTCCAACTGAAATATGAAATTATAGATTTGTCCAAACTTTTTTCAGCCAATTTTTATTCCATACTTAAACACATTTTGCAAAGATTCAAGCAGTTTGAATCCATGCAGCAAACCATAGCTTTTCTTCGAACCCACTTCAACTCACTTCAACTAACCTCATAAAATTATGCTCCAACCAATTATGCTAACCTAACTTTTGTCATAACCTCCAACTTATCTCTGCACAAAACCGTTTTCCCCAGTTCAGCTAATTTTCATTCAAACCTCAATCCAACGCTCCCTTAGCGAATTTCAGCAAACTTTCTAACCACGTTTCGATTGCTTTAATTAGCTACAAAATTTTAATATTCTCGAAAATACAATTTTGCTGAAAAATTGCAATTTGCTGTCATTCTATGCGGCCCAAGGGGCCAAATGTATAAAAAAATTGACATCGAAACAAAATTGTTTACATTCCAACAGCTCGAATGGCTCAATGCGTGGCTTAGGTTTACTCGCAGCCAATGCAAAATTGCAATGCAATTGCAATGTTATTAAAGAAAATGTTATACCACATTAAAAAAAAGTTGTAAAGAACAGCAACAAAATTGTGCTGATATAGCCGAGAGCAAGAAAGAGAGAAAGAAAGAGACGGAGAGATCAAGAATATACAGACCGACTTATCAGTCAAATAGACAAGCAAAATATAGACAAGTGTACAAACATTTTCAAAATCCTTGACAAATTTCATTTAGTCGGTGACAACGACAACCAAACAACAACAACAACAATGTACCAGTAACCCATTCAACAAATGGCCACACAACGTGTGCGACGTATAGCTTCAACATGTCGCAGAGCCACATGAAAATTAAATGTACACACAGAACGGAGGACACAACATTCTCGAGAGAGGAGAAGACCAAGGCAAGAAGAAGAAGAAGCATTTTGCACTAATTTCATTATGGAAAACCATTAAAATTTACGAAATAATCCTTGAGGCAGTGTAAAATTTTGTGCAAATATCCCAATGCCCAAAGCAAGACACAAACAGCGAGAGGGAGAAAAGAGAGAGAGAGAGAGAAGAAGAGAAGCAAAGTGAAATGGATTCTTGCATGCAGATGTCGCGCTAGGAACCAGCAAGCAACCTAATGCAACCAATGGCGACCATAAAACTTTTTTGCAAATACCAAAGACGTTTTTATTATGGAACTAAGAAGAAGAATCGAGCAACGTAGCGCAGCGCGCAAAAACAACTTTAAGAGCTGATAGCAAAAATGGCCCAACTGAAGTCAGCTGTGACGGAATGGCGGCAATGCCATTTCATTAAATGGGCCAAGTTGTCGCTTCAACAACAACAACAACCACAGTTAAACAGCATTGTAGAAAGTAAATTTGCACAGCGAAATGATTTTTATTTTTATGCGAAACAAATTGTTCAGACGGCGTAACCTTGCAACGACCGAAAACACACACACACCCAAGCAATTGAGTGTATATGTGTGTGTGTGTGTATGTGTTTGTACGCAGCCAAACTGCCATCGCAATCAAAACAATTTAAATCAATTGAAACGCTTTGACAGCTTGTTTGCCTAAAAGTTTGCTATACTTTTGTAAATTCGCTAAAATCGCATTCGCTCACTTTGTCACCCGAACGCTCTCGCACTCTAATCGCGTACTAACGGTTGTTGCGCCATAATTTGTTGTTATTTTTGTAGTCGTAAAGCAGCAACAGCTGCTTTTAAAGCGCTTGTAAAATTATGAAACTGAAAAATAGCAGCGATAGGCAACAAAAATTGAGTAACAAACAAAGACCAGAGAGGGCAAGGACTCCTAAGAACAAAGTAGCGCAGGATTTCATGTTGGAAAATGTATATTAAAGCAGCAGCAACAACAAAAACCATGTAACACAGCTTGTAAGAAGTAACAATGAGAAATAGATAGAAAGAAAGAATGAAAAGCACCGCAACATCATTGCATGCAATTGTGCTGAGTAATTTTTGTTTTTAAGCGAATCATCAACAAAAAACAACAACAACAACAAGTAACAAACAGCTCATGTTTTGCTGTGCCATTTATAGGAACAACAACAATTTAAAGTTGACTTTTAAAAATTTTGCAGACTTTAAGTTTTCGACAGCTTAAGAAGGTAGCTTTCAATAGTTGTGGAGGTAAGAAAAAAACTCTAATGCCATCACTTCATGTCGCTGACCAAAAACCCGCTCCAGCACGAAGTTCATTGGGAATAATGGAATATCCAGCACTATGGAATGATTGGATCATCATAAAAATGTGGAATCAAAGCTCCCTTCAGAACTTTTCAACTGTGGGATATCTAACTTTATTTCAATCTTTACAACATTTTTCATATAGCAAATACAGTTTTTATTAAATTTGTATATATTTATTTCTTTCTACATTCTTTACCTTACATGATGTATTCAAGTTTTCTGAATAATATTTAAAAATTTGTTCCATTATTTGTGTTATTTCCAGTCATCCTTTTTTTGCTACTTTTTAGTTCATGCAAATCTAAAGAATTTTCTATCAAATTCGCTAGAAAGAAACTTAGCACAACAAGACCACAACAACGATAACCAACCACATGCAAAATTTGCTGGTAATATTTTAATTTTTATTTTGTTGTTTGAGCAACCAGTAAAACAGATGAATAAACGCCTTAAATGACGCACACAAAGCCGGAATTAGTCCAGGCAACTTTAAAATGGGCAAATAAAGTGAGCGAAGTGAAGTGCAACGTTTTTACTTTGAATTTTTTTATTTTTTTTCTGCAGACTTTTCCTTTTTCAATTCAGCTTTTTCTTTTTATTAATATGTTTGAAGTGTGGTTGCCACTGTGTTGGTAACCGTCATTGTTGGTTTTTCTTGACGGCACTTAGACGCAGTGAGCCGAAGGTCACAATGGCGGCCAAGTAAAATAAATATTTACGCATATTAAAATGTAATTTTACTGAGAAAGTCTTCTTCTTATTTTTGTGTTTACTTGCTTTAACCTTAAACCTTTGCTTGTAATTTTAAAAATTTTTTTTAGTTTTATTTAATTTTATTTTATTCAGGTTTGCTTGTAATTTTTTTTTAATTTTTTTTAGATTTATTTCATTAATTTAATTTTATTTTATTCAGGTTTTTTTTTTTTGTGTTTTGTTTTTTTCTGTTTTTTTGTTTTATTTAATTTGTTTAATTTTATTTCATTGAGGTGCTTCTTTTTTTTTTTGGGTGGTTACTGTCGGTGTCGGTACTGTCGGTGCAAAGATAAGTTTAACAACTTTTAACGCTACTTGATTCTGTGGACTGATTTATTCTTCTAATTCATTTTGAATTAATTTATTATTTATAGCATTATTTCTGGTGATCAGCATGAGATCTACTTTACATAACATAGAATAGAAAACATAGACATTTCAAAAAGTTTTTATTCTAGCGCCTCTGGATTCTTTGAACTGATAAAAACTTGTTTCTTCTATTTTATTTGGTTTCATTTAATATTTGATATTAATTAATATGAATAAATGAATTTATTGAATAATTTAATTTATTTAATGATTTAATTTCGATATATTTTTGGTTCCCAAATGGATTCTACTTTGAATCACATAGAACCAAAACTTGTAAAACATTGCTATTCTACTTTAAAAATTTGAGTCTTGAGGGTTGTCTGAAAAGTTTCTGACCTAACAAAGATACAAGACATTTTTTCTTTAAGTTTTTTTTATTTTTGTACATAATCTTCTTGAAAGTCTTGACTTAATCTGGATTAGATATATTACAAATTTAAACACATTTATAGCTCCGGCTATCTCTCTCAGTTTAATACGACAGTTGTCTCTGGTGGTTGTTGTTGATCGAACGTTCATTATCTCCCAACAGTGGTACGGCCACTTTTTAATTTAATTAATTTAATTTAACTGCCAAAAAAATTTTTAGCATAAGATGCTCCGGAGTCCATGTATGCTGCATCCAACGTCCATGAAGGCCAATATTTCTTTTTTTATTGACTGCTCCATACCAGATTTTATCCATTTTTACAAAAACACTAACATTGACTGACTCCAACCATTATGAAACAAAAACTGCGCATTCAAAATGACTGAAGTTTTGTTGAGTGCCTTTCAAAAGGTGCACAAAAAAATGTCCTACCTTTTGTTGACGATTGCTGTCACCTTCATGTTGAGGACGGAAACTTTTCAGGCAACCTTTGTAAATGTCAAAAAGTGCAGAATGTTGTCTTCAAAAAGTTGCGCAATTATTTTCAAACCAAAAATATTAATAAATGTACTAAAGCAATGCAAGAAACGATCCTTTCTGGGAATTGGGAATTAAGGCCGAAAAGCACAACTTTGGGCAAGTCGTAGATATTCTTTATAGGTGTTTAGACTTTGTGGCTGCAAGAAGGCATTATTATGTTATATGTTGTTGAAAGGACAACTGGCAAATATTTAGGCATTGCTGTTCATTGTACCTCACTACAAGAAGACAGTCAGTCAGTCAGTTATATGTCTTTGTTTTCATCTTTCATTACGCTTGCAGAATGACACTCGCAGAACAGAAGCTGAAACTGAGTTCAATCAGTACTGCGCACTTTGTTACCTTCAACTTTCTACCTACAAGACAAGTCTGTCAGTTATAACTCATTCTTTTCATCTTTCATGACACTCTACGTGACACTCGCAGGACAGAAGCTGATTCGTATTCAACTCAGTACTGCGCACTGAGGCCGCTAAATCTGAGTTCAATCATTACTGCGCACTTCCTTTCCTTCTACTCTCTACTTCAACTCTCCACCAATCACTGATAGCAGAAATTTTTGTTGTTGTTCCTTTGTAAACTACCAAATATTTAACTTTTGCCTACAAAATGTGTTTATTCTACCGATTATGTTTGGCAAATTTCAACGCTTTCTACAATCTTATCTTTATTCAACAAAAATTTTTTTTTCTTTTCATATTAAAAATTTTTCGCAGCTTTATTTTTAATATTAAAAATTTGCATGCTAAAGTGAAAATAAATTTTGCTTGCAAACAAAACAAAAGTAAACAATCTTTTGTAGAGTCGAGAATGTAAAAGCAAAACGAAATCGTTAATAACAGAATTTGCGCTGTTCGCAAAATACGCAAAAAAATTCCCACCCATGGCTACAACCACAACAACAACAACTAAGAAAACTGAAAAATACAAAAAAAAAACACGAACTTGAAATTGTTTTGCATATAAAACGGCGCTTAGCGCCTCATTTGCGCCCACTGATGCCTCGTGCACGCCTCGGCCGATAATGAATTAAAATTTTTTCGACGCGCCCTCGCACTTTCCTTCTTCTTCTCCTTCTCCTTCGCTATCTATCTTCTTACTGTTCCTCTTCTGCGTTGGCCCCACCAACTTGCCACCTTTGCTTTTCAATTTGTTAATCTACACGAAGATTGTTGGTACTTTTTTCTGGTTCGCCCACACTCAATGTTTTTTTCTTTCTTTGCTTGTGCCGTTCTACTTACAGGTTCAGTCCTACTCGTGCGCCCGCCCCGTGGGATGGCATACGCATCTCGGACAAGTACAGTCCCGTCTGTCCGCAGCGGCTGCCGAACATACAGAACGAAACAGCCGTCCTGGAGAAGATGCCCAAAGGACGTTTGGAGTATTTGAAAAGACTTTTGCCATTTTTGGAAAATCAATCCGAAGACTGCCTGTACTTGAATATCTTTTCGCCCATAAATGGTGAGTAGCAAAAAATAATAAATTTATTTAGTGCTTGAAAATGAACGGCAAAGGCAAACTACATTGATAGTAAATTTTAAGTTAGTGAAAATTTGTTTACTTAATTTATAAAAATTTCCCTAAACTTTTATATTTGCATAAATTCAACAACAACTTTTCTCGATGCCTAAATATCTATTAAAAAAATTGACAAGTGTTTATTAATTAACTAAAAATTTAATTAACTAAATAATTAAAGCAAAAACAGCTAAAAATCAACTCAAATCAAATCAGCTTAAATATAATTAAATATTTTCCCATATAGTCTATGAATTAATACAACTAATCAATCAAGAACGACATTTTTAATCACTGCCACAAATCTGTTATGCATTTTGCCTACAATTAAAACTTAAAACTTGCCTCAACCAGTCACCAACTCAACATGGAATTACCCTCTTTTGACATATTTAATGTTCATTCACAAAATGTGTCCACTTTGTTGTACAACAACAAACTTATTACAATATTTCAACTTCAAAATGTGCAAGTTGTAAATGAATTTCATTGAAATTTGTATGAAGATACATAAAAACTAAATGAACAAAATGAGCAAAAATGAGCAAAAAAATCGACTATAAATTTAAAATGCTAAAAAAAATTATTTAATTAAATTTATTACAGTTTTGGTCTTTTCAAATGTGACTGTCACCTGAGAGTGACACCGAACAAATGATACCAAATGTTGTTAAAAAAACCAGCAAATGTTGCAACTGTAAAATGAGACAAAACACATTCGAGTGTTGTCACAGCCACAACAATGGCGACTGATTGGGTTATTTTTTTTTAGCATAACTAATTTCAATTGCATTGTGCAAATTAAACATTAAAAATTTACAAATATTCAGCAAATTGAATATTTTATAAAATGTATGAAAAACTAATCAAAACGGCCAATAACCAAAGCGTTTTAACAGTGATTTTTTAAGCCGTAATTATTTTGTATCGGTTTGACTTGTTTTTCTATTTTTGTGGTAAAAAGTTAAATTATGTTTAGTTTAAATGCATAAAAATTTAAATTTCAAGTGTTTTTTTTAAGTATTTTTTTAAAAAAGTGCCCCTAGTTTGCTCATATTTCAATTTTTTTAGTATGTTAACAATTTTGACACAAGTTTTTGCTTGGAAACAAAACATTTTAAAAGTATTCGATTAATTATTCGATCGATTTATATTAATTTATTTATATATATTTTTTTAATTTTTAATTTTTTAATTTTTGGGAAAAGTAAAAATTGTTAATTTATAATTATTCGATCGATTTATATTATTTTTTATATATTTTTTAGGGTTTTATTTTTTAATTTTTAATTTTAAATTTTTTTAATTTTTATTTATTTATTTTTATTTTATTTTATTTTTAACCCTTCTGTTCGTGAGAAGGTCCCTGGGGACCTTTTCGATTTTCAAACTCTCACAACTTTTAATTTTTGTAGGGTCGAATATTCGAACCGGACATGTATTCCAAGAGAAAATTATGCTAAAGCTATTAAAATTGGTTTCGAAGTGATTCCACGAATAGTTTACATTTTATTGAGGTTTAACAACGTTTAGTACGTGGATTCGTGAAAAGGTCCCTAGGGACCTTGTGCTATTATTTTCAGAAATAGCTAACATTTGCACTACTTCGTCTGGCCAGACGAAAATAGCATGTGGCTAGGGTACCTATATAAGTATATATATATACAAACGATGTTATTTATACATTGTTATCTACAAATACACTGTAAAAAAAGGATATGACTATATGATTTTTTTTTTACTTTTTTCAAATTTTAACGTTTTTCGGCACTACTTATATTTTATTTTTGGTATTGGTATGTATCTATTTATATAACATGTAATATGCATATTTTGTGAATTTTTTTATTTATGCCTACTTAGTTTTTGAAAATTTTTAAAATTCGTTAGTCATAAAAAAACATTGAATACTTAATTTTCCATTTTTGACATTCAACAAGTTCGCAGCATTCTGCGAATACTTAGCACACATTCTTAGAACTAAAATTGATATATCGAAAGTTAAAATGAATAATAAATGCATACTAGATTTAACTTAAATAACACACTAGATTTTCACAAGCACATTTTTCGTCTTTGTTTTTTGCTTTTTTCGACTTTGTTACAAATAAAATTCAAAAACGCGCTTACAAATTGTTTCGATTTCTAACTTTTTATATAGAGGGTAAAAGTTCTAAAATATTATAAGCCCAACCATATAAAGTTTAGATATTGAAGAGTGAACATCGAGTGCGGAAATTTGTGTGAATAAGTTAAAAAAAAGGACAATGGCAGATGAAAATTGGGATGTTGCGGAAATGGTGATACGTCACAGTACACGCTACCAGCAAATGACTGAGGAGGAGAGACATGTTATCGACGATAGATTTTCAGAGTTCATGAACGAGAGAAGTGACAGTGATGATGATTTAGGGTTTGACGTCGAGGTTGAGGATAATGATGACCTTACGTATCAGCCAAACCTTGACATTGATGAGTCGGATGCTGAAATTGAACCGAGTGTGGAGATCAATGAGGAGCAAGATGGAGACGACGAAGATGAAATCGAAACTGCAACTGCCATTACTGAAACTTCTGTTGGTTTTTTTACTTCTAAGAATGGCACGAAATGGAGCAAAGTTCCACCACCGAATGCCCGAGTTCGTGCTCATAACGTAGTCGACTACGTGAGAAGGAAGCCAGGGCCAGTGTGTGCGTCACATGATCCGTACACAATATTTCGTATGTTCATCACTGAAGATATGGCATACATAATCATAAGGGAAACCAACCGAAAAGCCAAGGAAGTGACAGCTGCCTGGAATTCGGCAAATCCTACAAAGAAAAAGGAATGGAGGCCCATCACTCTAAAGGAGTTTGATGCATTTTTGGCTATCGTTTTATATGCTGGGATGACTAAATCGAATACTGAGCCTGCTAGGGAACTGTGGGGCCCAACCCATGCTCCAATATACAAAGCCGCATTATCATACGATCGATTTATGCTTATCAAAAAATTCATTCGCTTTGATAACGCAAACACGCGACAGGAGCGATTAATCAACAGCAAAACCGCGGCTATTGATGATGTTTGGCAAATGTTGCAGGCAAATTTGGCAGCAGCTTACATTCCGCATGACTCGCTGACCGTTGATGAACAATTATTCCCATATAGAGGCCGCACACGGTTTACGCAATACATTCCGTCAAAGCCAGCCAAGTATGGAATAAAGATATGGTGGTTATGCGACTCGAAATCATTTTATCCGCTTAAAGGAATAATTTACTCCGGAAAATTGCCTCATCAAGAACGTGAGGTAAATCAAGGCCAGAACGTTGTGTATCGACTAGTAGAAAAATACGCGAATACTGGTCGCACAATTTATGCTGACAATTTTTTCACAACTTTCGAATTGGCGCGTACATTGATGAGGCAGAAAACCGCATTTGTTGGAACAGTACGCTCCAACAAAACATTTGTTCCACGTGAGTTCCTGAAAAGTCCTGTGCGTCCCGTTTTCAGCTCATTGTTTGGCTTCTACGAAGGCGATGTATCACTGTGCTCATATGTCCCGAAGAAAAATAAAGCAGTAATTTTACTGTCTACAATGCACTATACTTGTCATGTAGACGCACAAACTGAAAAAAAGAAGCCCATGGTAATTCTAGATTACAACGCAAACAAATCTGGTGTGGATACGATGGATCAGATGCTTGGCACATATTCTTGCAAACGATCAACAAACCGCTGGCCACTTGCCATGTTCTTCAATATGATAGATATTGCAGCACTAGCTGCATTTGTCATATACGAGGAAATGAAACCAACAAAAAGGACAGATAAGCGGCGTTTATTTTTACAAATGCTCACGAACCAATTAGCACTGCCCAATATTGAAGAACGCGCCACCAATGCACGTATAACGAGCTATCCCAGGATTAGAAGCGCTATGGAGGCATTCAATGTAAAGGTAAAATAAAATAATTTTTAAACACACAAAAGCAGAAAAACTATATATTTTTTGTCTTTGTAGGTAGTAGCAACCACAGCAGTAGGAGCGGCACCTTCTTTTGCGTCGCGATCAAATCGGCCGTCGTGCCAGTTATGCCGTGAGGAGTACGGACGCCAGCGTAAGACCAGAGCGTATTGTTGTGCTTGCAACAAAGCAGTTTGTGCTGAGCATTCAGTATTGCTACATCACTGCAATACATGCAAACATGTAAACTTGACTTAGAAAATCAGCAAGAAACAGCACAAATGTAAATAACTTATGTCATGTATTTTGGTTCTAAATAAGGAAAAATAATATTTAATAAAAATTTAATTATCAATAAATCATTATTGTGCCCTTTTACTACTATATATAACCTAAAATTAACAACCAACACCATCAAAACACACCCTACGAAGCAAAATGCTATACAATGCGTTATAGGTCCCTAGGGACCTTTTCACGACGCTAAGGCCAACGGGCGACTCACTAATCGAAGGGTTAAAATAGGATATTTTGGTATTGTATGCAGCAACCTTGTCGTTGTAACTGTAATAATTACTTAAACATAAAATTTTTTACGCATAACTGAAATTCGAATATTTGTTAATTTAATTCAGCTAAAATTATTAAAAAACAATAAGTCTAAATTGAAGTAAAAAGTCATGTTAAAAATGTTCTTATTTTTTCTGCTTCTTCTTTCGTTACTATGTAAAGTTATAACATAAAAAAAAGTGCATACCTCTTTTCTTTAAGCTTAAATATTGAGTTTATTATTTTTTTAGTATTCCTAAAACTTCAAACTATTGTAAGGACCAAAAAACAAAATTTATTTGTTCTGAGGCTGATTTCTCCTTGATATCAATTTTAGGTTCCTGTCAATGAAATCTTGAAAAGTTGGGCCCAACTCCCAGTCTCTTCTTTTTTAGAATATTTCTTATGAATCCGATGGTTACTCGAAATCAGTTTTGTGATTTCTGTCAAGGAGAACTAAAAAATCTTGAGCTCAACCCACAATTTTTTTCTTTCTCAAGAATCTCATAGTTCCTGATTATCATTTTTGAGATTCCGGTCAAAGAAAACTGAAAAATCTTGGGCCTACTTCAGTTCACTTTTCGTTTTTCAAAATAGTTTTCATGGAGCTGATGGTTTCTCGATATCAGTTTTGGTATTTCTTTGAAGGAAAACTGAAGAGTCTTGAGCTCAGCTCAAAATCGTTTCTTTTTTCAAATATTTTTTATGAGGCTGATGGTTTCTCAACGGCTTCAACTCAACATCGTTTCTTTTTTAAAATATTTTTTATGAGGTTGACGGTTTCTCGATATCAGTTTTGGAATTTCTTTGAACGAAAACTGAAGAGTCTTAAGCTCAGCTCAAACTCGTTTATTTTTCAAATATTTTTTTGAGACTGATGATTTCTCGATACCAGTTTTTGGATCTCCGTTAACCCTTATTCTCATACCCGGGTACCCGGGTGCCCACTGCGATGTATTTTCGTGAAAAAAACTGACAAATAATGAACATTTTTTTTTTACCTTCCGGATCCTCGTTATTTAGGTGAAAAGCGAACAAATCATATATTTAAAAAATTTTGTTTTCTATATTGAAAACTTAAAAATTTCATGAAATGGGTACCCGGGTACCCCGGGTGCCAAACGTCGTTAGTAAGTTTGGGTATGTGAATAAGGGTTAAACAAAATTTAAGAATTTTGGGCTCAACTTAAAATTTTTTTATTTGTTTAAATATTTTTTATGAAGTTTTGGGATTTATTTCATGGGAAAACTTAAAAATCTTGGGCTCTCTTCAGAGTCTTTTAGTTTTTCAAAATAGTTTTCATGGAACTGATGGTTTCTCAATATCATTTTTCGGATTTCTGTCAAGGAAAACTGCAAAATCTTGGGCTCAACTCACAATCTTTTAATTTTTTTTTTTATATTAATCTGATGGTTTCTCGATATCAGTTTTGGGATTTCTGGTCAGGAAGACTGAAAAATCTTGAGCTCAACTCACAATCTTTTATTTTTTTTTTTTTATATTTTTCATTAATCTGGTGGTTTCTCGATATCAGTTTTGAGATTTCTGTCAGAAAAAGCTGAAATAATTTTGGCTCATCTTTTCATTTGTTTATTTTTTTTTCATTAATCTGATGGTTTCTCAATATCAGTTTTGGGATTTTTGTCAAGGAAAATTAAAAAATATTGGACTCAACTCACAATCTTTAAATTTTTTTTAAATAATTTCCATGAGTCTGATGATTTCTCGATATCAATTTTGGGGTTTCTGGTCGGGAAGACTGAAAAATCTTGAACTCAACTCACAATCTTTTGATTTTTTAATTTTTTCAAGAATCTGATGGTTAAAAAAGATTGGGCCAAACACCCAATTTTACCTTTTAAAACAACAACTTTTCTTGAGGCAGATGACTCCACATTATTTATTTATAGGGTTTTCACAAAGAAAATTCAAAAATTCGTATGTTTCCATCAAGTTTTTGGTTTCTGACAATAAAAACAACAATTTAGGCTAAACTCGCAGTCGGTTTCTTTTTCACATTTTTTTCTTCAAACAGATGAATCTTCGATTGAATATTGAGGGTTTCTGTAAAAGAACACAAAAAAATTGTGAACCTAACTCTCAGTATTTCTGTTTTGGAAATATTTTTCTTGAAGCTATTGAATTCACGTTATACTCGAAACCAGGGGCGGATTCAGAAAAATATTTTGGGAGGGGTTTCAAAAAGTAATTCTTTAATGATCATAAAATGCCAAAAAATGCCTTTTAATTTGTATGTAGTTTTAAAGTAGAAATTGGGGGGGTTCAACCCCCAAACCCCCACCCCCCCTGAATCCGCCACTGTTCGAAACTAAAAAATGTAGGCCAAACTCGCAGTCATTTTCTTTTTTCCATTTTTTCAATTTCAAAACTTTCTGCAAAGAAAAACTGAAAAAGATTGGACCAAACAGACAGTTTCTTTCTATTTTCCAAAATTTATGGTGAAGCAAATGACTCCAAATTAATAAAACAAAGACAATCTATGTGATTGAAAATTGTATCTCAAATAGCAGCACTGCAAGGTAGCTTATCAACTACAACAACAACAATTCAAACGCCCCACAAAACCTTCCACTGCCAACAAAGTTTCAAGTCTAAGCATTTCATTCGCAGACGGCAATTACGGCAACAACATTCTTATAATTCAATTACAACAACTTCAATGTTCAAATCATTTTATGCACATTTCGCATTGCGTGACAGTGCGACTTACTGCGACACAACACACACACACCACACGCACACCAACAAAACACGCCCACGCTCAGTCGCTCGTTCATGCAATGACCGCCGCTGTTGTTGGCACGGCGACCGAGCGTGGCTGTCGTTTATTATCCTATTCCACGCCTCACAAAACAACTTAATCGACGCATGTCACTGCGATCGTTGTCTCCGCAATGACCCTTTGAAGTTGGTGGCGGCGGCGGCAGAAAGTGATTTGGCGGCGCGTGTCAAACGCAGATAGCTCGACGCTGATATGCGTTGAGCGCGGCCATTGCGGCAGTTGCGGTCACGTGCAACGTTACAACGAGTACACGCACAATTGTATTGTGCGCCGCTTTGTCAAATCAGCAGCGCACCAAAGGAGTAAAGCGAACACAAGGGCAGAGAGAGAGAAAGAGAGAGAGAGACGAGCTCATCACTCGTTGTGCCGCTTTGTTACGTTATCGCTGCGTTAAATCAAACGGAAACGAAGGCGACAGCGCGGCGAGCGGAAGTACTCTTTGAATTTTGTTGCCATTGTTGTTGTTGTTGTTGTATTGCACGCACACAAACGTGCCACATTTGTTGCAGTTCCTATTGTTGTTGTTGTTGTTTTGTATATGCCAAGTAGAAATGCCAAAAACATGAATCAAAAATCATGTTGCTGCTTTTAACTATTTTGGTTGTTATTGTTGTTGTGCTTTTTAATGTCATTTCATTCTTTTCAATCGTTTGGTGTTTCATTTGGGTTTATATTTTCTCCATTTTGTTTGGCCTTGTTAGCCTTTACGGCCAGCCAGTGAATTCAGTGCTACATTGCCGGTTATTCTTGGCAGTGATTTCTTTTGCATTCACCAAAATGTCGCCATAAACTCAACGCCAATTGACACTTGCACTTGTCGACAGTGGGGCGTTGCTTAGAAATGGAAATTATGTCACAGCCGACTGTGGCGGGGCGGCGAACCGCATTAAGCGCCAACGTCATTATTATCAACGTTACCAGCAACAACAACAATAGCAACAAAAGCAGCAACACCCAGTCGTCCTTGTCGTCGCAGTCGTCAGCGTCGCTCGTTCAGTGCGAAATAAGTTTAATTCTGTTTTTATGTAAATATTTTAGCCATTAATGTCAAATAAAGTTAGTGGCACTTATGGGACGGCAGCCGGCAGTGGCGCCGTCATTGCCGCACAGCCAACGACCTCACAAGCTAGGCCGCCTAAAAGTATGCATCAACTGCTTAGGCGTGGCCGTTTGTCGCACCCGGCCGTCTAATCACACAATCAACCACTTGGCTGGCACCAGGTGCGGATTCAGAAAAATATTTTTGGGGGGGTTTCAAAAACTCCCCATAAAAGTTTAGAGAGGCTGAGGTTTGGGTTTTTCATTTCATTTTGTAATACTGTAATTTTTTTTATTTTTGGTATATTTTTGATTTTTTTTCTTTTTATTTTTAAATATTTTTATTTTTTTACATATATGTTTATATTTATTGGGATATGTTCATATTTTTTTAAATTATTTTGTTTCACTTTTACATTTGCTTTATTTTTTACATTTGTATAAAACCAATTTTTAAATACATTTTAATTATTTTTTATTTCTTTAATTTTTTTTGTATTTTCAATATTTATATTTATTATATTTAATAATTTGATGAATTTGTTTTAATATTTTAAAATTTTTCTAAATACTTTCATATTTTTAAATATATTCTGATATTTTTCAAATCTTTTCATACTTTTAACCCTTTCGACCCCGAATTTTACCCTGTGTCTCGCTATTACTTTTTGGTATTCAAATCATGAAGCACTTGCCTAAGAAGTGTGCACACGACATTTGAAGTCGCCACGCCTCTTTGTTAGAGTTCTAGAGCTAATTTACTTTTGAACAATTTTAGTTTAAAACGGGATACAAAATTTTTGTATCAATATTTTTCTATTACAGAAAAATTATTTAATATTTATGGAAAAATACAAAATTATCACTTTTTGATTTTATTTATTAAAGAAACACGGTTTTGATCAAACGCGCCCAATTCGTAGACTTCAATTAGAACACAAACTTTCCCTGATATCGCTGCAAATTATTTTAAGGTAGCATGGCACGTTAGAAAGGGGAATTTTTAATGATTTACAAAATTATTTATTTTTCAGCTCCTTTATTACACAGCACAACAAAAAACACTTTTTTTCTGTTGCATGGAGTTTTTCTACTGTTTCTTACTAATTTGGGTGCGCTGATTTCGAATCTATCCTCAGATTTTTTCTAGCAGCTCTAGTTTGTGAGATATAGGTAACGTGTCATTTTTTCAGTTTTTCCTCTACTTTTTCCATATTTTTGATTGTAATTTCTTAACCAAAAAACCGATAGACATGACCTTATCGCATTAACCCATTAAGCCCTGAGCGTTGCGTTTGCGCAACGTTTGGGAATTTCGCTATATTAAGTAATTCATAAAGACAAAAGACTTGAAAATGGGTAGAATTGGATTAAAATTGATCGTTTTAGATTCTGCCATACTCAAATTTCAAAATTATTTAAATATTCATACGTTTTTTTCGATCCAAAGTCAAAGGTTTTTTTTGGGGAATTTTTGAAATTCAATCAAAAATACTTATTCTTCAAACCTATCCAAATCCCTTAGTGGGCTGCATTTTGCAATGCTAAACTATTTAAAAATAAGTTTTGAACATTTTTTTTTTTATTTTTTAAACAAAAAATATGCTTTACGTTTTGTGTTGCGCGAATGCAACGTTGGGCCTAAACACTGCCAATTTTCATACAACGCAACTCGTGAAAATGTCAAAATCCAAGCAGCTGATATTTTATTGGCACATTTTATTTTCCGCAAATGTTTGATTTTGTTTATTTGTGTAATGTTTGCGAAAAACATGACAAAAAAAAAAACATGATATGAATGTTTTGCTTGATTTTTTTTCTTGATTAGGTCAATTAATAAGATTGTGTAAAATTTTATGGAAATCGCACAAGCCTTTCTGGGGTCAGGTTTTAATGGGTTAACAACACCGCACGGCTTCTTTTCCGATGCAACTTATTTTTATAAGTTTTTAAATGCCGCGGTAATTGGACCTCAAAGTCGGAATATATGGAATTTTAAAGCGTTTTCTTTGATGGTCAAAAACATACACATTTTTTGTAAATCAATTAACGAGTTAGGTGCATAATGAAAGCCGACACATCAAGCAATACAACACAGCCAAATTATTTGGCGGAATACACATTCGCATCGAAATAATACCAAAAATGTACCATAGTCATTTTCATCACTTTTCCTACTTTTTCCTTAAAAAATTAGGGGCCTCAAAATATGCTCTTTTATATGTTCCATTTATAGTCTGAAATACAAGCAAAAACAAAAATATTTTGAATTGCTCGAAACAAAAGAAATTAAAAACTTTGCATATTTTGAGGCTCCTAATTTTTTAAGGAAAAAGTATGAAAATGACTATGGTGCATTTTTGCTATTATTTCGATGCGAATGTGTATTCTGCCAAATAATTTGGCTGTGTTGTATTGCTTGATGTTTCTTCTTAAGATATTCATATACTTCGTAACTTGATTTATGAAACATCTGTAAAATTTTCGTCATCAGAAAAAAGCCTTGAAATTCAATATTTTCCTACTTTGAAACCTTATTACAACGCCAATTTTGAACGCATAAAGTCAAGAAAGATGGCGTGAGATGTTGTTAGTGCAACTATATAAACATCATGTCGATAGGAAATTACAGTCGAAAATGTGAAAAAAGTCGAGGAAAATTCGAAAAAGTGACACGCCCATTTTTTTACGAAAACTAGAGCTGTTGCATAACAACGGAATATGGTTTTGAAATCAGCGTGAAAAAACTATTCAGAATCATGTTAAAAACTCCATGCAACAGTCATGCTGTTGTGCAGTGTTATCAATCTTTTTGAAAATTTTTTTACAATATATTGAAGGAACACAAACAAAATTTTCTTTTTTGTTTTTTTTAGCATATTGTCTCTTATATAGGTGGAGCTGAAGTCGTGAAGTTTTGTTTGTGTTCCTTAAACCTTCAATATATTGTAAAAAAATTTTCAAAAAGATTGATAATAAAAGAGCTGAAAAATAAATAATTTGTTAAATCATTAAAAATTCCCCCTTCTAACGTGCCATGCTACCTTAAATTATTTTGGGGATAACAGTAAAATTTTTGTAATTTGCTTTGAATTCACTTCTAAAAATAATAATTTGTTCGTGCCTACTTAAATTAAACCCATAAATCAATCGTAACTTTTGCTATAAGATGACAAATAGGTGAAGTTGCTCTCAGGCAACTTTGGGGTCGAAAGATTTAAAAATGTTTTTTTTCATTTTTATATATATTTTTTATTTATTCATTATTTATATTATATATTATTTATAAGAAATTTTGTATAAATTTAATTTTGTATTATTTTTAAAAATTATATTTTGAAATTTTTTTAATATTTCCATTTTTTTAATGTTTTCGTGTTTTTTAAAAATATCTATATACATTTTTGGAATATTTTGATATTTATTTAAATTTTTAAAAATATTTATAAAAATTGTTTGTATCATATTTTGAAAATATATTTTGAGATATGCCTTTTAATTTGTATGCAGTTTTAAAGTCGATACTAATATTTCCGGGGTGTGGAGGTTTTAATCCCCAAAACCACCCCTTGAATCCGCCACTGGCTGGCACACATAATTTTCGGCGCCAAAGCAAACAGCAAACTGCGAATTTTTGCCCAAAAGCACCTCGGTCACACTCGCTGTGCTATAAGTGTGACGCCGAACGCAATTACTGCTGGCGAGATTTGTTGACGGATATAAAAATATAAATCGCACTGCTAGCCTTGCATAAGTCGACAACTCAGCAGATTAAATGCGGCAGCAACACCCTTCGCATTAAAGGCGTAAACGTGTAATTTTTGGAGTATTTATAAATGTGTCTGGCGTTGGTTGCACGATAATGCCAAAAAAATTACACAATGCTTCACTGTGCTTATTCAAATGTAAGGACACGCAATGAAATCATAATAGGCTCACAGGGAATGCACATTAATTGTAGTGTAGCAAATGAGTAGGTGGCGCAAAGGTGACGTCTTGGAGCCAGTGATGACCATTCTGGTACTTGCGAATAGCGAATGCGAAACGCACGTTTGCGAATATAAGGCAGGGCCTTTTAATATACATTGGGCTTATTTTAATACCACAAGAAGTAAGGTGTGATATAACTCAACTACAAGTCACACGAAAGCTCGGTTAAGCTAGTTTAATTGATGGTATGAAACCAAACAGGTCTCTTCTATTGGTTGTACTGGGATCATCCAAATTGTCGAAGAATGGTCAAAGCCTAGAGCCTTCAATCTTTATCTAGAGTGAGCCAAGTATTGTCAGAAAAGGTCGACAGTCTCCTTTTATATAAACAGACGGCGACCTGCCGCAAAAATCTCTCCAGACGCCTCCGCTTTGTACGCGCCTTTTCCAGTTGGCCAGTTGGTCCTTCCTCGGTCTCTTTCTTTGCCGTCGACCTTCAACTAACGCGTCGAGCAACTTTTTTGCCGAAGCTTCATCGTCCATACGGGAGTCAAGACCAAACCAGCGTAGCCTCTGGGTGTTGATTTGCTATGCTACGTTCAGGTCTTTAAACAGCTCAAACAGCTCATTGTTGGCTCGTATTCAATAGACAATGTCCTCTCAGAATGCATACGGCTGTACTAATTTGCTGTCTGCTAAGCGAGACGACTGTTCAAGTGCGCCTTAAATTAAGAGTGAACCACAGCTGCTTAATCATGTTGCAACTACTCGCCTGATGATCATTTATTCAGTGTTTAATTTATGATTGTGTTGATTGAGTGTTTAAAAAAAATGAGTCTATATTTAGCCAGTATGGCACCTGTAATTGCATGATAGCAGCAGTCCTCTAATTGTCCAAAGTCGTTGAAAAATTAAACCAGAAATACCAAATCAAGCGGTTTCTCAGGCATTTTAAAATATATTTTTTCTTATTTATTTCAAGATTTTAAAAATTATTACATTTTTTTTACATACTAACAATTACAGACAAAAATATATTAACATTATTTTGAAATTCTTTTCTATAATATAATTTATATTTTTTTAAATTTTTTATATTTAAATTTTTTTATATTTATTTTTTATTTTCTTTATTTTAACTGTGCTTTATTTTTTATTTGATATAATTTACTTTTTTTATATTTAAATTATTTAGATATATTTAAAATTTTTTATATTTATTTTTTATTTTTTTATATTTTAACTCTGTTAAATAAACTACAACTATGCCAGTAGGTCACCATTTGTTTCATGTGAACTCTTGAACCAATGAGAACTGTTTAAATTGTCATATTTGCATAACTTGCACAACTAAATGTTCATTAAACACCCACAAATGTAATTTCCCCAATCAATTTTATAGAAAAAAATAAAAAATTATATCATGATGGGAGAATGTGCAAACGATTTGTTGCGCTGCACAGCCAACGCAGCGTATGAGTAACTTTGATTAGTAAGTAATACACTGGATGCACTACACACAGCACGTTTCAAGTAATTTAACAGCGCGCAATGAAAAATGAGCGGAAAATTTAAATATCACGCTGATGGCAATTTACATAGATTAAACTAAGTAAACTGGCAGGCCAAGTTGGCCACGCATAGAACCTGTTGGGTACTGATACCAGTGAGTAGCGATACCAGTTAATTAGCTGTTTAGTGCTGAGGGTCGACATAAGAGTGTTTGGTGAGAATGTGGCACTCTCTTCGAACATCACAATGAGCCTTTTCAGGACTCCGAGTGCACTTGCGTAGGAGTAAGCAAGCTATAAGCAGCAAGTAAGGCAGAGTTTTAAGATAGCAGCATTTTCTTTACATTTTCAGCATTCATTCGACTCGATGATTCCCATTCTTTGTGCATGAGCTCTGCAGTTCTTCAGTGAAAGCAAGAAACATGTTAAGCAATCCAATCTAGCAAACGCCAAAATTCAAATTTGAATCTTTAAACTCACACTCATTTGAATGCAAAACATAAAGATGTACACAAAAGTACAACAAAAATACAACGAAATGTAAATTTTAATTTATTTTCATGTCAATATTCATAGATATTGCAACACATACATCAAACGATGAACAACTGCACTTCAACGCCCGCCAGCGCCAGTGCAGTATTTAGTTTAATTGAAAATGTTGTTATAAAATGTGGCAAGCTGCCAAGCTGCGTTGCACATAAATCACAATTGACATTTGACAATTGCAAATGAACGTGGCAACGCCCTTCATGCGACGAACGCCAACGCCATCACCAACCACCAACAAAAGTGCATTTTTGTGCCCAATTAAAAATGTTCGTAAAGCATTTCTTTATTTGAAAATGTGTAAATTTTTTTTATGCAATTCAATATTTTTGTGGTTGACAAGCAATGCGCTGACCGCATTTTTGATTAATTACAATTTTTGCACAACGTGGCGTATGAGTGATATGATTTACGCAGTGGACGCTCGCGCAAACATCAGCACAGAGCAGCAAATCAACACACACATACATGCAAATGAGTGGAAGTGTATGTGTGCGCATTGGTGCCGGTGCATTTAACCATAAATTGAGCTCACACACACACACACAGGTCGCAGCGGCGCGTTGACATTTGCAACCTAATTGAAATTAATGTGCAGGGGGCACACAACTGCGCTGCACTGCACAGGTGCGGGTGCACGTATGTGAGCTACGCACACACACATAGACAACTGTGCAAATATTTATTCGTGCTCATGTGGCAAACCCGCTACGTTCGCGCTCGCTGGTCGCGTGCACTGGTTGAGTTTACATTATGCGCAGAAAATTTCTATATATGTGTAGGTGTGCCCCCATGTGCGCCAGTGTGTGTGTAGTTGAGTGCGTGCGCTCACATTTGAGTTCAAAAATTTTACTGCAACATTTTCAATTCAGTTTTTGTAAAGCAAGATAAAAGAAACCAGTTGCAAAGGGCGACAAGCGAAATATTTGCATTGGCTGTCGCTGCTGCAGCTGTCACAAAAAGCGGGCCACAAGGCGAAAAGGTTATGCTTGCCATATTTTGCATTTTACTGAAAATGTGGCAGGGTCAGTGGCATATGCAAGGTGGAATTTTGGCTTCCGATCCCACATTTCGGTGGCCAAATATGGTTTCAATTGGTTATGGGCTCAAGTGTTGTAAACGCATCTCACCCAAAATGAAATCCTGCGCGCCATACGTTGGCTCGTCTAACGTATGGCAGCTCGAGGGCAATGCGGCACATAAAGATTGCCAGCAATCTTGGTGCACTGCAGTTGTGATTTTTGTTAATCGATTTTCAAAATTAAATTTTCATAGTTTAGAAAAATGGAAATGGGTAAAAATTTGTTAGCAATATGGAAGTTTACATTCTTCTGACAATATAGCCACAGGTATTTCTATAAATTTGTGCAAAAATCATAATATCAAGTTTGAGTCTGCCATCTGTGTGTCTCACCAACACTTCATAGCAACTAGCAGCAAAATATTCATCATACGCCACGTGTGCCCAATAATTTCACAGTCCCTTGACGCACGAACAGCGTCATTCTCTCACCAACTGAGGCACTTATGACACGTGCACGGCTACAATCAATAATAAAAGCAAACAGCAACAACAACAACATCTACTACAGGATCGCATAACCCAACAGCAAATACATTAAAATAGCTCACAAAGCTGCACTTAAGCGCTAAGCAATTTTGTTGCCGCTTTCGTGCGCTTTTGCCTCCGGACGCGGCCATCGACAATTGCCGTTATGCACAGCCACAGGCGAGCGCCAACCATTTGCAGCGCTCGCTAATCCAGCACCATTTGCTTTTATTATGCGCCGCGCTTATGCTCGAAGAATTGACAGCAAACTAGCGCGCACCGCTACGCAATAGCCGCACGCTCAACAACAACAACAACTGGCAAAAACAAGGCAGCGTGCACGAGCCGCACATGCGACCAGCAGCAACGGCAGCGGAAGCATTTAATGGCGCTTAAAGCGTTTTAACTGCGTTTGCTCATGAATTTTTATTTTCTAATTTTACATTGCACTCTGCCCGCTCCTTGCGTCCGCTGTTCACAGCATTCTGCATGTCGGTGCTATGCGCCTTTGCCGTCTTGCTTCCACCAACTCCGTTTGCTCCTGCTCATGTTTTTCACTCAACTTTTTTCTTCTGTCTCTTCTTCTCTTTTTTCTTTTGGGTTCTGCTTTGGCGCCGCATTTTTCATCGCCATTACGCTGCCACACTCACGCCAACCAAACGCCAACGTAATTTGAACATGCAGCGGGCGCTGGCGAGAAGAAATTACCGGTAATTGTGTTCATACACGGCGAATCCTTCGAGTGGAGCAGCGGAAATCCTTACGACGGCAGCGTCTTAGCCAGTTACGGTGAAGTGGTCGTTGTAACGCTTAATTACCGCTTAGGCATTCTAGGTGAGTACAATAAATATGCGCTCTCAAACTGCTTTACAAAAACAACATCAACAACCAGAAGAAGAACAACAAGCATAAATGAGGCACAATAAATTATGACCAAGAGGCGTTAAGTGTAACAACCAAACTCATAATCTATTTTTATTTCAATGTTTCTTTTGTTCTTGTTAAAACAACAACAACAACGCGAAAAGGCTTCCTCAACGCCAATCCGAATCCGCAATCGCATGCACGCGTCGCCAACTACGGCCTGATGGATCAAATGGCCGCACTGCACTGGATCCAGCAGAACATACAGAAATTCGGTGGCGATCCGAATGCAGTGACGCTGGCCGGCCACGGCACTGGCGCCGCCTGCATCAATTACCTCATGACATCGCCCACCATGGTGCGCGGCCTGTTCCAGCGCGCCGTACTCATGTCCGGCTCGGCGTACTCGTCGTGGGCGCTGGTCGACGATCCGGTGCTGTTTGCCGTCAAGCTGGCCAAGGAAGTCAACTGCTCCATACCGGAGGATTTGAACAAACATCACGAACAAATTGTGGACTGTTTGCGCGAGGTGGCACTGGAGGATCTGTACGCGGCCGATATACAGGCGCCCAATTTTCTCACCTCGTTCGGACCATCGGTGAGTTTGTTATCATTTAATCCAAGATAAATGTTTTCATTCATCAAAAAACTGTCTCTAACAAAAAAAACTGGCTTTAAAAGATCTGATTGATTTCTATGAAAAGAAATTACTTATATGTTATTGAAAAGGTTTACTTTGCTCTTATGTCCTTGACATGTTTCAGCCAGAAGTCTGCAAGTCTTGTCTGCCAAGTTTTCTTTATTTGCTCGTACAGGATGTGAATGTGATGCAATTGTTTTTTAATTTTTTTTTTCTATGCAAGTGACAGCTCTCAAGTTTGAAAGCTTTTGTCTACGATTGTTCCGATTAGTAGAAATTGGGCGCTAAACAAAGGAATATCACAATGGGCTCCGCCTTGGAGCAGCCACTCCTAACTAGAGGAGAGGAAAGGCAAGAAAATTAGAAAGAAAGTAAAGGAAAGTAAAAGACGGTACAAAAAATTAAAATTAAAATATTAAAAAAGTAAAAATTAAAGTCAAGTAAAGAAAATTAAAGGAAAGTAAAATAAAGGAATAAAAGGAAAAAGGAAAGTAAAGGAAAGGAGAGTAAACGAAATGAACAACAAGTAATAGAAAGCAAAGGAATGTAAAAAAAAAAATATAAAAATTAAAAAACAAAAATAAAAGTAAAAGTAAAAATAAAAAAGGTAAAAATAAAAGTCAAGTAAAGGAAAGGAAAGAAGAGAAAAGTAAAGAAAAGTAAAATAAAGTAAAGGAAAGTAAAAGACGGTAGGGGATAAAAGGAAAGTAAAAAGAAAAAAATAAAAAAAATAAAAAAGTAAAAATAAAAATCAAATAAAGGAGAGAAAAGTAAAGGAAAGAAAAGTAAAGGAATAAAAGGAAACAGGAGAGCAAAGAAAAGGAAAGTAAACGAAAGAAACGACAAGTAATAGAAAGTAAAGGAAAGTAAAAAAAAAAGAAAAAAAGAAAAAAATAATAAAAGTAAAAGTAAGAGTCAAGTAAGGAAAAATAAATACAGTAAAGGAAAGTAAAAGAAAGTAAAGCAAAGTAAAAGACTATAGGGAAAGTAAAGGAATAAAAGGAATAGGGAAATTAAAGGAAAGGAAAATAAAAGACGGTTGGGGATAAAAGGAAAGTAAAAAGAATAAAAATAAAAAAGTAACAAAAAAGTAACGTAGAGAAAAGTAAACGAAAGTAAAGTAAAGGAATAAAAGAAAAGAGGAGAGTAAAGAAAAGAAAAGTAAACGAAAGGAACGACAAGTAATAGAAAGTAAAGTAAAAAAATAAAAATAAAAAAAGAAAAAAATAATAAAAGTAAAAGTAAAAATCAAGTAAAGGAAAGGAAAAAAAGTAAAGGAAAGTAAAAGAAAGTAAAGGAAAGTAAAAGACGGTAAGGGATAAAGGGAAAGTAAAGAAAAACAAAGGAAAGAAGAATAAAAATAAAAAAATAAAAAAAGTTAAAATCAAGTAAAGGAAAGAAAATTAAAGGAAAGTAAAATAAAGGAATAAAAGGAAAATGGAAAAAAAAGGAAAGGAAATTAAACGAAATGAACGACAAGTAGTAGAAAATAAAGGAATTTTTTACTTTCCTATAAAAATAAAAATGTAAAAATAAGAAAGGTAAAAATAAAAGTCAAGTAAAGGAAAGAAAAGTAAAGGAAAGTACATAAAAGAAAGTAAAGGAAAGTAAAAGACGGTAAGGGAAAGTAAAGGAATAAAAGGAAAAAATAAAGTAAAGGAAAGTAGAGGAAAGTAAAGGAAAGGAAAGTTACAAGTAAATAAAACTTTTAAAAATTTAAGAAAATTTAAAAAAAAATTAACGAAAGAAAAAGAAAAGAAAGGAAAGCAGAAAGAAAAAGAAGGGAAATTAGAGAAAAATAAAAGAAAGGAAAGTTGGGACAAGTAATAGAAAATAAATGAATGTAAAAGAGATTTTAAAAAATTAAAAAAATTAAAGAAATAACAAAAATTCAAAAAAAGTTAAAGAAGTAAAACAACGTAAAAAAAAATGTAAAAGAAAGTAAACAAATGAAAAAGAAAGTTTAAAAAAGTAAAGGATCATTGATCAGTTTGACCTCGAACTTACGGTCCGTATTCCTAGTAGAGAAGAATGGACCGGTAGCGATGTCCACCTGTTGTGTGATATGTCCTTTATTAGCCAGAAGACGACATAAGCTTCTCGGCTCGGCTTTCTTCATTAGTCTAACCGAACTATGGCCTTTGAATATCAAGAATATGGTCAGATTTATAATGGAATCCTCTTGGTTCTCAGTCGCGTCATCCACTGTGGTACGACAATCAGCCTTGAGTGAGCTTTTCACGAAGAAGGCTGCCACTCCAAACTAAGCTAAAGGATCATTGCAAGCAATTAATTTAGTGATGCAAATATTTTCAGACAAAAATATCTCCCGAATTTTCAGTGTTAATTGGCCAAGCCCGCACGGTTTCGTACTTTAAGGTTTTGCCAAACTTCTGGTCTATGCGAATAAATTAAGCACCTCTTCCGATATCCAATGCACCATTAGGAAAATAGAGCCATACTTTTGTCAGAATTTCATCGAAAATTTCATGAAAAGTTAGAGTAAGTTGATAGGGTAATTTCCTGAATAGTTAAACCATACTTAATCAAAACATTACTCGCCTCTTCTTCAATCAATATACTTTTTATTTCTTAATTAAATCGTGAACTTTTACTGACTCTTCCTCTAACATCGTCTTCCACTTCCTTAGCTGAGATTAGAACCCAACGTTCTCTGAAACATTAAAAAGTTCTGCTCTTCTTTGGTCACCTTAGCATTGCTCAACATAACAATTAAAACTTTCAAATGTTGTCCAATCGACGCCTCAATATTGTGTACATTATTTATGCACAACTATAAGATTTCAATTCGCAAAGTCCACTTAAATTACACACCCACAAATCAACAACAAAAGCCTGAAAAACAATTACCAAAACATTGGCTGACCAAAAAAAGAAAACATGATGGAAACATAAAACTTTACAATTCTCACAAATTAACAGCAAAAACAGTCAAAACAATAACAACAATAACAACGAAAGCAACAACAAAATAAAAACAAGGTGCGGAAAAGTTGACAAAAATAACAACAACTAACAAGGACCAACTTTACGCTACATCAGTCAATGGCAAAAAAGTTACTAACAATTGCAGCTGGCGAGATGATCTCTGAGTCAATGTGACACACAAACACACACACAGAGATACACAAACATACAGGACACACACACATACAGGACACTCGCACAGAAGACAAATAGACAAATGGTACAGAAATGAAACGAAACGAAACGAGACGACATGAAGCGAAGCGTGCGAGATGAATGGCGACACAACAAAGCATTGCCGCGTGAGGGTCGAATGTCTGCTGAAATGTGTGGATGACAGCTTTTAAAATTGACGGCTTTTTATTAGAGACGGAAAAACTTGCACAGTATGATAATAACAACAACAACTAGACGAATAACGTAGCGCAAGCAACAAAAAAAATAACGCATGAAATTTTTCCCATTTGGGTGTTGGCAACGAGCGAGGCGGTGGCGAGGGAATACACTTCAAGTGCTCGCTACACGCTGTGAGTGCCATTCGTTCAAGTGAAGGCAGTCAGCATTACATTCACATCCAACAACAACAACAACAACAATATAGAAACAAACTTTGTCATTGCAGCATTTGTTATTGTTTTTTGCTATTTGTTTGTTGTTTTCACTGTGCCGGCCTGACGTGTGCTATTGTTATTGTAATTTGTATTGTTGTTGTTGTTATTGTAGTTGAATTTGTTGTTGGCATTATGGTGTTGGTGCTAAGGTTGACGCGGCCATTGGCTGCGTCACTTTGACATTGCCGCCTTATCGAACATTGACGATTTATCATTTTTCATTTTCGGCTGTGTTATTCTTAACACTGCTGCTTCCTCTTCTTCTCCTTTTTCTTCTTCTTCTTTTGTTGCTATATACTCGCTCCTTATGCTTTGTTTTACGATTTTTGCGTTTTCTATTTCAACTTTTTATTGACTTTTTGTTAGCGCAAATTTCTGGCTTTCAGGTTATTTGAGAATTAAAAATTTTTTTCTCAGCGTTGCTGCTGACTTTATTACTCAATTCGCTGCAGTTATTGTGTCGCTCATCATCGTTGCGCTGCTGCTATCGCATTATCACACCCTCCCTGCCCCTTCGCCCCACACCATCGCATCCCATTCCATCCAACACCCATCACAGCCAGCAAGCAACTGTGCTGTGCATAAAAACTCGATTCAACATTGCAGGCAAATCTATTCACGCATTTCACTCTCCATTTTTCAATTTAGGTTGATGGCGTCGTCATCCGGCCCGGGCACTCCAATCTCGATATCGATGATTTAATGATGCGCAACGCCAAACGTTCCTCGGCAGATGGCTCCGGCAGCGCTGGCAGCTCGACCGGTGGCGGTGGCGGCTCGTCCAGCGGCGGCGGCGGCGGCGGCTCGTCGGGCATTCACTACAGCGCACTGGCGGCCAACTACCCGGGCGCCGGCGGGGGCGCCAACCTGGGCCTCGGCGCCACCGGCGCCCACTACGATGTTCTGTTCGGCGTGGTGACCGGCGAGTCCATTTGGCGTTTCAGCGCGCACGACATACAGAACGGCTTCGAGGGCGAGCGGCGCGATAAAATTATTCGCACTTATGTGCGGAATGCCTACAATTATCATCTCAATGAGATTTTCTACACGGTAAGTGGCGTGCGGGCAACGGGCGCTAATGAGCGAAGTGACACCGAGTGGCTGCGAATGGGAATTTCATTGCATTGCGTGCCGTGTGCCTGTGCCTTTTTCTTGTTCTTAATTGACTTTTCGGTATGCGTCCAATGTAAAGTGCCAATTACAGTCGCGCAAATAAATGGTGCGCAATAATTGCGCCTAATCAAGTGGATGCCGGGCAGCATGGGGCGGGCAGTCAATTTATATTCGAACCAATAAATATTCTACAAAGTGGCAGACTAGAAAATATTGAGAAATTGTTATAAAAAAAGGAACGATTGAAGAAGTCATGAAACTGATTGTCACGATTTTCGGCGCAATCAAACTTTGGTGAAAGCGTTTGATGAAAGTTCTGGCTTATAGGTATATCGTAAAATATATAATGAAAGACCGATTGCAGAACGTGTTCCTGAAAATAATCCAGTTGAATTAAATTAAATACTTTCAAGCAGTGATGCCAACCGTAGGGAAAAGAGGCTACATGTAGGGAAATTCAGCCTTAAATTTGCGATGTAGGGGAAAAAGGGCAGATTTTTTATATTTACTTAAATGTAGGGAATTTAAAAAATCTGAAATTTGTCTCTATATTTTTTAAAAAATTTTATTTTTCTGTTCGCATATAATTTATTTTTATGATTAATGCGCTGAAATTTTTTCAATGTGTAAAAACTTTATATATCCTTGAACACACCCACTGGCTAGCAAGGATTTTCATGTATTTTGTCTGTGCTTGAACATACACTTTTGTCAGCATATTTGCTTAATTTCACTTTTGCCGCGTTTTCGAGTACATTTTTCAATTTATTTTATTTATTAACCAGATTCTGAATTAAGGAGAGAAAATCGTAAGTTTCTTCAAATGTTATACTTTTTTTTTAATTTTCAATACTTAAAATTGTTTATAGAACAATGAGCAATTCTTCCAATTCATCTTTTTTTTGAAACGGGTTCTACGAAGCGAGTACAAGTTAAGTATCGAAAGCAAAAATTTAACGAAAGCTGGCTGGAAATGGAAGAATTCAAGGGATGGCTTGAAAAAATCGAAACGAATAATTTCAATTGCAAGTGTGCAGCTTGCGACGTTTGATTTCGATGTTTGAAAATATATGTGGGAAACTTGTAGGCAAAATATTTGCGTAAGGAAAAATAGGGATTTTCTTGAGATGCCGTAGGGATTTTTTCAAAAATTTATTGGCATCACTGCTTTCAAGTTCAGCACTAGTTATGTCGGATCATAATCTGCCTTCTCCCTAACTCTTGCTGACCAAAAAGATCAAAATTTGGGATTCGTTTTGACGATTTTCAATTTTTTAATATTTTTTTAGATATTCTATCAAATTTTACTTTGATGACTTTTAATTTTTTACTGGGTTCTACAATTAGTTCTACAATTAGGGTTCTACACGGTTAAGGTTCTCACGATTTTTCATTTTTAAATACCTGTATTTTCTTTAGTATTTCTATGAAATTTTACTTTGATGACTTTTATTTTTTTATCAGATTCTACAATTAGTTCTACAATTAGGGTTCTACACGGTTAAGGTTCTCACGATTTTTCATTTTTAAATACCTGTATTTTCTTTAGTATTTCTATAAAATTTTACTTTGATGACTTTTATTTTTTTAACGGATTCTACAATTAGTTCTACAATAAGGGTTCTACACGGTTAAGGTTCTCACGATTTTTCATTTTTAAATACCTGCATTTTCATTAGTATTTCTATCAAATTTTACTTTGATGACTTTTAATTTTTTCTACAATTAGTTCTACAATTAGGGTTCTACACGGTTAAGGTTCTCACGATTTTTCATTTTTAAATACCTGTATTTTCTTTAGTATTTCTATAAAATTTTACTTTGATGACTTTTATTTTTTTATCGGGTTCCACAATTAGTTCTGCAATTAGGGTTCTCCAATTATAATTATAATTACATTTTTATATCCTTAACTAATAAAGTTAGAAGAAGTTAGAAGAATGAAATTCAAGGATGTGGTGTACATATTAGTCCTTAAGATCAGGGACCGTAACAGTTTTATTATAAAAATCAATGTTTTAGAGTTATTCTTTGACTTTTATTTAATGACTCAACAAATAAAAGTTATTTTTTATTTATATTTTTAAAATCCTATAATAACAATTATTTTTGATTTTTTTTCTTATTAGTCAACAAATAACAGTTTTTTTCAATTTTTATTTTAGTTGTCCTATGATAACAATTATTCGTGACTTCTATTTAAAAAAGTCATCAATAAAAATCATTCAGTGACTTTTATTTATAAAAGTCATCAATAAAAGTCATTCAAGGACTTTTATTTTTTAAGTCATCAATAAAAATCATTCAGTGACTTTTATTTATAAAAGTCACCAATAACAATTATTCAATGACTTTTATTATTTAAGTCATCAATAAAAGTCATTCATTGACTTTTATTTTTTAAGTCATCAATAAAAATCATTCAATGAGTTTTATTTTTTAAGTCATCAATAAAAATCATTCAATGACTTTTATTTATAAAAGTCATCAATAAAAATTAGTCAGTGACTTTTATTATTTAAGTCATCAATAAAAATCATCCAGTGACTTTTATTTTTTAAGTCGCAATTAAAAAAGTCATTTCCATTAATTGCACTACTGGATTCATTAAATATCGAAATATATATATATTCTTGATCGGCTTAACAAGACCTGTCTTGACAATTCTATTTTCTGGAAGAATAATAACTTTTGCATGCATTCATGAAAATGACTTTTATATTGCGACTTAAAAAATAAAAGTCATGGAATGATTTTTATTGATGACTTTTATAAATAAAAGTCAATGAATGACTTTTATTGATGACTTTTATAAATAAAAGTAATTGCATGATTTTTATTGATGACTTTTATAAATAAAAGTCACTGAATGATTTTTATTGATGACTAAAAAAACAAAAGTCACCAATAATTGTTATCATAGGACAACTAAAATAAAAATCGAAATAAAACTGTTATTTGTGGACTAATATGAAAATAATCAAAAATAATTGTTATTATAGGATTTTTAAAATATAAAAAAAAATAATTCTTATTTTTTAATTTTTCCGTAAAAATTACAAAAAAAAAGTTCATTGCCAAGTTTTATTCTTCGTGCGAAAATAAATGTATTGGTATAGTTCATTTACTTGTATGACATTTCCTTCATAGTAAAATTTTCAATTATAGTTTTCATAAATAACTGTTTTTTCCGGTCCCTGCTTAAGATATATTTTTTTTCAAAAAATACTATTGGAAATTTCCAAGGATATTCAAGGATAAAGTTTTAAAAGGACATTTTCAATACCTCTTCGTCCTTTTGCGCCAAAACATTACATTTTCCAAGATTCTAAGAATTTTTCTCTTTCATTTGATGCCCATATTGTTATTCTACAATGCGCTCATTTTTTAAAATAAATTTTTTAAAAAACAAGTCATTAAAATTTCAAAGTCCTTTTAAAAAAATCCTGACGTCAGAGAGAAAAACTTAAAACGCATTTTTACTACACTTAGCCCCTAGTTTTTCGAGTATACCGATTTTTTCGTGTGTTTAGAAATTTTTTTGATTTTTGTCGCACGGTGTAATTAGCCAAATCCAATGTGTACTTTTCGAGATATCAGCGGATATAATATGTAGTCTTTTTAGGCATGGAAAACTTGCGGTGTTTCTAGTGTTAAGCATATAATTGTGAATACATACATACATATTTACAACGTATGTTGGAATCCCAATAGCCAACGGCCAACTAATACTTTGTTGTTGGTGGAAAATTTTCATGAAGATAGTAAAAATAGTCAATTTGGAAAATCAATTATGATTAAAATCATATTCCAGATTTTGACAAAACATTTTAATTTTTGCTTCGTAGAAAGTTTCTACTAGAAACTCAAAAGTTGATAAACTCACAACTTTGTTTATATGGGAGGCGCCCTCTGGTAGTAAGTTTTTGAACTTCAATTAATTTTGTATTTTTTTCTCAAGATTTTTCAAGATATTTTCCACTGATGAATGTTTCATTCAAACCGGTTTAATAGTTTGCAACGTACAACGAAGTGGGGAGCCAATTCTGGTAAAATTTGTATGTTAGGCGCCCTCTGGTGGTAATTTTTTTAAACTTAAATTAATTTTGTATTTTTTACACTTACAAATATTGTCGATTAGTGAATATTTCATTCAAATCGGTTCAATAGTTTCCCAGATATGATGTTTCCTCGCTTACCTTACTACATTTACAAGTGAACAGCCAATTTTATTAAAAATTATTAATTTCATATGACAGCCCTCTTAAGAATTGTAGATAGCGGTTAGGTATGTATGGAAAAAACATTCAGAAGAGAAAATAACTGGAGGTCAGTCTTACATTTGATACGTCAGGGAGACACTTAGGAGCAGTGGGAGCCTATTTTATAAAAACTATAGTTTTGTATGGGAGCCTCATTAAGGGTTGAAAATAGGGGGTTAGTATGTTCCAAAAAAAATATTCATAAAAAAAATTAATGGAGGTCAGTCATGGAGTTTTACCCTCTAATAGCAACTTCTGAGCAGCAGTGGAGGAATTTGTTGAATTAATTAATTAATTTTAATTTCGATTGCTTTTGGAGTGAGCACATTTTATCTATGTAGACATTTATAAAAAGATTTATTTAAAATATTTTATTTAAATATTATCAACGTAAGGATTTTTAAAATGCTCATTGTTGTTTACAAAAATTATTAAAGTAGCATACAAAATTAATTTCTGAAGCTTGCGTAGTGCTGGTTTTTTCTGATTCGTGATCATATTCTAATTGAATTATCGATCTAGTCAGATATGTACTAGTTTCTATCTAAGTAATTCTCAAGATCCAATGGAGTAAAATTAGATTTATAAAAAATTACTATACATCTATTGTGATCCAAAATGACTCATAAGACAAGGACAATCATACACATAATTTATCAATATATTTGAAAATCGTTTGAAGCCACTTCTATTCATCCGAATGCCTTAATACTGTTATAGCCAGTTCTCATCAATCAAGCGACTTTTGGCAACTTTTTTATACGAGTAACTGAATAATATGGAACAAGACATCGATAAACTAATCAATATAACGATGAAAAAATTTAAAAGTTTAAAACTAAAATTTTGAGTTTAATTAGAAAAGAAATCTGAATAGAGAGCTTAGAAAAGGAAGGAGTTTTTGTTTTAAATAAGAAAAGAATAAGAAGGTTAGGTTAAATTGAAGTGGCAGTCTTCTTCAGAAAAACTGCAGCACAAAGAGAGAAGAAGAAGAAAGTCCTCAAGTCTTAAAGGTTTTCCGTTTCTATGAAAAAACCCAGTCTCCTCTACAACTCTGACAACCAAAATCGACTTAAACAACCAGAGTTATCTGATTCGTATGCATAAGCACCAACTTGAAATTCAACAATGTTCTCTTAACACCGCCATAACATTTTGCACAGCGCAATACACACACTCACACACATACACACACACACAAATACACAGCAAACGCTGTACTAAAGCGCGCGGAATTGATTGCATTCTCGCAGGATCTCAGCTGAAACTTGAAACAACAGTCCCTTAAGTCAGTAGCGTACAGTATGCACAAATACACAAACACACAAAGACACACACAAACACATATACACCACAAACATTTCTACCGCAAACCGCACACCGCACACTGTACGAGTCAACGCTTTTCACACCGCAACGAATTGATTTGCGCCAAAGTTTGCGCGCTGTCATTTTTTTGTTTGCCCCTTTTTGTTTTTATTCAAAACGAATGCAATTCGAAACGAAAATACGGCCAACCACATTGGCCATAAATTTTCCCCAAAAAAAAACCCAAAATAACAGCAAAATCGTGGCGGCTTTCCAATCGCGCCAAGTGCGATTTTCTGGTTAAAACTCGCACCGAAGTCAGACCGAAAGCGAACGCGACACGCAAAATGTCTAAATGCCTGAGAGCTTATTTTGTTAAATAAGCATGTCACACGCTTGGGGACTTAGGGGGGGATTTTTGCGTCAAATTAGCGTGCAGTAACCAGATTGCCGACACATTGTGCTGTCGAGCAATTTTGACATTTATTGAAGCTTTTCGCGAAAACCACAACGAATCGTTGTAATGAGTGAGTTTGCAATTTAAGTATTAAAGAGCAAAAGGGGCGAGACACGGGGGACACACAGAACCAATTTTGAAATTGACGCCATATTGAAAAGTCAACTTCCGGCGTTGTTAAATCTGCAGCTGAGATTTGAGATTTTGTATTTTGCCTGACTGGCTTAGGGGATAGTCAGTCGTTTTACACAACTGGCAGCTGCGTGTGGAAAACCACAAACACAACAACAGCAACAAGCAACAAAAAAGTTGCCTAAGTAATTTAAGATTTCCCCAAGGAAATTCAATTGACAAGTGAACGTACGCGACGCACGCGACACAACTTGACACAACACACAACACAACACAACACGACACGACATGTCAGTAGTTGACAGTGCGTCTGTCACCACTGACAGCTGCCGCCCAGGCACAGCAAATGTTGCAAACCGCACCGGAAGTTGGCTCGCGTGCATTTCAATCAAACCGAAATTAGCATGTGGCAACTTTTTGCCGCCCCTTCACCACTTTTACTTGGCAGTTTTCATTGTTGTTGCCTTCTTTACGGTGTGTCTTTGACTTGACGCAATTTGCTGTGCGCAACGTTGCCAGTAATAAAGTTAAAAGTGCGTGGTGCATGCGGCAAGCGGAAGTGTGCGGAGTAAAGGCGCCAAATTAGTATAAAAGCAAAGAGCGAAGGCGTAGGAGCGCTGCGGCAGGATGATAATTAAGCTAATTATAAGTGCCGCTACCACAGAAATAATTTTACGGTACTTTCACCGCAAAACCGAGTCGCAGCTGCCTAATTTAGTATAAAGTGATTTTATTGAATTTTTGCGGTTTCAAGTACAAAAAAAAATCAAAATCATGCAAAATCGAATTTTATGAAATTAGACCAAAATGTTTTCCATTGTAAAATTGTCTGAACTTTAGGAAACTGCAATCAAAATTTCATATAAATTCATATTAAAAAAGTTATAAATTTGTTTTCATTGAAAACGATTTATTCTATGTTTTTGTATCAAAACCGTAAAGAAATATATATGGCTTTATTCATCTATATCTTGCGTTATAAAAAATTTCATATAAATTCATTTAAAAAAAGTTATAAATTTTTTTTCATTGAAAAAGATGTATTCTATGTTTTTGTATCAAAACCGTAAAGAAATATATATGGCTTTACTAATCTATATCTCGCGTTATATAAGTGCCATGGAGCTACGCTAGAAGTCGTTAGAAAGATAAGATTTCATACTAAAGAAACTTTTCAGACCGCATTGTAATTGCTTGACTCAGTTTTGTTTGAGCGCGCGTCAAAAATGGGCAACGCAAACCAGGCCGTTTGTAATGTGAATAGTTGTTGTAATCTTAAACGCAAATAGAGGGAGTTTGGGGTTCAAACCCCTCCCAAAAAATTGCATGTTTTAGATGGAAATTATGGTTTCAACTGGTATTGGTTTCAAAAGTTGTGTACAGAAACACCTAAAAATTAATTTCTGTGTGCGCCACTGTTCCTGATACTTTAACAGCCAATCAGGCGATATTTTTGGCTGGCCAATTCCATTTCAGCAACTTTAATGTCAACGATGCACAACGCTCTGATAGGCCAATTGTCGACAATTTTTATAAAATCATGGAAATCGTCCAGTCCGACTGTCATGTAAGCACTGTTTCGATTGACCAGAAGCTAAACATTGCAAAAACAAAAATTGTTTGGAACCATTTGAATTAAAGCTGAATACCAACATAGGTTCAATGTATTGATGGGACCCTAGTAGACCGAATTTTTATCTTTGAATCACAAAATCTATCCATTTTTTAAACATATGCGGACTGGTAATGAAAATTATATCACTTACAACAACGTCAAACGAAAACGTTTGCCAAGATTGTCCATGAGGACGAGTTTGCAGTGTGTTTGATAGGATTGGCAGATAATCCTCTGCTATGATCTCCTCTAGGACAAAGTCTTAAATCGGGCCTGCACTGTCAACAATTGAAGCGTCTAAATGAAATAAGCGCCCAGAAGAAGCCATGTTTGGTCAATAGGAGAGGATTTGTGTTCCATCAGAAAAACTTCAGGTCATATAAATCGATAGTGCCTCACCAGAGGCTCCGGGAGATTGATTGATAGATTCATAGGAGGAGAATTGTGTTCCATGAGAACAACTTCAGGTCACATAAATCGATAGTGATTCGCCAGAAGCTCCGGGAGATTGATTGATAGATTCATAGGAGGAGAATTGTGTTCCATCAGAACAACTTCAGATCACATGCATCGATAGTGACTGGCCAGAAGCTTTGGGAGTTTGGTTGACAGGTTCTTAGGAGAAAATTTCTGTTCCATCAGAACAACTTCAGGTCATATAAATCGATAGTGACTCAACAGAATCTCCGGGGCTTTGGTTGACAGGTTCTTAAGAGGAGAATTGTGTTCCATCAGAACAACTTCAGGTCGTATAAATCGATAGTGACTCAACAGAATCTCCGGGGCTTTGGTTGACAGGTTCTTAAGAGGAGAATTGTGTTCCATCAGAACAACTTCAGGTCACATACATCGATAGTGAATCGCCAGAAGCTTTGGGAGTTAAATTGACAGGTTCTTGAGCGTAGAATTGTGTTCGGTTAGGAAGTTCTTGTGCATTCACCTTGGCCTATCTATGGAGAATAATTTTGATGTTCCAAAAATTTGCCCCAAGAAAAGCTTTTCAAAAGGAAAAGTCCTACTTTTTTGCCAATTGGGACTCTACGATTTTTACGAAAAAAACATAATGGAATAACATTAAAAATTGCAACCAGTTATCAAACAAAATGGAAATTTGCGAATTTTGGCCAATGCAAAAATAATTTATAGCTACATAACACTTTACGCATAATTTCAATCTAATATCTTACCCAACTTTATGTATTTTTTCCTCACTCCCAACAATATTAAAAACACCTCATTCATTCTCCCATTCACAGCCAACGCTCGCGTTCTATCCAAAGTATTCAAACATTCTCACTCATACCAACAATCTTTTTTGCCTTAAGTTGCCGTCTGTGTTGTTGGCAATTTTCAGTGTGTTGCCAGCCCTAAAATATGGGCAATGAACTTTTCGCTTTGTTCAGCCTAAACCACATAAGCGCATAAATTAATTTGAGAATAGCGAAGCATGAAACAACCTCAAACTTTCAAAGAACTTAAAAACTTGTGCAAACTCACTCAAGTGTGTTGTTTTATTTTATTTTTTTTTTCAACTTGTGTTTACCGCATCAAATTTTTAAATATAGTAAAACAAAAATGCCGCCTAATGAAAGCATAACGTGGCAGTGAGCGTGAACTTGTTTGGTTAAATGTGTGCGTGTGTATGTGTGTGTGAATATTTTCTTTTTAATTTTGTTGCTTTTCATGGCGTTGAGGCGTGATTGTATTTTTGTTGGCAAGTTTCGGGCCGTAAATTTTGTTTACCATAAATGAAAATTTTAATTATTAACTTGTGATGAGTTAAAGTTGCCAAGTTGTTGGGCTTTTGTGTAAAAAGCAAAGGCATTGTGAGCAGCATCAAAGTTTTGGGTTAAGTTCATTTTAATCATAATGAAATTATGCGCCACTAATGTATTTGATTTGATGGTTTTAGGTGAGCGAGGCATACCTTTTGGCACATTAAGTAAGTAGGCGTGTTTTCATTTTGAAATTTAAGGCAAAGAATGATTTAGTCAAACTTGATGAAGGTCAAGTTTATGGCCAGATTTTATTGATATTCTAAACTGAACGCATATGAAATATGCCTAACATAACTTTTTGATATGATTAAAGTAGAGCCGGACCAAAAGTGACATTTTAGCCGAAGCCGAAGAAGCCGATTAATCGGCTACAAAACTTACATTCAGCTAAAACTGAGTAACTTAAGCCTGAAGTCCTAAAAGTATGCAATGTACAGCAAACGATTTCCATTCAGTGCTGTCCTAAAAGTATGCAATGTACAGCAAACAATTTCCATTCAGTGCTGGTTTTGCTGTACATTGCAAACTTTTAGGCGTCGTGGTACTTTCGGGAACTATCGCATGGGCGATTCAAAGGTACGCATTTTTCAACAATGAACTACGCTCCGAAGTGTAAAAGGCAGCCGGGAATGATGCTGCGTTCAACTTTTGAGCTCAATTGCCTTCGAAACCATATTCTGCACCAGCATTTTTTTATTTGAAGCGGTTTGAACCCCCAAACCCTACTGCGTGCGCCCCTGAGCGAGAGGGTGACAAAGAAAAGCAAAGTAAAATAAAGTGACTTTGCAATTGTAAATAAAGTGACTGAACTGAAGTGACAGTGTTGCCAGATCACGAAATTTCCTCCTAGATTTAGAAGATTCTTGGCCTTTTAGGAGAATTTTTCGGAGGAAGAATTGTTTAGGTTTAAGTTTAGAAGATTTATATTTCAGTTTAGGGGATTTTTCAGATCCTTAGTGAATTTTTGGGAGATTTTTGAATAACGAATATTTTGGCAACTATTTTAACAGTCAAAGCACCCTATTAGGTTAAAAATTGTGTTATTTATTTCATTTGTTTTATGTTTGGTTTTTGTTAAGTTTTTGTTGTTAAGCTGAAGATGAATAGAAAAAGGCTGCAATAAAAAAAAATTATATATATGTAAGTATACATATATTTTTATTTTTTATGAGAACTTTAATTCCTTTTAAATTATACAAATTATAAAAAAAAATGTTAGGGGATTTTTTTAACTTTTGGAAGGAACTTTCAATATGTTTTTAAGATTTAGGAGAAAGTCATTTTAGGTATCTGGCAACACTGTAAAATGAGTGTTCTGTTTTATTTTGACACAATCGAGCCAAATCGAATCGGGCTGAAGCCGATTAATCGATCGGGTTCTAGATTCAAAGCATTGGCCGCAGCTATGGACGTCAATATGAACAAATAAAAAAAATTGACTGCATACTTTTAGGCGTAATGATTAGTTTATATTATAATTTAATATTTATTTCATCGAAATTATTGTCAGTCAAATGTGAAAAGCACAAATGACTTATTAATTGAATTTTAATTAATTTTATTAATTTTTGTAATTAATTTAGCATACATTTATGCGACACAAACTTACTTTCGTAACAATGTGGCTGAAGCCAATTAATCGATCGGGTCTTAGATTGAAAGCATTGGCCGCAGCTATGGGCGTCAATATGAAAAAACAAATGTAGTGCATACTTTTAGGCGTGTAATTATTAGTTTATATTATAATTTAATATTTATTTCATCGAAATTATTGTCAGTCAAATGTAAAAACCACAAATAATTTATTAATTGAATTTTAATTAATTTTATTAATTTTTTAAATTAATTTGGCATATTTTTAGGCGACACAAACTGACTTTCGTAACAATGTGGCTGAAACCAATTAATCGATTTGGTTCTAGATTGAAAGCATTGGCCGCAGCTATGGGCGTCAATATGAAAAAAACAAATGTAGTGCATACTTTTAGGCGTGTAATGATTACTTAATATTTATTTCATCGAAATTATTGTCAGTCAAATGTGAAAAGCACAAATAATTTATTAATTTAATTTAAATTCATTTTAATTTTTTTAATTAATTTAGCAGACTTTTAGGCGCATTTTGAATTTGAGATTCCCACCTTTTATTTATAGTCATTTAAATTGGTATCAAACTATTTACTTAACTGTATCAACACCCATCAGTGGCGCATGGAAAGGGGTTTGGGGGTTCAAACTAAACAAAATATGAATTTCTTACAAACATGTTGAATGTCAAATATGGTATCAAATTGTTTGGGACTCAAAAGTTTTTAACGAAACCTCATATTTAATCAACTGGCCATAACTTACCGGTACCGGGTTACGGGCTGCCGCAAAAGTTTTCTGCAGGTGCCTCTGTTTTGCGTGCGCCTTCTCCAGTTGGTCACACAAAGAGATGATAGGGCCTCCTCAACTTGATCTTTCCACCAGAGACACAGCCTTCTATTCGCCCGAACTTCATGGTCCATATGGCAGACACCCCTCAAATGAAATCTTGTGTGCATCACTGCTCGCCATACAAAACAACAGAAATAACGAGAATTAAATTTTTATGTGTTTTTGTGTATAAAACCTCAACCGGAAACGTGCATAAACTTGTGCTAAAAACTCAGCCAACCACACATTACATGAAACATGTTAGCAAGGTCCGGCCACAGACTTATTGAACCCAAATAATCACACACACACACAAAGCTCACACGTACGCATACATGTAGGCAAATGCAAACACATAAACCAGCCAAACCATGACAAATGACGTCAAATTTATGTCGCAAACAGCAACCTGAAGCAAAACAAAAATGAATGAAACCAAAAGAAATCCACTGGCCCCAATGTTGACAGAATTTTATGAGCCAACATTACAATTTCTTTAACTTGTAAATGGAACAAAAGCAATAAAACCGAATATAGCCCAAGTAAACATCAACACTGAGGAAAAGGATACGAAATGTTGCGGTCATAAAAGTGTGGGCGCTAATATATTTACGTGTATATACATGCATTTACGAGTACATATGCGTACATTTGTACGTATATATGTACGTATATATGTACATATGTTGAAATGTGCATTCAATATATTTTGCAACAATATTCAATTTGGTTGCGCTCATTCGAGCGCTGCGCTTATTAGCAGTAAAAGTAAACTATCGTAAAATAGATGATGAATTTATGGGGCCCCCGATTAAATGAAAGGATATCAAATAAAAAAGCATGAGATCGATTTTGTGTGACAGATGCTGAGTTGCAACTGCATAGTTTTCTTGTAATCAATCAATTTTATTCGAGTCGATAGCCACAAGAAATCAGTTCAGTTCTTTTTTATTGTTGAACAATAGGAAGTGTTAAACGTTTTGAGCATAAAACTGATTAGATTCTGTGGTATCAGAGAGCTTAACTAGTGGTCTCCTTGTAGATTAGTTTCGAATGCACTCAGTGTTGGATTTTTTCCACCCTCAACAAAAGACACACACATAGAGCCGTTCAACTGCTTACATTATCCATAGATACTATGTGCAAAATATTTTATATTTTATATTTAACACTTTCGACCCCAAAGTAGCCTGAGTTGCCATCTTATAGCAAAAGCTACGATTGATTTATGGGTTTAATTTAAGTAGGCACCAACAAATTAATATTTTTAGAAGTGAATTTAAAGCGAACTACAAAATGTTTACTGTTATTCTCAAAATAATTTCCAATAATTTGCAGCGATATCAGGGAAAGTTTGTGTTCTAATTGAAGCCTACTAATTCGGCGCGTTTGATCAAAACCCTGTTTCCTTAATAATGGTTAAATAAAATCAAAAAGTGATAATTTTTTATTTTTCCATAAATATTAAATAATTTTTCTGTAATTAAAAAATATTGATACAAAATTTATTTAACCCGTTTTAAACTAAAATTTTTTAAAAGTAAACTTGCTCTAGAACTCTAACAAAGAGGCGTGGCGACTTCAAATGTCGTGTGCACACTTCGTATGCAAGTGTTTCATGATTTTAATAAAAATTAAAAAAAAAATTTAATTTGTAGTCGAAAGGGTTAAAATACCAAATATTTGTAATATTAATTGCAGCGCAATTTCGATGTTTTTTCACGAGCCTTGAACCAATACAAATAAATATGACACAACATGACATTACCAGCAAAGCATGCAATGACCAAAAATATGCTAGAAGCACCTAAATCACCAATTTTTATTCATCATTCGTCGTTTACAAATGCATTGCATGCGTTCGTGTTGAACCAATAACAACAAACATACATAACTACCTCCTTCATACTGCAAGCAAACCGCATACATGTATCTATACATGTTTATAAGTTCATGCTTTCCATGCTTTCCGTCTCTATGTAAAATAAAAAAACAACAACAACAAGCTTATGTGCACTTTTACATATCCCTGCTTTCATATATCGCAACTAAACGTTTGAATGTACACCACACACAAACAGCAATTTATATGCTCGTTTATATGTATATATGTGTGTGTGTGTGCATCTGTGTATGCGGTCAATGGTAAATTCGCCGCATTAAAAGCGGCAGCCCTTAATAGGCGTTACAAATTGATCGAAAATGTGTTGCCCAACGAGCAATCAAATGCACAAAGCGTTGCCTTTTGCAATGGTTTTCAAGCAGACATGCATCATTGCCAACAACAACAAAATGCTTAATGTACGTATACTTCACATTTCAAAGTAACGCACAAACACACACTCTGAACAACAACAACAAAAGCAACTTTGCATTTTCGTATTCGATTGCGGATTTTGCTCAACTAATCTCGTTTTTGCAACGCCAAACTGAAAATCGAGTTTGTATAGCTTGTGCAAATGTTTGTTGTTGTTGTTGTTACTGATTTTTTGCAATATAAACATGCAATCGAACACATCGAATGGTGAAATTGTGTAAAAATGCACTGCATGTGTAGGCTGACCAGTCAGTTCCAGTCTAAAAAGAATTGCTTGATGCTTCAAGTCAACAATGTTGCATTAAGTAAGGTTATGTTAATATGTGGTATTCACATAGGAGCTTCCATCTTTGAAACTCCATCGGGAAGTGAATGTCGTATTCTACAGAAGGTGAAAGTGAAGTATTTTACAGAAAACTTTTGTTGAGATGCTCGGTTTGTCTACCCGGCTGCTGCAATGTCTTTACAGCTGAAAGCCTCAAACTTGAAAATTTGAAAATTTCTCTGCTGACCTTGAAATCTCTTCTTCATCACAACTTGTGCAATGTAAAGATTCTTATCTATTCAGACACTCAGCAGTGAAATCCCTTTACTTCTCAGACTAGTGCACCATCTTTCAAGCTGAAGGCCTCGATTCTGGAGCCCCAAAATGGCTTTATTACCTATTAAGATTAACATCAATCAATTGATCAATCTTTCTTAGGAACGGAATCATAGAGATATCACTGGCAACTGCACAGCAAATGAACTTGCAATACTGACTTAATTAAGTGGATATTTCCCGCCTGTATCAGTACAGCTTAACTTCAAGCAGCTTTTTTTTTTTAAGACACCAACAGAAGACTGAACACAAGACGATCCAGACAGCCACTCAACCTAAACCGGGATTCTTTTGGTCATCTTTATGGGACAGACAACCCTGGCAAAGAGTAAACTCGAGACGATCCAGAGAGCTGCTCAACTTGGCCGGGATTCCATTGGGGTCCTGACGGAACAAGCAACCTTGGTGTACACTAAACTCAAAACAATCCAGACAGCTGTTCAACTTAGCCGGGAATCCATTTGAGTGCTCGCGGGACAGAGAAACCTGGCCACTTAATACAAAACGATCCGGACAGCTGTTCAACCTAAACCGAGATTCCATTGGGGTCCTCATGGGACAGACAAACCTAGCCTACACTCAACACAAGACGATCCAGAATCCAACTTAATACAGGATTCCATTTGTGTTCTCAAAAGACAGACAAACCTTGACTATACTAGACACAAGACGGTCCAAACAGCTACTCAACCATCCGACCGAGTTTTCATTGATGTGCTCATGGTATCCCGGCCACCTTTCTGAAAGTTCTGAAGCGAGTTGAGTACCTAAGCGGGTTAAGAACTAATCTTAAATAGCCTACAAATGTTAAATGTAAATAGTGCCTACAAATGTTGGTTACACAAACAGGGAGATACTTAACCCTTTCGCTATTTTGTTGCCATATGGCAACATGCTACTTTGTGGACGTCTGCATCCTCTATGGTTGCAAGAATACATTTTTGTGTTAGTGTTTAGAATAGTTTGAAGTTTTAGGAAAAATACGAAATTAATAAACTGAATATTTAAGTTTAAAGAAGAGAAGTATACACGTTTTTTTAATAGTATATCTTGACATAGTAAAGGAAGAAGAAGTAGAAAGAATTAGAGAACTTTTAAATTTAACGTTTTCTTTCAATTTAGATACTTCTTCTTTTTTTTTATTTTGGCTGAAGTAAATGAAGAAATATTCAAATTTTGGTTATGCGTAAAAAGTTTTATGTTTAAGTAATTATTACAGCCACAATGATGTGGTTGCTCTCATAGAAAAACACTCTAAAATACAGGGTCCGAGTATAAAAATTAAAAAATGTCTTATGGAATGTTGCTAATATAACCACATAGAAGCCTAAGACGTAAAATTTAAAATTTTAACTTACCCCAGTAAAAACCTGTAGCGAAAGGGTTAAGCGGTTTTTACTGTACATGTAACTAGACAAAATTTCATGATAAAAAAATTTCATGATAAACCCTTCTTAGATATGGCGAACTCAATGTCCGTAGGATTCTGAATTCTGTTAGGACCCTCGTATTGAGTTCATTTCCAGCATAGTTGATTTTCTCAGGGAAACATTAGTCACACAATTTGAGACAACAAGTCAACCATTAAAAACATCTGACTGGAATAAATATTGGAATTTACTTTCTTTAACCCTCCATTACTATCGTCTATTTCACTAACGCCATTACTATCGTGGGTGTAATCCACCCACAACTTTTTATTATCCGTTTTACTTATCCATGGAGGTAAAATAAACAAAAACCAAATTTTTTCATAATCAGAACATCATAACATGTAAAAACAAAATAAATTATTTAATTTTGTTAATTCATTTATTTAATATAAACATTTGTTTATGTGCATCTCATTTCAAGAAAAGAAAATATGAAATAAAAAGTTGTATTGGGAAAATAGCCACATCTTGCACAATATTTAAGCTATGTTTCTTGGGCTTAGTGATTTAGAGAGCTAAAAAAATAGGTAATAAATAATTATTTCATAATTTTTTTCGGATCGAGGTAAAATTTTGTGTAAAAACTCAAACAAAAATAAACAATATACCTGCTACTTTTAAAGGTTACACCGTGCGACAAAAATCAAAAACTTTCCAAACACACGAAAAAATCGATATACTCGCGAAACTAGGAGCCAAATGTAGTAAAACTGTGTTTTTGGTTTTTCTCTCTGACGTCTGGATTTTTTTTAAAAGGACTTTGAAATTTCAAGGATATGTTTCTTTCAAGGAATTATTTTAAAAATTGAGCGCATTGAAGAATAACAATATTGGTACCAAATGAAAGAGAAAAATCCTTAGAATCTTAGAAAATTTTATGTTTTGGTGCAAAAGGACGAAAAGGTATTGAAAATGTCCTTTTAACTTTAAACTAAACTTTATCCTTGAATATCCTTGGAACTTTCCAATAGTTTTTTTTTTTTAATATCATATATCTTAAGGACTAATATGTACACTACCTTTTGTTACTTATCCTAGAGCATAATTTTTAGGGATTTTCTACTAAGTAAATGGTCTATACGTTATTTAAAAAAATTGTCGCCAAATGTAAAAAAAAAAAAAATATATAAATGTATTTTATAAAAAATACAACTTCATTACTAACAATCGGCGTTAAGCATCCAGCAATTTTATAACGCCACTACTATCGTGGGTGTAACACACCCAGTGACTTTTTAAAACAATTTTATAAAAGCATTAGCTTTATTTATGCAACTGCAATGTACTCTAAAACCTTCCGAAATATGCAAATGTGGATTACATTATAACTTTATGTTGATTTTGGTTAAAAAATCCATATTTTACTAAGAAATTTAACTCACAGAGTTGATTCCACCCTGACGATAGTAATGGAGGGTTAAGCAGTCTGAACTAGGAATCGAACCTATCGTTGCCGGCCGGAAATGAATAACTTAAGATTATGTAGATTGGATGTGTTCGTTCATGGCCAGAAAGAAACTAGAAAAATTCTAAGTCCTCCATACTTTAATAGGATTACTGAGCGTTCTACTCTTATGAGCGTTCTACATTATTTTTATAACAAACAATAAAATATTAAATAACTTTTAAAAATATTTAAAGCAAATCTGTCAATGAGGTCAAGTTGAAGGTTTGTTTGGGTTTGATTTGGTTTGTTTAGGTTTGATTTGGCTTGGCTTGGCTTGGCCTAAGTTGGTTTGGTTTGGTTTAATTTCGTTTCGGTTGATTTAGTTTAGTTTAAACTGACCGACAATCTGAACATGTTCCATACGACTCAGTCGCTGGAACCATTCTACCGTTCAAACAGTCCTAACTCAAATCACCCAAAATTATCTTCTGTAACTATCTAAAAATATTCATTTTCATAGATACAAATAATAAATCAACCATTCAAATGATTGCATTCATTTATTATTGTAAATCAAGTCAATCTCCAACTCTATTTGTTAGATTTATTAGTTCATGACAATTTCAGTTAACAGTTCAATAAATCGAAATCATTTCCAATTATTTATGATATAAAATTTGGGCCATTATGCATAAATTCCACATTTTAATACCTTATAAAAATTCGCGCATTATGCGAGGCCATTTCCATCAACCAGCAATTCATAAATATTTTATTCATTTGTACATTTAGATATTTGAGAGAATCTATGAAATATTCAAAATCCATTACACACGAGTTGTGCGTTGCGTGCTGACCTCTTTATCAAACAAAACATGCCGAAGCATGCGCTCACCAATTTCATTTATCATTTATTTCGCATAAATTGTAACTGTTTTCGCATGCGATGCGGCCCATTCGAGCGTTCATTCGGCCATTGTCCGTCCGCACCTGACGTGCATTTACGCTCCAGATGTGCCCAACACGAGCACCAAACAAACAAACTAACAAAACAACAAACACAGTAAATGTGTCAGCCGCATTTACATTAACATGATAGTAACAAAAACAACAAAAACAACAATAGCACAAAGCCTTGAAATGCAAAACAATAGCCCCCAAAAAAGCCTCAACTCAACATTAATGCGAAATTCTACAAATTAGCGCTGCGTTAAAGCAAAAGCAAAAGCCGCACAACAACGCACACTTGTACAAATTTTGTAGTTGTTTGACCAAAAATTTAGGCAAAGCAAAACCTTAACAAATTTACAAACAAAACAAAAAACATACAAATTCCGCACGCACTTGTTATGTCTTGTTAACTTTTATAACATTTGACAGTCGACAAACTAAAATACACACACACACACACACTGGTTTGTTTGCTTATGCGTTTATGTGTGTGTGTGTTTTGAATTTATGTCAGACAATTGATGCTAATAAAAGCTGAAATAAAAAGTGCCAAAACCAGCCAACAAAACCGAATATCGCCAACATGCAGAAAATCAAATAAAATGCGACGTTCCGCATCATCAATTTGATAAATTCCATGAAAAGCGAGCGAGCCACCGATACACATACACGCACACACACATCGATACAAAGTAGCGGACATTCTTAATAAAATCAGAATTACCCCTGAATGACGAAAGCGGGTGCAAAAATGACAAAGTCGCAGTGCCCAATAAAAAGTTTACACTCGCTGACTGATGGCTTGTTTGGCAACATGGGCGATGGACCAGCTAAGTGATGATGGTGTGTTGTTTTTTATGTGCATATGTCAGTGTCAAGGTGTGTGTATGTGTTTGGGAGTGACAACAATTAATGGACCGATCAATCATAAATTTAAACAATTAAAAGAAAAGTGCCAATCACTTTCGTTCAGGATTTGCCAAATCTGTCGCTAGAAAAAGATTCATTTTGAGTTTATATTCTACACAAGCAATAGTTAGTACCACATCGATACTTGGGTGCTGGGACATGTAGAAATTGTAGGTAACAAAATCTCAGACTCGTTATTTATAATGGGCACTGAGCCTGTTCTGCCACTCCCATCTGCGGTTTGACCATTTAGATTACCTCTACACTTCTTTACTACTTTAAACTTTATGCAAACAGAACTTAATGCTTTAGTTGAGTAATTTAATTTAAGCAAAACTTGATCCTTCCAATGCAGATTTGGTCGCACCGTTCACTGCTCCGAGGGTACCGTCTCGTAGACTCGCCTTGCCGGAACATCTTCAGACATGGCCAAATCAGCATAACTGATAGATTTTTGTGGGCTGGATTATGTCCATGTCTGCATAGAGCTCGCTGTTCCATCGAATACAGTACTTGTCTCATCTCCTAGACGGAGAGAACCGAAGATCATGTGGAGTATCTTTCTCTCGAAACACTTTCATCGGTGGTCAACAATATCCTTAATCCTGCGGATGTTAAGTGCCTTGTAGATAATATTTTCGTTCGTCGAGAAAGGGTTCTACTTCTCAATTGCCCACTGAGCTGTACTGAGTAGCACCTGTGAGCCAGAGTTATTCTCCGATTGAACTTCCGACTGATATCGCTTTTGCTGATAGCTGCTCTCAAAAGTGTCTTTCGTCATATAGATGCATCCATCTTAGTTCTCAAATCTTAACCGATCTTTATTTTTCAAACCCTTTCGCTTTTTTGTTGCCATATGGCAACATGCTAATTTGTGCACATCTGAACCCTGGCTTCAAGAATAAATGTTTTTGTTGGTCATTAGAATAGCTTGAAGTTCTAGAAATAATACAAAATTAATAAAATAAATATTTAAGTTTAAGAAATATAAGTATACTGGTTTTTTTAATGTTATATCTTTACATAGAAAAGAAAAAGGAAGCAAATAAAAATAAGAGAAATTTTTATTGTGACTTCAATTTAGGTAAACTTTGACATAATTTTAGTTGAAGAAAATGAAGGAATATTCTATTTTTAATTATGTGTAAAAAATGTTAGTTATGTTAAGTAATTGTTACAGTCAGAAACATATGATTGCTGTCATATGACAACACTCTAAAAACAAGGTTCGGTAACAAATATTAAAAAAAAATGAGTATAGGATTTTGTTGATATAGCGACACAAAAGACTAAATCGATAACTAAATCGATAACTAAATCGATAACTAAATCGATAACAAACATTTTTGCTCTCCCCAGTAAAAACCTGTAGCGAAAGGGTTAAACAAACTTCTGAAATATGCAATGAAATTTCAAAATCAGACGTGATAATGCTGATTTATTTTATTTATTTATTTATACTTAATTTTGCAAAAAGAGTTTAAAATAATTTGTTTTTATACACAATTTAATAAAAATATAATGGTAAATAATAATATAATTTATTTAATAATTTAATAATAATATAATTTAATAATAAATTAATAACAATATAATAATTTAATAATAATAAATATTTTTTTTTAGCAATACAAATGCTTTCTTGTTTCAACATAACTAAAACAAAAAACCAAGTAGTTTTTTATTGAAAACAACAAAGAGGCGAATTTTTTAACACTGACCGCCGAAATTTCGGTGAGGTATAATAAATACTTAATTGTGCAAAAAGACATGTATTTGTAACTGAAAGGATTTAAAACCGTTTGTTTTTTATATATCAGGTGTACAACTTTGCTTCCGCCGTTTTCCGATAGGTGGCTGTACCGGCTGAGGCTGGTTGAAATACATAGATGGTAATGCCTTTAAAGTGAGTGTGGACAGTGCCTAACGAATTGTCATCGCCGTTTCAGTGACAGTTGTTCTTGTTTTCGTATTATTCACGCTCGAAAATGTCCGTTTATGTGCCCAATTCTCGCCATTTGCGGGAAGTTTTACTTTTCTGTTACAATTCGCAAAAAAATGCAGCTGAAGCGCATCGAATGCTCTCAGAAACTTACGGTGATGCTGCTCTGAGTGAAAGAACGTGTCGGGAGTGGTTTCAACGTTTTAAAAATGGTGATTTCGATGTCGAAGACAAACATGGTGGTGGAAGAGAAAAAACCTTCAAAGATGAACAACTAGAAGCATTGCTTGATGAAGATTCGTGCCAAACCCAAGAAGAGCTTGCCGAATCGTTGGGAGTGAGTCAGCAAGCCATTTCAAAACGTCTCAAGGCCCTGGTCATGATTCAGAAAAAAGGAAACTGGGTGCCGTACGAGTTGAAACTGAGGGACATCGAGCGCCGTCTATTTGTATGTGAGCAACTGCTTCAAAGACAAAATCGTAAGGGGTTTTTACATCGAATCGTAACCGGTGATGAAAAGTGGGTTCGATACGATAATCCTAAACGCAGAAAATCATGGGGAAAGCCCGGGCATGCTTCTTCGTCGACGGCAAAACCGAATATTCACGGCGCCAAGGTTATGATTTGTATTTGGTGGGATCAGCTCGGTGTGATTTACTACGAGCTCTTAAAACCGGGTGAAACCATCACAGGAGATCGCTACCGAACGCAACTGATGCGTCTTAGTCGCGCGCTAAAAGAAAAGCGGCCACAATATCAAGAGCGACATGACAAAGTCATCCTCCAACACGACAATGCTCGGCCTCACGTCGCAAAAGTGGTCAAAAAGTACCTGGAAACGCTGAAATGGGAAGTCTTGCCCCACCCGCCGTATTCCCCAGATGTCGCCCCTTCTGACTTCCACCTATTCCGTTCGATGGCACACGGCCTGGCAGATCAACATTTTCAATCCTTCGAAGAATTGAAAAAATGGATTGCTTCATGGATAGCGTCAAAAGAGGACTCCTTTTTTCGAGCCGGGATCCAAAAATTGCCGGAAAGATGGGAGAAAGTTGTCGCTAGCGACGGACAATACTTTGAATAATACATCTGTAAGCACTTTTTCGCAATAAAGCTTTTAATTTTGGAAAAAAAACGGCGGAAGCAAAGTTGTACACCTGATAATTTAATAATAATATAATAATAAATAATAATAACTCATAATATAATTTAATTAATAATTTAATAATGAATTAGTAATAATATAATAATTTAATATTATAAATAATTTTTTTTAATATTACAAAACTATACAATTTGAATAGTTTAATAATGATATAATTTTAATTTAATAATAATATAATAATAAATAATAATATAATTTAATAAAAAATTAATAATAATATAATAACTTAATAATAATAAATAATTTTTTTTAGCAATACAAATGCTTTATTGTTTCAACATAACTAAAACAAAAAACCAAGTACAGTATAATCTCGATAATCCGGACAATTAAACACCAAACACTGGTGTCCGGATTACGGAGTCTACAATAGAAATTGAGTGTCCGGATTACAGAGTCTACAATAGAAATTGAGTGTCCGGATTACAGAGTCTACAATAGAAATTGAGTGTCCGGATTACAGAGTCTACAATAGAAATTGAGTGTCCGGATTACCGCGTTGTCCGTATTAGCGAGTGTCCGAATTATCGAGATTATACTGTAGTTTTTTATTGAAAACAACAAAGAGGCGAATTTTTTAACATTGACCGCCGAAATTTCGGTGAGATATAATAAATACTTAATGTGCAAAAAGACATGTATTTGTAACTTAAAGGGTTTAAAAGCGTTAGTTTTTTATATAATTTAATAATAATATAATAATAAATAATATATTATTAACTAATGATATAATTTAATTAATAATTTTTTTAAAATTATATTATTTATAATTTAATAATTAATTAGTAATAATATAATAATTTAGTAAAATAAATATTTTATAATATAATTTTTTGTAATATAACAAAGTTATATAATTTATATAATTTAATAATGATATAATTTTAATTTAATAATAATATAATAATAAATAATAATATAATTTAATAATAAATTAATAATAATATAATAACTTAATAATAATAAATAATTTTTTTTTTTGGCAATACAAATGATTTCTTGTTTCAATATAACTTCAACAAAAAACAAGTCGTTTTTTTATCGAAAACAAGAAAAAGGCAAATTTTGTTAACATTCACCGCCGAAATTTCGCTGAGGTTTAATTATTTGACTATAAAATGTTTACAGAATTTGTCAATCTAAATATTAGCTGCAAATTTGCTGAAGATACCAATAAAAAATTTTGTATATCTTGCGACTTATAAAGAAAAAAACTGATTTCAAAAACACACTAACGCATACAAACTTTATGCGGCTATAATTTTTAAAAGGCAACTAGCTGTGCAAAACCCACCTAGACTTTTGTTACTCTATACCGGTACTACCAACCAGTGGTGGCCGGGTCCAGGTTAAAAAAAGCTGTTATCTTACTTTCCACATTTTCTTAGTTGAAAATTTTGTGTATATTTTTCAGCTCAACTTTTTGTTTTGTTTAATTTACAATGTTGTCTTTCAACCGCTGTTTGACTTTTGGTTTTTTGAAAATTATAATCACAAACAACAAACACCAACAAGTACTCGAAAACCATTTGCGCACAACTTTTGCCAATGCTTTACTCCTTTCAACAACCAAAACATGCTTTCACTACACTTTCACATGTACACACAAAGTGTATATAAATCTGCAAAAGCTATGTTGCATGTACATATGTGAAAAGATATACATTGAAATTTATGCGTACACGCGCACTTGAACATGTAAATCGTACGCGTGAAGGTTATACTTATTCTGTGTCTGTCTGACAATCGTTGAAGCGGCATTCGAGCAGACAGACATGGTCGCTATGGCACGCTTTCAGTGTCAAAATATTCACACGCACTTTATGCCATATGCACTCGTGCGACATTTGCTAATGTCCTTGCCAACATGAGCACATAAACACACACACACACACACGCACATATTTGTTGAATACACATACATACACACTCGTATCAAATAGAGAGCGAAACACCACAACAGACTTTGCTGGTGAGCTCTTGCAACACTTAACCTAAATACAAGGCACTGTTTTGTCGACTTTGTGTATGTATGTGTTTGTGTGTTTGATTGCTTGAATGTCAATATGCCATCACATGCATGTATATCTATGTATTTACGCATATTTCAGCGGCATTGAGTGCGTTGCTTTCGCCCACTCAACGCTGAGGCCTTTGTTCGTTTCTTTATGTGAGTTTTTGGGTGTGTGGGTGTGTGTGTGTGAGTGTGCGTAGGCTGTAGTGTCTGTGTATTTGCAAAAGTAATCTTATCTCTGTATGAGTTGCATACACACACACATACACACTCGCAGCGCCATACATGACAAAATTTATGCAACAAATAACTCATAACTTTGACAACGTTTCACACTCCCGTACGACTTGAATGCCTTCTCTCTCAACAAAAACAACATCAACCACAATAAGCACACCAAATTCAGCGCTTTTCAACATTTCATTCAATGCCAAAGCAACTCATCGGCTGATGTTTTAATAAATTTTTTTTTTAATTCAATTCTGTTTAATTTCTATACATTTGTATGTCTGTATTGTTGTGTGCAATATGACTGACAGCAGCTGTTCTTACTTAATTTCTACCATGAAAATTATTTAAAATAATTGCAAATATTCCCTTCCTCTTACGCTTTGTAGATTGTCAACGAATACACCGACTGGGATCGCACCTCGCAGCATCCCATCAATACGCGCGACACTGCCGTCGCTGCACTCTCCGATGCCCAGTTTGTGGCGCCTATTATACGCACTGGCGATCAGTTGGCCGCACAATCGCCGCCGCCGCCCAGCTCGAGCAGCAGCAGCAGCAGCAGCGGTGGCGGCTCATCGTCTGGCGGCACCGCCTCGGCCTCGGCTTCGACCTCCTCGAGCGCCCAGTCCGGTCGTTGCTACTTTTATGTCTTCGACTATCAAACCAAGGACGGCGATTACCCGCAACGAATGGGCACCGTACACGGCGAGGATTTGCCGTACATCTTCGGTGCGCCGCTCGTCGATGGATTCAGTCATTTTCCGCAGAACTACACCAAATCGGAAATTGCACTGTCCGAAGCGGTAATCATCTATTGGACGAATTTTGCGCGCACTGGGTGAGTAAAAATTATAATTATATAATTAAAGTTTAATGAAATGAAATTAAAAGGAAAGGAAAATTCAGCTGCCACAAGATTGAAACAAATTGAAATGAAAATTCCACAAAAAATCGAATTAAATTTGAACAAAACTCAATCAAACTTAAACTTAAAATAGCACAAATTCGCTGAGTGAGTAAAAATTCAAATTAAATAATTAAAATTAAATTAAATGAAATTTAGGAAAAAATTAATTGCAACAAGATTGAAACAAATTGAAATGAAAATTCCACAAAAAATCGAATTAAATTTGAACAAAATTCAATCAAACATAAACTTAAAATAGCACAAATTCGCTGAGTGAGTAAAAATTTAAATTAAATAATTAAAATTAAATTAAATGAAATTTAGGAAAAATTAATTGCAACAAGATTGAAACAAATTGAAATGAAAATTCCACAAAAAATCGAATTAAATTTTAACAAAATTCAATCAAACTTAAACTTAAAATAGCACAAATTCGCTGAGTGAGTAAAAATTCAAATTAAATAATTAAAATTAAATTAAATGAAATTTAGGAAAAATTAATTGCAACAAGATTGAAACAAATTGAAATGAAAATTCCACAAAAAATCGAATTAAATTTGAACAAAATTCAATCAAACTTAAACTTAAAATAGCACAAATTCGCTGAGTGAGTAAAAATTCAAATTAAATAATTAAAATTAAATTAAATGAAATTTAGGAAAAATTAATTGCAACAAGATTGAAACAAATTGAAATGAAAATTCCACAAAAAATCGAATTAAATTTAAACAAAATTCAATCAAACTTAAACTTAAAATAGCACAAATTCGCTGAGTGAGTAAAAATTAAAATTAAATAATTAAAATTAAATTAAATGAAATTTAGGAAAAATTAATTGCAACAAGATTGAAACAAATTGAAATGAAAATTCCACAAAAAATCGAATTTAATTTGAACAAAACTCAATCAAACTTAAACTTAAAATAGCACAAATTCGCTGAGTGAGTAAAAATTAAAATTAAATAATTAAAATTAAATTAAATTAAATTTAGGAAAAATTAATTGCAACAAGATTGAAACAAATTGAAATGAAAATTCCACAAAAAATCGAATTAAATTTGAACAAAATTCAATCAAACTTAAACTTAAAATATCACAAATTCGCTGAGTGAGTAAAAATTAAAATTAAATAATTAAAATTAAATTAAATGAAATTTAGGAAAAATTAATTGCAACAAGATTGAAACAAATTGAAATGAAAATTTAACTAAAAATCGAATTAAATTTGAACAAAATTCAATCAAACTTAAACTTAAAATAGCACAAATCTACAAATCCTCTCATCGCTTTGACTGTTTCGGCATCCATCATTTTTTTTTTACTACTGCGTCCCAAATACGTGATGTGTTAAATCAGTTAGTGGCATTACACACAAACAAATCACTTCATGTCTGCACCAAAAAAAACAAAAAACTTTAGCTGAAACCTAATAAAAACTCGTCACGGCAACCAATTCAATCATCACACCTTTTATTGTAAACCTTATTCGATGCTCTGTCTGCCGCTGTTGCCGCTATTTTTTTTTCGCAATCCAAATAAATGAAATTACAACTTGTTATCCGCGGTGCCTCTAACAACTAATGCGCCTAAAGGTATGCAATGCAAACATAAACAACATGTCAGTTTCCGCAATTCGCGCTTCCTCCATTTTACTCCACTTCAGCCCTGCCATCGCCCACGCCGCTTGCCAGCTCACGCAGTTTTTACCGCTTTTCCGAAACTTTTTCCCCAAACATAAACAAGCCAGCGCGCGCAAAAAGCATGTAAAAAGCGTATGAAACCGTGGGGGGGAGAGGTGAGAGGACGACAAACATAAAATGTGTTGAATATAAAAAAAAAAACAGTACGCTTCCGCACTTCACAACGGCACTGCCAGCGCGCTCTTTTGCTGCATAATAAAGTGGAAAGCATTTAACGCTCAAGTGTTGTTGTTGTTGTGTTTTGCTGTTGTCGTCGCCGTTGTTGCGCAGTTTTAACATTTTACTAATTTCCTCCCCTCCGGTTACTTTGTGTAGGTTTTTTTTTATTGTTTTATTTCAACTCTGTGCTGGTGTGTTGTAGGTAAAATGACAACTACAACAACTACAACAACAACAACACTCATACTACGAATGGGAATTGACAATTTCGCTGACTTTGTGGCGCACTTCATTTTAATTTGTCACGCCAAGTTGTCTATTTTCCGGTATTTTAAGTCGGAAAAGCTGTTAACTGGGCGCCATGCGGGGCGAAAATGTGACCAAAAGGTAACGAAACAACCAACACGTACATGTGTGCTTTAATTGTGCTATACGAGCACTTTTGTATCGTAGGAGAGTGGGAACTGTGATTTTTGTTACTAGTCATTAGTTGTTGTTGTTGTTGTTGTTTTTGTTTGAGTCAGTTATGTCAGTTCTAATTTGAAGTGTTTAGATTTTCCACCATGTGAAGCGCCACAAAAGTGTCTTAGTTTTACTATGATTACAACTCCTAAAAGTATGCTCGAAAATTGTTTTTTTTTAATATATATTAGAACCAAAGCTCCAACTACACAGGGCAACAAATTTCCACTTTTGGTCGGCTTTTCTGGGTTTGACATCAGTTCTAGGGTAATTAGGGAGCGCTGATTTCGAATCCGCAAACCGTTTTTAAAACTTAGTTTCCGTTTTCGCAAAAAATGGGCGTGTCACTTTTTCGGATTTTTCCTGACTTTTTTTACGTTTGGGATTGTAATTTCTAAACCAATAAACCGGTTGACATCATTTTCACCTCGTTGCATTAGCAACACCGCACGGCTTCTTTTCCAATGCAATTTATTTTTATAAGTTTTAAAATTCCGCGGTAATTGGACCTCAAAGTCGGAAAATATGGAATTTCATGGCGTTTTATTTAATGTTGAAAAACATGCACATATTTCGTAAATCAAGTATCAAGTTAGGTGTTAAATGAAAGCGGAAACATCATGTAATAGAACACAGCCAAATTATTTGGTGTGATTTCTATTCTCATCGAAATAATAGCAAAAAATCCGAAAAAGTGACACGCCCATTTTTTGCGAAAACGGAAACTAAGTTTTAAAAACGGTTTGCGGATTCGAAATCAGCGCTTCCTAATTACCCTAGAACTGATGTCAAACCCAGAAAAGCAATTTTGCTGTTGATCAGTGCTATCAGTGGTCTGTTTCGGGCACTTCCCAACTGGAGTGTAGAAGACTATTAATCGGCAGTAAACAGCGAATCTAGCGATTCTTTCGATTTCTTAGGTTTCTGTGTTAGAATTACCATGAAAAGTGAGGAATAAAGTACCACAGTTCCAACTCAAAAATTCCCATCAAAAGCATTATTAGAATTTCTTTACCTGTCTTTATTACAATTACTCCAACAAATCTGCTTTAAAAGGTTCTTGAAGTTCTCTAAATACTTTTACACTAAACATTACTAGAAAAGAAGATGATTAGATAAGAAGCTATGAGCACTGAAGTTCCACCTCCCAAAAGTTCCCCTTGAAAATATCCATGAATTTTCTTAAGTTTATTCAAGTTCCGCCAAAAAGTATGCTTTAAAGAGTTCTTAAAATTCTTTAAATACATATTTTTACCACTAAACACCACAATTCCTGAAAGTATGCTACACAATGACATGTAAATCTTATTTGTAAATACTGAAGTTCCTACTTCAAATGTATTCTGGGAATTCCTTTACGTTTCTATAGTAAAATTACGCTGAAAAGTATGCTTCAAAGAGATCTTCTGCGCATCGTAAAATAATAGCTTTAAAAAAAAAACATAAACCAATTAAACTAAGTCGATTTAAACTGCATTGATTTCCACCTGCTAGTTTGTTTTAGTACTTAATACCACAATTTCTTAAAGTATGCTACATGATGATTTGAGGAAAAGATCCGTGAGTACTGAAGTTCATCATTCTAAATACAGTACTTTTCGCTTAAAGCGTACTTCGAGGGACTGGGCAAAATGGTTCGTTTTAACCGAAAGTTCGCTTTAAAAGGGGTCCGTAATAAGCGAAAACATACAGTGCGTACTTTTGAAATTGGTTCAAAAAATCGGAAAATCGTTTTAAACGGGTTCGTTATAAACGAAAAGTACTGTATTCCTCTTGAAAGTATCCTTGAAACTTCTTATGTCTCCTCATTACAATTGCGTTAAAAAGTATGCTAAAAAGGGTTTAGTTGTGAATCCTAAAGTTCACTAAATACTGGTTTTACTACTAAATACTACAATTCCTGAAAGTATGCTACATGATGATATGAGGAAAAGACCCGTGAGTACTGAAATTCATCCTCCCAAAAATGCCTCTTGAAAGTATCGTTGAAACTTCCTTATGTCTCTAAATTACAATTGCAATTAAAATTATGCTTCCGTTGCGCATCGTAAAGTTCATTAAATACTAACCACTAATTACTACAATTCCTGAAAATATGCAACACAACGACATTTGAATCTTATGCCTGAATATTGAAGTTCTCATTTCAAAAGAATTCTTGGAATCTCTTGGCATCCCTATAGAAAAACTGCGCTGAGAAGTATGCTTCAAATACTACAATTCTCGAAAGTATGCAACAAAATGATATGAGAAAAATTCATCCTACCAAAAATTTCTCTTGAAAGTATCCTTGAAACTTCCTTATGTCTCTTAATTACAATTGCGCTTAAAAGTATGCTTCAAATGGTTCCGCTGCGAATCGTCAAGTTCACTAAATACTTGTTTTACTGCTAAGTACCACAATTCCTGAAAGTATGCAACACAATAACATGAGAAACGTAATTATGTGTGAATACTGTAGTTTTCATTTCAAAAGTATTCTTAGAATCTCTTGATGTTTCTATAGTAACATTACGCTAAAAAGTATGCTTCAAAGAGTTCTTCTGCGCATTTTGTCGGTTTAAACTGCATTGATTTCCACCTGCTGCGTAAAAAAATCCTCTAATACTCAATAACAGAAAATTCGAAAAAATATATAAAAAAGAATTGTAATCCCCTGATGCTTTAAAAAATAAATAAAACAAAAACTACAAATAAATAATAATAATATAAATAATAATAATAAATAAAATAAAACAACTACTACTACCTTCTTTTTATGTTTCTATAATAAAATTACGCTGAAAAGTATGCTTCAAAGAGTTCTTCTGCGCATTGTAAAATAATAGCTTTAAAAAATAAAAATAAACCAATTAAACTAAGTCGACTTAAACTACATTGATTTCCACCCCCTGCGTAAAAAAAATCCTCTAATACTGAATAACAGAAAATTCGAAAAATGTATAAGAAAGAATTGTAATCCCCTAATGCATCACTTCTTAATTGCTTTAAAAAATAAAATAAAACAAAAACTACAAAGTTCACCACATAAATTTTTATTTTGACAATATTGCGACTTTTAGGAAGCGTTATAATCTTTCAATGCAATTCGTGGAAAATTGTTTTGCCACGAATAGCACCAAAAAGTATTTATTTATTTTCAGCAAAAAGTTCTGTACTAAAAAGTTCTGAAGAAGTTTACAAAGAATTTTTAGTCAGCTAAAAGTTGTCATAATACATATTTCGCTGGCATATTTTTGGGGTTCATCTAAAATGTTAGAGGTTGCAGTCTCTGCTAAGTCATAAGCGCTTCATTGATGATTCACAATGACTAGATTTCTCTGCCACTAATTGCCGTTTTTGTAATACTTGTACTTCTGCTATCATTCTTTGCAGCAATCCCAATGAACATCACCGCCAAGATTCAGTGTTGCCCGCTTCGAAGGAGCGCAATCGATTTCGTAGCATTACATGGGAGAATTATGATCCGCTGCATCAAAAGTATCTGGAAATTGGTGAGTAGAATAGGCATACTTCAAGTCAGCTATGAACTAAAGGACCTCACAACAATTTACTGTAGTCAACTGCAGCCAGTATATCAAGTAATTGCTTCTCATGTGACAAATTACATTGTAACCTGTCTGGTATTTATTGGCGTTTTAGCTGCTTCTCTATTATGCGGTTTTGTCAATGCTTAAATGACAAAAGTAGCTCGCAATTGACATCTGGCATTTACTACACACACACACACACAGTCAGAACTAAATTTTGACATAATTCCGTACACAACTTTCGAGCCCAAAATTATTTGAAACCATTCTTGACAGCCACAAAATGTATAACAACAAAAAATAAAAAATCAACAAAAAAACAAGTCCCACGACACGAACAATAAGAACAACAAGAACTAACACCACGAAAGCAAAAACTTGACACAAGTGTTATTAATTTCACATTTTCGCACCTTTTGTTGTATATGTGTGTGTGTGTGTGTGTGTGTACTTATTTGTGTACGTGTGTAAGCGACTTTGCCGTTGGCAGCTACATTTACAGTTAAGCCAGATACCAAATAGCAGCTGGCGCCTTAAACAGCCAACATGCACACATCTTGGCGCAGCTGAAGAGCTCAGAAAGAAGCCGATTTCTCGCTCAACAAAAATTTAAAGCATATGTGTCAGGCGCAAAAACTCACAGTAACGACAGGTTTGACTGTATGCCGCCGCGTTATGGCGCTGATGGAATACACACGTAGCGTTGGGGTTATTAGTCCGAAGCGAAGCGCAGCAGTGAACAAAGCGCTTAACGAATGAGAAGGGAAAATTTTGAAAATCATACACACACACACACACACTCAAAGTGATAGGAAAGGGTCGTGTGTACTAGAATACAACGACTTGAATGTATGCAGAGTTAGATGTCCATATGTGTGTTTGTTTGTGTGTGTTTGTTTGTGTGTGTGTGTGTGTGTGTGTGTGTGTGGGGGGGGCTTACGCTAGCTTATGTGTAGCGCATACGTAAACAGCCACGTGGCATTTGTGGCGCATATGTTTAAATAGTTGAGTTATTTTTTCTAAACGCTTTTGTAGTTAGATTTTCGCATTTCTGCGTATTTCAGTCGAAAGCGAAAACTTATGTGCGCTGATTGCTGCATTGCTTTTACTATGTTGTAGTTGTTTTTGTGATATGTTTTGTTGTTGTTGTTGTTCTACTTTACCACGTAATATAAACTTTCGAAATTAAGCAGCAAAACTTTGCAAAAGTCAAAGTTTTCATTTGCATAGCAGCCATACAGTGCGCTGTGGTTCGAAGACCCTTCGGTCAACAGCGCCGCTGCGGCACTCAAGTCGAGACTCATTAAGCTCGCAGATGTGTGTGTGTTGAGAGGAGAATTTTAAATTTTTTAATTTTGATTTGAGTCAGAGATGTGCAGCGTTTTTTAAACAAACTCTAACATACTTTAAATATGAAGAAATAAATTTAAGATAACTTTTGATCCTTTTGAACTAAATTGAACTTTAAAACAGAGAATATTTCATGATATTTTTAAGCAATCAGCATTAGCTTGTCTATTTCTGGAGTAATGAGATACTAAATCCGCTGCTGATTTCTCAGCAAATACACTCGGAGGCCTTAAAAGGCCCATTGTGATGCAATGTAGACAATTCTCTGACCACATTTAATACCTGAGAATTGTGCTCGACAGAAAACTCACTGGGAAACAAAATAACTGAATACTCGGCAATTTACTATAAAAGCTCATACAGCTCTGTTCTCTTGTTGGCAAGAAGTTAGAAAAGAGATTGCTGCATATTGCCATCGATAGACCAATTTTGCTACTCCTTTATGACATGATTGCTTCATTTCACCCACTCGAGGAAACCACTAACGCCGGAACAATTGCCAGGATCCAACGACATTCGATCGAACAACAACAACAACGAACCATCAACTATAGCATAAGATATCAGGCCGTACCTGACTCCTTTAGATCTTCTTGGAAAGCAAGGAAGCAAGTAATCTTTCTATGTGCCACCACTCAGTCGAAAACAGAACTCATACATAGACTTCATACTTCACAGTTATGAACGCTTCTAACTATTTACGTATCCCTACTGATGGACCAAAAAAAAACTGTAGGTCCCTTCCACCCGCGTACAAATTCACACGCACAACACGGGTGGTTGCGGGAAGCTAGGCCTTAGTCTCGCGCAAGCGGGCTGTCGTGCCAGTCAATTATTAAAAATTATTACTGATGGACTATATAATGTCCAGATTTTCCTTGCAGAAAGGATATAGTGCCATATAAAGAGGATATTACGGATTTGAATCCCATCAAGGACGTACTGGGAGTCAGGCGCTTCAAACTCCAAACAAGGAGTTACACTAACCACAACGACGCACTGGGGTAATTCATGCCGATTTTGGCGATTAATTCACCCGGACTATTTAGACATGAAAAAAGTATTAGGTTTAGTTAATTATACATAAAGAAGAAAAAAATAAATGTATTTGAACATACTTTAGTGGATTTTTTGTATTTATGACCAAAAATGCAAAATTGTTACAAAAGGGTATTATACAGAATTCCTCGCTTATTAATTACTATCGGAATCATCATCGTATTCACCCACGCTTTCACCTTCGCATCCATCGTTATCAGCATCACCAGCATTGTTCATATCAGCGCGTTCTTCTTCCGCAATTATCAACAAATCCAATGCTTCCCTTGGCATGCGCGTAACTGCTTTATGCGGCAATTTCGTTTCTGTCGATATAATGGGATCAGAACTTATAAGCAGTCTATTTATAACGTCTTCGTTGGTTTATTCTCGGCTACTTTTTCGAGAAAAATATTCCCTGAAAGTCTTAAAATCTTTATTTCTCGCTTCCTGCGCTTCTTCAGATAATTCACCGAATCGCAACAAGGCGTGAGCTATGACCTCTGGTCCATTAATTAAATATTTATGAACAGTCGTTATACCAGGGATAGTACTCAACGAAAGATTTGGCACAATTTAAGGCAAAGAGTTGGTCATTATGTAATAAAGACTTTGACGAGTATACCAAATAACATTGGATTTCGTTCCTACATGAAAACAATCACCTTTTTTAACCCATTCGCTGCCAAGCCTAAATTATATGAAGTCATTCCCATTGCCATTTATATTTTGAGTGTTATTGTTTACCAAAGCTCTGTTATTTCTTGGTAAGAGCACATATATTATCATATATCACATATATATATCACATATATTATCTTCAAATAAGAACTAAAGCATAATTTTTGTAAAAAAATTTATTTGTCGTATTTTTCAAGTTTTTTACATTTCTATATTTATGTTTGTGGCCACAAAAAATTTGCTAATTCAAAAGCCTGCATGTTAACAACATAACATATTTAAAGTAGAACGAGTATACTCGTATTGGCAATGCATGACACCCCGCAATGCAGACGAGTATACTCGTCCTTGGCAGCGAATGGGTTAATATCTTGAAAAATAGTAATTTGCAGTTACCCTTTACCGAATTAGTTTAATGCACATCACTGCGGTTATTTCAATCGATTACACATAAGTAATACAAACAATAACAATGCCCAATACTGCAACTTCTGATAAATAATGTCAGTTATATGTCGCCGCCTTATAAGTCGCCTAATATGCTGACTAATATAAATCTAATATGCCGGCCCCCCGTAATGTAGGGTAAAAAGCATAAAGCAATACTAAAAACCATACATTGAACAACAACCAAACTAACATAAAACATTTCGCTTGTTGCTTTTCTCATATTTTTTGCATTTACATTTATTTCTCGTCTTTCCTTTCATGGACCGCTTGCATATTTTGCCAAGACTTCACATACAAAAATCGAAATGCTGCAAAAGTACGCAACAATAGCGCAACTTTTTTTTTCATAGAAAGTTGCTAGAATATCCACAGATTACGATTATGACAATATTTTAGGTGAACATTACTGAACAAACAACTATATGTCTATGAATAGGGTCAAAATAAGGCAATTTTTAAGCTTTTTTTTAAAAAAAATAACAAAAATATTTACGAAAACTTGAAAAAAAAATTGGTATTTTAATACTTAAATACCTGAACAAGAAGCCTCCATCATCACTTTTATGCTACTTTAAAAACTTGTAAAACAAATTTAATTTTAATAATTGAAAAATTCACGTTTCACGCTGTTCGCACGCCAAATGAAAAGAAATGTCAACGTTTAGAGTGCTTTGTGGGAAAATGGTAAACTATTTTGCAACAACTCTTTCACGTAGTGATGCAGAATTTTATCCACTTTGACCCGGTACCAAAAACATATCTGTATTTTTATTTTTCGATTTTGAATTAATCGCCACTTTACTTATATATTACCCCAGTATGCGACGGTTAAATGAGACTTATAAGTGTAGGAACTGGTGTAAACTCCGAAGAACTTGAACTGAACCTATCTTTCGGGTCTTCGTATCATTGCAATGTCGTCCAAACAGAGGTTATGGCTTAAAAAGGACAGAATTCTGGCTAAAGACATCCTTATTCTATTGCCTATTCAAGCCACTATTCGAACCCTGGATTCAGTCTCTACTACATTTCAAACTGTTCTTAGCTGCAGCAGATCCTTCAAAGAAATTGCCAGAACTTAAAACTTTAACTAAGTAGTGTCTTCCAAGTAGAGGTAGTCGCTGTACTCAAAAGTTCAATTGGCTCTAGAAACACAAAATATTTGCTAACGACATCCTTATTTTATCGCCAATTCCTAACCGCCTTTTAAGCTTTGGATTCAGTTTCAATTACAATTCAAACTTTTATTAGCTGCTATAGATATCTAAATGAAATTACCAGAACTTTAACTAAGTTGTGTCTTCCGAGCAGAGGTGGTCTAACTCAAATGTTCAATTGGCTTATGAAACACAGAATATTTTCTTATAGCATCATCTTCGATGGCCTATTCAAGCTGCCTTTAAAGCTCTGGATATAATTTCTATTACATTTCAAACTTTACTTAGCTGCAGGAGATCTCTAAAAGAAATTGCCAGAACTTTAAAACTTTAGATATTTTCTGTACCAGAACATAGGAATATTCCAGGGAACTGCAGAGCAGAGGTGATTCAATCAATCACCATTTGTAGTCTTCATCACTTCATTAAAGGATTGAATGAGAGTCCTATAGGAAACCTAGTACAGATAATTTGGCCACAACTAAAGCCTTAACAACTTTTGTATTTAAAACAAAGACCGAATAGACATCATTGTTAGAGTCCTTGCAAGACATATTTTCATTGACAGTCTTGCAAGAAAACTAGATCTACTTTCAAATGACTTCTACAGGGTGGCGCCAAAGTCATCACTCTATCGGCAGATGCTATAAATTCTGCTTTGGCATTCATTCATTCATTCAATCATTCATTCATTCATTCATTCATACATACATACATTCATTCATTAATTCATTCATTCATACATATATACATTCATTCATTCATTTATTCATTCATTCATTCATTCATTCATTTATTCATTCATTCATTCATCCATTCATTCATACATACATTCAGACATTCACTATTTCATTCATTCATTAATTCATTCATTCATTAATTCATTCATTCATTTATTCATTCATTCATACACACATTCACACATTCATACCTTCATTCATTCATTCATTCATTCATTCATACATTCATTCATACATTCATAGATTCATTCACTCATTTTATTTATTTATTTATTTATTTATTTATTTAATAGATAGACTATACAGGCATATAAGATATAATCTTTTGCATGCCAATTTGGAACACATTCATTTTAGGCATTACACAATAACATTCAAACATTCATTCATTCCAACATACATTCAAACATTCATTCATTCATTCATTCATTCATACATACATTCATACATACATTCATACATTCATTCATACATTCATTCACTCATTCATTCATTCATTCATACATTTATTCATTCATTCATTCACTCATTCATTCATTCATTCATACATGCAATCATTCATTCATTCATTCACTCATTCATTCATTCATTCATTCAATCATTCAATCATTCAATCATTCATTCATTCATTCACTCATTCATTCATTCATTCATTCAATCATTCAATCATTCAATCATTCATTCATTCATTCATTCATTCACTCATTCATTCATTTATTCACTCATTCATTCATTCATTCATTCATTCGTTCATTCATTCATTAAATCATTCATTCATTCATACATTCATACATTCATTCATTCATTCATTCATACATTCATGCATTCATTCATTCACTTATTCATTAATTCATTCACTCATTCATTCATTCATTCATACATGCAATCATTCATTCATTCATTCACTCATTCATTCATTCGTTCATTTGTTCATTCGTTCATTCATTCATTCAATCATTCATTCATACATACATTCATACATACATTCATTCATACATTCATTCATTCATTCATTCATTCAACTGTCGAACAACTCCATCGCAAAATCCATTCGTATAGCTAATCCTTTGATGTCTTGGGGACATCAGTGCCGCACACAGGATCTAATTTTGTGCGGGAAGTGGTGTTTATTTGGGGGGTGGTTTGAACCCCAAAACCTCTCCCCCCCTGTATGTGCCAATGCCTGGACCTGGACATTCCCCATATTCTTGATTGTTCCAGATTCTTAACGTAAAAGAAAACACACCATTTTTTGATACCAAATACCACATCTACATACAACTTTTGAACTCAATTCCTTTTCAAACCATATTTTGCACCAGCAATTTTTCTATTTGAGCGGTTTGAACCCCCAGCGCCTCCTGTGTGCGCCACTGGGGGCATGGTACATTTTCAGTGGCGCATCCAAGGTCAGTTTTGAGGGCTCAAATTCTTACCAAAGTTTGCATCTTGTAACCATTTTGGCTAGAAAATGGCCCAAGTGCGCTCCACCTAACCTAACCTTACATAATCAATTTTTTAACTAAATAAATATAAAATTAAAATATGACTTAAGTATGGCATCAACTTGTGCAAAGTTTTTGCTTACAACGCAATTTAATTACATCCACTTGAAACGTAGACACAGAAAAACATAAAAACATACGTCAGCTCCCGCAGCTGTCAACCGTTCAGTGCGCCCAAAAATAGATAATAATTTGCCTAAAAATGTCATCAATAACAGCAAAAACTCTCAATGTCAAAACTTATTGCGATCATCATTACTCGTCGAGGCGCACAAATGTAAACAAATCAACACGCCCAACAACAACAACAATAGCTTAAAATCATATTTCAACGCTTAATAGATACATGCGTACATTAGTACAATATTTACAACAACAACAATACTTATTACCACCTTTTACTGTAACTCTCTCTCTCTTTGTCTGTGCTCAACTCTTGCAGGCATGAAGCCGCGCATCAAGAATCACTTTCGCGCCCACCAACTCTCCATCTGGCTGCGCCTCATACCGGAGCTGCATCGTGCCGGCATGGAAGATGTCATTACGCGTCACAATTTATTTAAAAATCACGACGACATGGACCTGTACGAGGGACCCGTTAAGCCGGATCCATTCAGCAACACGCGGCTGCTGCTCATCGATGATGCGCTGATGAAGAAGGCGGGACGCGGCGGCAACATGACAGCCGGCTACATAAGTGGCGTCTTGGGCGGTAAGTGATTGTCTCCAACAACGCAACATTTCAGCAATACAATCCGAAAGGCCGAATGTCCTTGGAGGATACGGTTTTAGCTGTCAGCGTTGTCGTAGTTGGTTGAAACTACATTGAGGAGACGGGGCTGCAGACGGGGGCGCAACAGTGTTTGCTATTGAACTTAAAATGTCAGGGTCGTCGTTGACGTTTGTGTGGTGAGTGGCAACGTGATGAGCGGCAACTTTGAGCAGAACATATTCGCAGGCAAATATTTACATACATACAAACAGCGGCCGGCAGCAATGGGAATTTCAACATTGAGTGACGACTCACTCAGGCACTTTGCCATTCGTACATATGTCCAAATGTTTGCAAGTCTATCGGTCAGTTGGTTGTTTCCGCTTCCTGATTGTTGTTGAAATTGTTGTATTGTTTTTGTGGTTATGAGTGACGAAAATATAAATCAACTTTGCCATGATTGCAGTGCGTGCGGTGCCAGTAACAAATAACTAAACATAGACATACAGACACCCTGCGGCCCAACGGGCTCAGCACACATGTGTGCGTGCGGGTTTCTCTGCAGCTGTCACTTAAAATTTTGACAAAGGTAAAACTGCTGTCGCCTTCGTGCGCCAAGCGCCCTTTAGGTTAGTTATTTGTCGCCTATCGTCTATCGGCTGTCGCCTGTGTCGCTGTCGTTCTGTAAGACATCGTCATGCCTTGAATGTGTCGGTCACAGCATGTGTCTGTGTATGTGTGACGCCGTTCGGCCGCATGCAAATTGCGTGCGGCTGTATTCTTCTTTACTCCACTAATTTCTTTGTTTGGCTTTCCATTGTCTGTTTACTAACATTGCTTGTTGTTGCCGCTTGCTGACATGGACACGATGAAAACGCCCCAAAGTATGAAATAAATTGGAAATTGTCTTTTAATTTGAAATTCTTATGCAAATAAACTTATTCCTTCTGGCGCATTTCTGTCGCCAACCCGTTTTGCTGTGTGGGTGCATGTTTGTGTGCGTGGGTTACGTTATGACAGCAATAGAACGCTTTAGGATTACTGCTTATAATTGAGAAATTAATCTTGCCTACAAGTTTACAGTTACACTCGGTTTCAGTTACAGCATTCGTTGATATTTTAATTAAATTCCCCCCGCGTCGCAACTCTGGCCAATTGCATTTGAAGCGATTACGAGTATTTTTTGCTGTCAGCCAACAGTTTTGATGACATGTCAGCTGGCATTATGTGCTGTTTTTCTAATTGGTAAACATTAGAAAGTTGTGTCATTTGACGTTGAACTGACTGAACTGATGCAATGTGCAATTAGTGTCGAGCGTCAAAGTGGAAATGAAATGGTTTAAAGTGCAGAAACTGAAACGAACAAATTTATATCGGTACATGAAATCTGCACAAATAAGTAGTAAAAGTTACATAGAATTTATTAGAATTAATTTAAGAGTTGCCGATGTGTAGTGAGGCAAACATTTCGAGAGGAACAAGAAATCATACCAGTGTTGCCAGATAGATACCTGAAATGACTTACTCCTAAATCTTAAAAAAAAACGGTGAAATTTTCTCCCTAAAATTTTAAAATCTCCTCAAATTTTTTTTTAATTTTTGTCATAAAAGAATAAAAATATATAATTTTGTATTTATTTTATTTTATTTTGTTTTGTTTTGTTTTATTTTATTTTATTTTATTTTATTTCATTTTAATTTATTTTTTTATTTTATTTTATATTATTTTATTTTATTTTATTTTATTTTAATTTATTATTTTTATTTTATTTTAATTTATTTTATTTGATTTTATTTTAATTTATTTATTTTATTTTATTTTATTTTATTTCATTTTAATTTATTTTTTTATTTTATTTTATATTATTTTATTTTATTTTATTTTAATTTATTATTTTTATTTTATTTTAATTTATTTTATTTTATTTTATTTTATTTTATTTTATTTTATTTTATTTTATTTTATTTTATTTTATTTTATTTTATTTTATTTTATTTTATTTTATTTTATTTTATTTTATTTTAATTTAATTTAATTTATTTTTTTTATTTTATTTTGTTTTGTTTTATTTTATTTTATTTTATTTTGTTTTATTTTATTTTATTTTATTTTATTTTATTTTATTTTATTTTGTTTTGTTTTGTTTTATTTTATTTGATTTTGTTTTATTTCTTTTTATATTATTTTATTTTAATTTATTATTTTTATTTTTATTTAATTTGTTTTTTTATTTTTTTTTATTTTTTCAATTTAATTTTATTTTTTTTAGAAGAAGAAAGAACTCATACCAGTGTTGCCAGATAGATACCTGAAATGACTTTCTCCTTAATCTAAAAAAACGCTGAAAGTTTCTCCATAAAATTTAAAAATCTCCCAACATTTTTTCTTTTTGTCATTATAAACTTCTCATAGTATTTTATTTTATTTTATTTTATTTTATTTTATTTTATTTTATTTTATTTTATTTTATTTAATTGTATTTTATTTTATTTTATTTTATTTTATTTTATTTTATTTTATTTTATTTTATTTTATTTTATTTTATTTTATTTTATTTTATTTTGTTCTATTTTACGGAGTCTATGCAGTAACCTAACATGACGACTAGAAACATTTGTGTGAAAAACTTCAAGTTCCACTTAAAAAATCTGTAAGGTAAGTCACTATTTCTTCAGTGTACATTCCTATCTGCATCAACATACAAAAGTTAATTAATTTCACTTATCTCTAAATTTTTCACTGCATCCTTAGCAAAATATGAAAATTTGCAATTCAAACCGCAATCAAATCCACTCAACTGCGCAACAATTTTCATCTCGCCAATCCAACTGAAAGTAGTTTCAATCAAGCACACACACACACTCACACACACGCGTATCATATATGCTTGGCTCTGTCTATACAGTAACCTCATTCTTTATCAACTATTCCACTGCCAATAACTCTGCTCTTTTTGCATATTTTCAAATTTCATCCAACATTAGAAATTTATCCGCACCACTTAGGATCGAAATCTATTCGATTTCATAGCTGAACAGTGTCCATTTCCTTAATCAACTGCAACATGAATTTAATTTCTGTAATCACTTGTCGTTATTTAAGTGAAATCAGCAAAAATGTTGCTGCAGCAGTGGAAGTAAATCTACTGTGAACACGATTGATGGCGGCCGCAAAGCACCGAGCACCCACACACACACACACACAACTTGCAGCATTTTAAATCAACATCTGACCAGCCAGCGTTCGCGCCACTTGAACGCCAAACCAATGTCCGCCCACCAGTGCTGTCGTGATTGTCTGTAAAATGGCAAATGCAGGCAAAATTTTCTGACCAAAAATCAAATGGGAAAATTTCATAAAATTTTTAAAGCCACATGAACGGTTCGCTTTGGTCAGACTGGCAGTTTGGTCGAGTTGGGACACAGAGACGCGCAGTGAACGGATATGGCAATGTTCAGTAAAATGATTTTGAGAAGAGAAAGAAAATAGACAAAAAGTGTAGCAAAGTGAAGAAAACAACAAAAAGAATACATAGAAACTGGTTGGAGAATACAAAAAGTTTAGGCGCAGAACACAAGCAATGAAATTATCGAATTTTTCAACTATGTTTATGGCAGAAGATTTTCATAAATTTTAAGGATTTTACTTTATTAGACTTTAAAAAGATCTTTAGTGTTTAGCAGAGAATTTTTACTCTGGGTTTTGTAAAAACAAATATTTTAAAAGGTCAAACTTGCATTGAGTTGAAGCTCAAGGGTTTCGTTCTTGTCAAATATCGAAAATCTGATTCAAAAAGAATTTTAATAGCTTTCCCAAGAGTTAAGATGCAACTCTTGAGCTTGAAACTTTGTTTAAACCTTTTTAAATTTGAGAATTTGTTTCCATAAAATTTTGATGAAATTAAGAAGAGTGGAACTTCAACTGTTGAAAGCTGTAACTTTGTTTAAACCTTTTTAAATTTTGAGAATTTTTTTTCCATAAAGTTTTGATGAAAATAAGAAGAGTAGAATTTAAATTGTTGAAAGCTGAAACTTTGTTTAAACCTTTTTAAATTTTGAGAATTTTTTTCCATAAAGTTTTGATGAAATTAAGAAGAGTAGAATTTAAATTGTTGAAAGCTGAAACTTTGTTTAAACCTTTTTAAATTTTGAGAATTTTTTTCCATAAAGTTTTGATGAATTTAAGAAGAGTGGAATTTCAATTGTTGAAAGCTGAAACTTTGTTTAAACCTTTTAACATTGGAGAATTTTTTTCCATAAAATTTTGATAAAACTCAGAAGAGTGGAACTTCAACTGTTAAATGCTGAAACTTAGTTTAAGCCTTTTTAAATTTTGAGAATTTGTTTTCCATAAAAATTCGATAAATTTCAGAAGAGCGGAACTTGAACTGTTGAAAGCTGAAACTTAGTTTAAACCTTTTGAAATTTTGAGAATTTATTTCCCTAAAATTTTGATAAATTTCAGAAGAGTCGAACTTCAACTTGTTGAAAGGTGAAGGTATCAACATTTTTTGATAAATTTCAGAAGAGTCGAACTTCAACTGTTGAAAGCTGAAACTTAGTTTAAGCCTTTTTAAATTTTGAGAATTTTTTTCCATAAAAATTTTATAAATTTCAGAAGAGCGGAACTTGAACTGTTGAAAGCTGAAACTTTGCTTAAACCTTTTTAAATTTTGAGAATTTAGTTCTATGAAATTGCAATTTTTAATAAATTTCAGAGGAGTCGAATTTCAGCTGTTGAATGCTGAAACTTTTCTTAAAAATTTTGAATTTTGAGAATTTGTTTTCCAAAAAATTGCGACTTTTATTAAATTTCAAAAAACTCCGACCTTCAACAGTTGAAAGCTGAAACATTGTTTAAATCTTTTGAAATTTTGAGAATTTAATTTAATTTAATTTTTAGAATTTAGTTCTATGAAATTGCAACACAACATTTTGAGAATTGAGTTCTATGACACTGCAACTTTTTATAAATTTCAGAAGAGCCGACCTTCAACTGTTCAAAGGTGAAACTTTATTTTACTAAAACTTTATTTAAACTACAGCAGAAACTGTATTTCATTCTTTCGAAATTTTAAGAATTTAGTTCCATGAAATTTCTGTAGATTGAATTCAGCCTATTCAGGCTAAAATATTCCCTAAAATATTCCGAAAAAGATATCATATGAACAGAGAGACTCAACAAGGATAAACTTTCATTAAAGTTCTATAAAAAATATTTTGAGTATTTTGAGAAAAATTTTAACAATTTAAATTCATCGAATGACAGAATTTTTTGGGTCTTGCATAAACTACTGCCATCTTACGCCATCTTAAGCTGCCACCTTAACCCACATAAAGCTGAGGAAAGTTGAAAGACGTCATTGAAATTTTCAAAAACTTTAGTATAGAAAGAAAAATTTGAAAGACGATTTTTTTTGTTTATTAAAAGATTCTCAAGTGTTAAAATATGGTACCTCAAGCTCTGAAATGCATAAAAAGCTTTCAACATTTTTAGTATTCTTGAAACTAGAAAATTTAATACGAATTTATTTAACAAATGCTGTCTAAATGATGAAAGTTGAAAGATGTCATTAAAATTTTCGAAAACTTTAATATAGAAAGAAACATCTGAAAAAGGATTTCTTTTTGTTTATTAAAGGATTCTCAAGTGTTGAAATATTAGACAAAATCAAAATCAAATTGATGCCAAATCAATCAAATTTGGCATCAAAATCTTGCCAAATTTTTAGTATTCTTGAAACTACCAAATTTAATACGAATTTATTTAACAAATGCTGTCTAAATGATGAAAGTTGAAAGATGTCATTGAAATTTTTCAAAACCTTAAGTATAGAAGGAAACATCTGAAAGACAACACCTTTTTTATTAAAGGATTCTTAGGTTTTGAAATATTAGACCTTAAGCTTTAAGGAAGCGCATTAAAATCTTGCAAAATTTTTAGTATTCTTTAAACTACAAAATTTAATAAACATAAATTTAACTTCTGAATGCCCCAAAGGTGTCCAAATGACTCCATTGAGATCTTTTATTCTGTAATTTCATCGCTTTCTGAAAGCAAATTTTCTTCCTTATTCCTTATTCACTCAGTCAGAACTTCTAACCAAATACCTTTACTTCGGTCTATAATTTTTAAGTGAATTTAATTTAAACATTGAAACACTTTTGTTACATAAAAATGTTTCAACAAAATGTCGTTGACAGCTTTTAGGCAGATTACAAATAAATTTCCGCATAAAAACCAAACAAGGACAAAGGATCACACAGTTTATGCCAACCATTTTGGCCAGCATTGAAGTGTTGCTCCACGTCCAATATTTTGCATGCATTCCAACTACACTTTAGCTGCCAATGTGCCGTAACCTTTTCGGGCAAATCTTCATATACCATAAGCGGTTTAGATGCTCGATGCTCATAGGTCGAGCGTTGGTTAGAGGCGCACTTGCAAAATGCCAACTCATGCAATGCTGGCAAAATTTTGTGGCAACAAAAAATACAGCAACACTGCCGGTTAAGCAGAAAAACGTTTATAAATGGCATCCGAAAGCGAGAGGGAGAGAGATGGAAACAAGGAGTGAGTGAAAGACTGATAACGTAGTTAGCTGAAAGGTTAATAAAGGCGCACTGTGAGTAAATAAGCAAAAAAAAAACCACAAAAAGCACCGTAAAGGGAATTAAAGTGCCGACAGGGCGGAAATGTGCCCAGTGGGCCGATACAATTCTACAAAAAAAATATTGCAAAAATACTCTGGCAAGTGTGAGCTATGCCAGACAAGCGTATTTTCGAATTTTGCCCAACGTCTCAATCTGTCTGGCTGCCACAGAGGGTTCGAAATTGCTTCTGGGTTGTGCTTCCGTTCTCACTTCCGCTTCGAGATCAAATAGACATACTCGAATTTGTATTTAGTGTGGCTTCGCTGCTCGTTGCATATTTATGCCAATAGCAATCAAATGTGTGGAGTCAGGTTCTGGGCACTTGAAATATGGCATTGAAGACTTTCTTAAATCGAAAGAAAGAAAATTTGTTTGCACTTTAGCACAAAAAAACATTCGTTAACTACTCAGTTTTTAACTGATTTTTATCAGCAGTAAATTTCTTTCAAAACGAATTTGACGTCAGTTTTTCTTGCACGTTTTCGCACAAAATACTTAAAATATTTGCTCTTCATATTTTGTTTGGTACTGTTTCTCTCGTTAATACTTCTTTTTAATCCTTCCCACTTCAACTCACAAAAAACCCCCTGACAAGTGTTTGCTCGCACTGGCGCTTCAACTTAAAGCTTTTCATTTGTTGAAAAACGAAAATTCAAACCCCAACGCCTCACCGACTCGGCACTCCACTAAAACTGAAATGTTTTAGATTTATTTCTATTCAATCAGCATTGCTGAAAAGGACACTTTTTTTGGGGCTATTTGTGTTGTTGTTGTTAAGGATTTTCCTTAACCCTCCATCGCTCACATACAATGATTCAAGTGTTTATACACTTTACGAATGAAATGCGGTGAATGGATTTGATTTATGTTTTCGTTGCCTTTGGAAGGTTTTTATTTTTTGATTTTGATTGTGATGCGGCTGGCCTTTCGATTTTATTAGCTGAATGATTGCATTTATATATTTTTTTTATTGTGTGTGCATGTATGTCTGTCTGCAAATATTGTGAAAGGATCAGTGATGGCACAAGGCAGTTGAGCTCTGTGCGTGTGAATTGTGCCCAAATAAACGCAGCAACCGATTACTCACTCAGGCGATTTCGATTCGACTGCACAAAGGGTCAGGGAGAGTTTAGCGTGGAGTGCTTTAAATGACCAAAAATGGAGCAAATAGAAAATTTATTTAGGAAAACTACTTAGAAAGAATAATTTGCATTGGATGTATTTTTTATGAGCTTGTCAAAACTTCAACGATCGTTGTGAATAAGTGGAGAGTTTGTTGAAAAAACTTTTAAAATTTTTTGGAAATTTGATGATCCATAAGTTTACTGTCGTAGTGGTAAGAATAGTTGGTCAAGCCGTCCAGAAGGAATGTACAGTAAAACTACCTCCGGAGGGGATAAATGAAGAGCTGCGTCTTGCACTCTTGTTTGTTGTTATTTTAGAGAGAAAAAGACACATATAGATGCCCAAAAACATTTAATCCAAATGATAGAAGATGACGTTAAAGTACTTTGAATCAACAAATGGGGCAATTAAATTTTTTACAAGAATAGTAAATAAAATTTGGAATTTCTTTAAAAGATTTGCACATAGAGAACTTTGTAATAATAAATAATTTTCTAGACATAATTCACACCATTTAACCGCAATAAAATAATGCAATAAATCTTGTTAGAGTTAGTAGGGTATCCAGATCTATTGACACTACGACACTCAACTCTTTGCCGTCGACCTTTAACTACCGCTTCGAATATCCTTTTTGCCGAAGCTTCACCCTTCATACGGGAGACATGGCCAAACCAGCGTAGCCACTGGAAATTGGTTCGTTGTGCTACGTCCATGTTTTTAAACAGCTCAATGTTTTTTCGTATTCGATAGTCGTCACACACATTCGGCAGCCGATAGTCCAGTGGGTAGTGCGCTGGCTTCTCATACCGAGGCCCTAGGTTCGATTCCAAGCTCGGGCTGGGGAAACACTCATCTACTTCTATCGCTGTCCACATGAGGCAGATGAGAATGGCACAAGTGTGAAAGAAGAACTGCCAACCGCCGTTCGGATTCAGTGTTCAACTGTAGGTCCTATCCCCCCTCTCCCCCTTCCCTTCCCAACTTGAAATGTTGTAACACATGTCAAAAATGGGTGAAATATGTGGTATCACAATGGACCTCTTAATAGGCCTCCGAGTGTGTCTCTTACAGAGGCAGCCACCATAACCTAACCTAACCTAATCGTCACAAAACAGGGCCTAAGATTTTGGCGAGGCACCTTTCACTCGAACACCCCAAGGACCGCTTTGTCGTTTCGCGACAGTGCCCATAGCAGAATGAGTGTCCTATAGACTGCAAGTTTTGTCCGTCCAGAGAGATCTCTTCTACTCAATTCCCTACAGAGACCATAGTAGCAGCCTTTGATAAGAGTCATACTTTGTTTTATCTGCAGGCTGACATTCTTGTTGCTCTTTATTTCTGTGTCAAGGTAAACGAATTCCTTGACATCTGCTCTACTCCCTCTACTAAGTTTTTAGAGCATCTTTTTCATCCTTTCCGCAAGAGAAAGAGCTCAACAAAAATTAAAAACAAAATGTATTTACAAAATTTATTCTTTTTTAAATCTTAATAGATCTTAAGTTAAGACGCTATTCTTTCCATACGCATAAAATTGCAAATAACTAGATCCTCTAATTTATGGAGAAAGTAGTCACAGCCATATGCGACTTTCTTCTAGAACACTAAGAATATGTTGTGACCATTTGTTTTCTACTGTTCCTTCTCTGTTTAACTTCTCAAGATTCAACAAATATTATGTTAATGATTACTAATCGAAATGTTGAAGGCGAAAGGTGTGTCTTATGTTTGAATAAGATTATAACAATATTCGGAATCCGCTAAAGAACCTAGAACTGCTCACAAAATGTGGGGACTACCTACCTACCCACGGTTGCATTCACCTAAAATTTTGTGTACCAACACTTTCCTAAAAAAGATCAAAAATGGTAACGAAAGGACCATTTTATGTTTTCGACAATTTTTTTTTTAACACAACAATAAAACATAACCTTTACAAATTTGTACCGATTACTTTCTTTGTTTTTTTTTTGTTTTTATTGCTTACAGACTTTTGTATAAAAAAGACGTAAATTACACAAAAATAGCCAAAAGGCCCAAGTGATATAAAAAGCCCCCTCTTTTGGTCCAAATAGACCAAAAGTAACAACCGTGACTAGGACCCTAAGAGTCCTTTGCGTTCTTTACTCGAAACTCTTCAACAAACATTCATGGATATGTTTTAAAGCCGGCCTCGATAGTCCAGCGGGTAGTGCGCTGGCTTCTCATACCAGAGGCCCTAGGTTCGATTCCTAGCTTGGGCTGTTGAAACACTCGTCTACTTCTATCGCTATGCACATGAAGCAGATAAGAGAGAGAGGCAATGACAAAACCTCCAAGTGTAAAAAAAAACTGTCAAAAAAACCACCGCTCGGATTCGGCGTAAAACTGTAGTTCCCCTCCTTCCGCTCCTTTTGAAATGTGTTGAAAATATGTTGAACAGTGTTGCATACACATTTCAAACGGGTGGGATTTGTGAATCACAATGGGCCCATACAGAGTCCTGGGAGTTTTTCATACAGAGGCAACCACTACAACCTACCTACCTCCCATGAAAACTGGACTGAAAACTTTAACCCTTTCCGGTCAATTTCCACATTTCTTGAGATAAAAATTTTTCCTTCAAAATATTGACTCTCATTGAACATTTTAGCAATAAAATACAAAAATATATCAAAAACATAATTTCAGTTAATATAACTCATTCAATTTTGTACGATATATCGTACAATGGTCCGCAAAGGAGTAAAAATGCATGCAATTTTGGTTTCGTTTTTTTAAGTTTTATGAACCATTCATTGATTTTTTTATATAAAACATAAATTATAACAACAAAAAATTAAAACGTGATTTCATTTTGATCGAAACTTATATATAAATATATATATAAACAATGGATTCACATTTATTCGGCCTTATATAACCGTTGTTGTTTTTGTAAAGCCCTTTTCCTCTCAATAAAACACAAAATCAATTAAAATTCGTACAGTTTTACAGAAAGGCACTGAATATAGCCCACTCATAATATCGTTGTGGGAGTGGCAAGTACGCATGTCTAATCTTACATAACCTGTGTCTGCCCAGTAAAACAGAAACTCGTCTAGTAATTCTTACTTTTAATCGAAAATTGCGAAATAGTCGAATTTTATTAGTCAAGTGGTTTACAGATGGGCGTGGCAGACATACAAACACAAAAAATCTGTTAACCAAACCCATAGCTTAAAAAAAATGCAAACATAACTTGCAATCTTTGCCTTCCATTTGTACGATATATCGTACAAAGCTTTGCAACCCTTGTGGTCATTTGTACGATATATCGTACAATTTTTTTAAAGACTCGGGAAAAACATTTAGACGTAAAAAATTTTAGATTTAATAAGTTTTATAAATCAATTGAGATTCAAACTTGGAAATTGTTTAGCTTTTTGCTACCAAAAAGTATTACATATTTAAAAATTCCTACGCAGAAGCATCGGTTTTCCAAATTCTTGCAAAAAGCCGCTTACAAAACGCTTTCATATTGTGTAGCCACGGCTATAATGATTTATATTTTTAAACAGAATGATACAACACAGCATACTTAATACGAATTAAAAAGCCGTTCCATAAAAAATGCGTTCGCTGTCAAATAAAAAATCTTGGAAAAAATTTTACGATATATCGTACAAATTTCAGGAAAGGGTTAAAAAGATTCGACTAGTATGACTGTCGTGCCAATGTTGACAATGATAACGATGAATGTTGTAAAGAAAAGTCGATAAGGTCGATGGGTGTAAGCCAGGGACCGAAAACAACTGTTTTTTTACAATTTTCAAATCAAAAAGTCATAACGAAAAAATTGTCGGTGAACTTTTTCAAATATACCATTATGATCGTAATGGCCTCAGCTTCACGAATATTAAACGCCTTTAAAATTTGTGTCTTTTACTACAAAAGTTAAAATTAACTGTTATTTTGTGCCTTTAATTACACAGTGCAACACTAAAAAAAGGGACAAGGTCAAACATGTGTCATTCGATAGAGGACCTTAGTAGATGAAAAAGTGTCAAAGGATTTTTTCCGGAATGTTCCAGTTTTTTTTAAATGCAGTTTAAAGATGGCGGCTTAGTGCCCCTTACTGAAACTTTTAAAACATCATATCTTTTGACTCAAATGTCAGAAAGGGATAATTTTTACGTCAAATGAAAGCCAATAATATGAAGTCGAAGAAACAATATCCTTTTTTGAAAAATTTTATGAAAAAGGATATGAAGAACCTCAAATAAATTGTTATCCTTGAATATCCTGGAAACCGTGAGAGCTAAATTTATATAAGTGACTTCTGGTAAAAAAGCATTCAAACATCTATACTGCTTATAAATTTCATGTAAATCACTTTTACAGTTAAGACTCTACAACGATTAAAAAAATGTGCTTTGCTACATTCGATATTTTTAGTAAGCAACTACGAGATATTCTGTACATAAAGACATGAATGTAGCAGTGTATAATTTTTGAAACGCTGTAGTGGCTTAACAGTGAAAGTGATTGAAATGAAATTAATATGCAGTATAGATCTTTGAATGCTTTTTTACCAGAAGTCACTTATATAAATTTAGCTCCTACGGTTTCCAAGATATTCAAGGATAAAAATTTAGTTGATGTCCTTTATGTCCTTTTTTATAAAATTTTTCAAAAAAGGATATGGTTTCTTTGACTTCATATCATTAGCTTTCACTTGACGTAAAAATTATTTTTTCTGACATTTGAGTCAAAAGATATGATGTTTTAAAAGTTTCAGTAAGGGGCACTAAGCCGCCTTCTTTAAACTGCATTTAAAAAAAACTCAAACATCCCGGAAAAAATCCGTTGGTACTTTTTCACCTACTGAGGTCCTCTATCGAATGAGATATGTTTGAGCTTGTCCCTTGAAATTTTTTTTGAATTTGTTGCACTGTGTTATTTCAGGCAAAAATGCATTACTTTTGACTTTTATTTTATCGGTCAAAAATAAATATATCAGGCGATTTGAATTTTCTCAAAGGCCGTCTAAAAAACTAAAAAACTATTGATACCATTTTTTTCGTCGCACAAGTCTCATAGCTCAGAATATGCGGTCTGCTGATATATTTGACCGAAAAAATAAAAGTCACAAAATAACTGCTATTTTTGACCGATAAAATAAAAGTCAAAAGTAAAAGTTATTTTTGCCTGATACCTATGATAAAAGGCACAAAATAACTTTTATTTTTGTCGGTAAAAATAAAAGTTAAGAGAGAGAAGTTAAAATCAGACTTTTTTGATAAAAACTATAACCGGTGCGGTCCCTAGTGTAAGCAGAAACTTTCGATATGTGATATGGTTATATCTATAACTGAATAAATATGCATATACTAACATAACTCAACATCGTTATTCATTGCCTTTGCCATTTGATTTGATATTGTTTCATAGTAAATAATCCCATTCTAAGCCTCTTCCTCCTTTTGTGTCCGTTTATTGAATAAATGTGGCATTCATTGCAAACGAAAGCCTCACATTTACACCTCCACAACGCCGTGAATTATGCTATGCGTGTAGCAGTGTATAATTTTTGAAACGCTGTAGTGGCTTAACAGTAAAAGTGATTGAAATGAAATTAATATGCAGTATAGATCTTTGAATGCTTTTTTACCAGAAGTCACTTATATAAATTTAGCTCCTACGGTTTCCAAGATATTCAAGGATAAAAATTTAGTTGATGTCCTTTATGTCCTTTTTTATAAAATTTTTCAAAAAAGGATATGGTTTCTTTGACTTCATATCATTAGCTTTCACTTGACGTAAAAATTATTTTTTCTGACATTTGAGTCAAAAGATATGATGTTTTAAAAGTTTCAGTAAGGGGCACTAAGCCGCCTTCTTTAAACTGCATTTAAAAAAAACTCAAACATCCCGGAAAAAATCCGTTGGTACTTTTTCACCTACTGAGGTCCTCTATCGAATGAGATATGTTTGAGCTTGTCCCTTGAAATTTTTTTTGAATTTGTTGCACTGTGTTATTTCAGGCAAAAATGCATTACTTTTGACTTTTATTTTATCGGTCAAAAATAAATATATCAGGCGATTTGAATTTTCTCAAAGGCCGTCTAAAAAACTAAAAAACTATTGATACCATTTTTTTCGTCGCACAAGTCTCATAGCTCAGAATATGCGGTCTGCTGATATATTTGACCGAAAAAATAAAAGTCACAAAATAACTGCTATTTTTGACCGATAAAATAAAAGTCAAAAGTAAAAGTTATTTTTGCCTGATACCTATGATAAAAGGCACAAAATAACTTTTATTTTTGTCGGTAAAAATAAAAGTTAAGAGAGAGAAGTTAAAATCAGACTTTTTTGATAAAAACTATAACCGGTGCGGTCCCTAGTGTAAGCAGAAACTTTCGATATGTGATATGGTTATATCTATAACTGAATAAATATGCATATACTAACATAACTCAACATCGTTATTCATTGCCTTTGCCATTTGATTTGATATTGTTTCATAGTAAATAATCCCATTCTAAGCCTCTTCCTCCTTTTGTGTCCGTTTATTGAATAAATGTGGCATTCATTGCAAACGAAAGCCTCACATTTACACCTCCACAACGCCGTGAATTATGCTAATAATACAACAACCGACAACCCAAACATTTCGTAAACTATTTTAATAACTTTACGGCATCGCACCAACTGCACACAATCCCTTCGGCAGCCACTCAGCGCCAAGGCGGCCACTGTACCAGTCGCACCAGGCACCACAAGCTTTCGGCATTAGCTTCTATTTTGGTGCGGCAGCAACTTTGAATAAACCGAACAAAACTAATCCATGTGAGCAGTCTGCGGCCAAAAACAAAAAAAAACCCCAAAACAAAACTGCAGCCTCAATTAGTTTGGATTTAGTTTATATTATAAAAGCATTAACGTTGGCTGGCTGGTACAACTTTTCCAGTGACGCCAACGACTACTCAAACAACAACTCGAATGTAAATTTAAGCTGCTGCCAACACTTGATGCGTGTCGCAGCAACGCAGAATTTTAATCAAGTTTCAGACATTCACACCCACGAACGAACAAGTGAAAAGCTAAAATATCAAAGTGAAATATTAACATTAAAAATATGAAACCCACAGTCTGCAGCAGTCGGTGGCGGCGTCCAAGTGCACTTTTGTGGCTGAAGGAGTGCAGGCAACGCCCACAATCAAAGTTGTTGCATTGCTGCCGCAGCTTATCGTAGCCGTCAAGCCGCAAAAGAGCCAACTTTAAACTTTGTTGCAACATGCCAACGAAAAACTGTTTCAGCGCTCGAGTGCAGCAAAAGAAAGCAACTGGGGAAAGAAAAAGACTGCGTTGAAGGCGGCGTGAAAGTGAGAAAAAGAGAAAGGGGAAAAGATGAGAGGGAACAGGCGGCTGGTGCTGAAAGTTGAAGAAACAAACGGCGACGGCTGGTAAGAAGAAAAACTTTTCGTAACCAAAAATTTACTTGCCACAACGTGGCCTTCAATTGGCGCTACTAGCCGCACTGCTGACTTGTGCGAGCTGCAAATCTGTGGTGTGTCTGAATGGTTGTGGTTCGGTGTGTGTGTGTGTGTGCAAGTGCGGCTAAATGGAATCAACTGAACGCATAAGCCAACAGACAGACAAACATACCAACAGACTTAAGACGCACAGACAAACTTGTTCAACCGCAAAGATACGCAACAGGCGAGCAGTTCATTTCCTTCGAGTTACAAGTTTTTCTTTCTAAAATATAATAAAAAAAAAAAAAAAAAATAAATGAATTAATTTTTTCCTGGGAAAAAGTGTAAAAGTGCCCAATGCAAACGAAAAACAGTGACGCAATATTTTTCTAAAATGTTTTAAAGCATTTTTTTTTTTAGAATGACTGCGAATGTTGCAAAACACATTTCGCTGTGATCCAACGTGAGGACGTGGCACACATTGGCGCTGCTTCTTCATCTATTTTTGCCGCCTTCGCTGTATTCTTTTTGTCGTTTTTTCTAGTAATCGCAGCAGCAAAACTCATTTATTTGCTGCCAACGCAAATTAAGCAACCACAAACAAAGTAAAGTCATTTCACAAATGTACATCAGACTGCCTCAATTTCACACAAGTAGAGGCCGAAATTTGTTCTTATATTTCAATATACTACTGTGTCCAAAAAATAAGGTGACATTGTATTTATTTTGAAAATTCTTTATTTATTCTTCCAAATCAATTTCATCCCCTTCAAAGTAATCCCCTCCCGATGCAATGCACTTATGCCAACAGATTTTCCAATCTTCGAAACACTGATTGTAGTCACTTTCCGGGATGGCCCTCAGTTCCGTCTTCGCTGCGGCTTGAATCTCCTCTATCGTATCAAAACGGTGTCCCCGGAGCGGTCTTTTGAGCTTGCTGAACAGCCAGAAGTCGCACGGCACCAGATCAGGTGAATACGGTGGTTGCGGAACGATATGGGTTGAGTTTTTGGCGAAATGATCACAAATTCCGAGTGCAGTATGGGATGGTGCATTATCGTGGTGTAAAAACCAAGAATTGTCTTTCCACAATTCCGGCCTTTTTAGGCGGATAGCGTTACGGAAACGACGCATAACGTTCAAATATTATTCCTTGTTGACTGTTGACTAAAAAAAAACATAATTCTCCAAATCCTTCGACGCGCGCAGTTTAAATTCAAATGTCACCTTATTTTGTGGACACAGTAGTATATCTTCTTCTTCTGACTGACTGATTCATCATCGCCCAGCCCAAACCGCTGAAGCTACAAACATGAAATTTGAACCTTGAAAAATGAACCCCCGCTAAGATGGGATCTTTTTAATTTCAGGGTCTAAAAGAGCCAAACAAGGGTTAAGGTGTTGTTTGAAGAAACGCAATTTAATGGGTCTGTTAATTTCAAATTTAGTGAAAACATTAAAAAAAAATATTTCTACACGTATTTTTTATTTTTTCGAAAATCAAAATGTAATGGGTCAAGGAGAGTATACGGGTAGACTATGAAAAAACCATGAACTGATGAGCCTATTGACCTCAAAGTTGGTGAAAGCACTTGAAATCAAAAATAATTTAACACGTGTTTCTCATTTCTTAAAATCAAAACTTAAAGAGGTGACCCAAGAGTTAAAAGTTTGTATGAAAAAATTATTTTCTACGCCTTTTGACTTCAAACTTGGTGAAAGTACTTCAAATGTGAAATAATTCGATGCATGTTTTTTATTTTTTCGAAAATAAAAAACTGACTGGGTCATCGACGGGTTAAAAGTTTATATGGAGAAACTGTGAAAATCATGAATTAATGGGCCTATTGACTTTAAAGTACTCTTAGTAAGAAATAATTCGACACGTGTTTTTAATTTTTTCGAAAATCGAAATCTGACGAGGTCAACGATGGGTTAAGAGTAAGAGAAACAAAATTGTATGGGCCTTTTGACTTCGAACTTGGTGAAATTACTCTTAGTGAGAAATAATGTACCACGTGTTTTTTATTTTTTTTTTAAATCAAAATCTGAAAGGGTCAACGACGGGTTAAGAGTTTGTATAAAGAAACTGTAAAAACATGAGTTAATGGACCTATTGACTTCAAACTTGGTGAAAGTACTTCAAATGTGAAGTAATGAGTTTTTCACTTTTTTGAAAATCAAATTCTGACGGGGTCAACGATGGGTTAAGAGTTTGTGTGGAGAAACAAGATTTTATGCGCCTTTTGACTTCAAATATGGTGAAAGCACTTCAAATGAGAAATAATTAGATAAGTATTTTTTCATAAAAATCTGACGCGATCAACAAAGTTGAAAGTTGAAAAAAAAACTTGAACTAAAACTGAAAACTGAATATAAGTGTGGAAAAGTACCGTCGAATGATAAACGAAGGATATAAGTGTGCTTTTTAGTTCTAAACTATCCACAATTTTCATTTTTATTTCAATATGGACCACATGAATCCCTTCAAATTGTACCAGCTATTTGAAAGTGAAGATGCTTTGAGATCAGCGAAAATGTCCTTGAAAAGTTAATGGAAAGGAAATTAATACCCCGCGAAGGTAGTCATTGGTGTGCTAATGGACATGTTTTGCAATTGTGCAAAACTTCTGATTTTGTCGATGGCTATCTGGCAAAGTTTATGCTTCTTAAAGAATGTAAAGCTAGAAATCAGGATCTTTTGAAAACGTTTTTTAATACGGCAGGTACTTTGTACAACCTTCTACAGCCCTCATTGTCCGAAAGTGATGGCGAAGATGACTACGAAATTACTCTGGACCAAAGGTCAAGTCAGAAAAAATTAAAACTATATATATTGAAAAACAACAAGAGTATACATTTTTATATTTCATTATAAAGTGAATTTCACAGGCTATAATATGGTAACAAACTTATTGCACCTTTATTATGGATTTTTTTCGAGAAAAAAATCCGTTTTCAAAAAATTTGTATAACAATTTTTTTTTGCTTAAAATTTCTTATAAGTGCATTTTATGTATCTAATGTTGTACATTAATAGAAAGGTATGAAAACGACCTTTCGTTTGATACCCATATCGTGTAAATCAGTTGGAGATTAATTGAGTTTTTTTGATGAAAACTTTGAACTTTGACCCCGAGCCACGCCTTTTGTGGGCGTTTCCCCGGCAAAATTTTTTGTTTGTTAGATTCACAAAAATACGCTCTATATGGCCCAATTTTCAGTTTTTCTTTTCATGAGGGTTCGCTATACTGCATTTGTTCCATATTTTCACACCCCTTTAAAACAAACATACATACAAATACTTCGTAAAGACCATTTTTATAAATACAAATTTATAAAAATTTATAAAAATTTAAATCACATTTCCACTCAATGCACTTTTCGTATGCTTATTTATAGTTTTTCTTGAGTGTTTTGCATTTCTTCTGCGGCCAAGAAAGTCGAGTATTTCATTTTGCACAGTAATTTAAAACTGCCACTCTACTAGTTGCTGTTGTTGTTGTAATGCATGTTGGCTGGTCATAGTTGCCACACTGTCCACAACCACAATTAAACCGAAAAACAAAATCGCCCAACAAACGTACAAAACAGTCGACACAACAGCGAAACGAAGCAAGCAACTGGCGGCTGTGGCAAACCGCAAGTAAGTGAACCGTGACATGCAGCGAGACATTGCTGTCAACTTGACGTTGGCAGTGACAGCTGGCAAAGACGGCAAATATGCGCAGATAAAATAGTGTCGAGTAGTTTGGAAAATGGCTGAAGAATGAAGCATAAAAAGTAATAGAATAAGAAGAAAACCAAAAGGAGAAGAAGAACATAAAATACGCAAACCTACAGCAAGCCACCCACTGTCAGTTGAAGCTCTCGCCAGGCAAAAGTTGCAAAGAAGCTGCACTGGCAAGTAAAACTTTACTACGGCAGAAGGCGCCAAAAAAACTGCTGATGAACAGAAATTGTTGACCCAATAATTTCAGTGGTGTATTTGTGCAAAAACGTAAAAGAAAATCTCATTCATTTGACCTAACAAAAACTGGCAAAAAACGAACGTAAGTGAAACGTAATGAAGATGGCAGAACGTTGCCGGCAACGAACGACTGAAGCGGCTGGCGGAAATGCATTTAATTTGAAAATTTAAAATTTTTTTTTGTTCCTTCTCAGAGTGTATCTGTGTGGGTCAGTACTTAAAAAGTAATTAGAAAAAAATGTACAACTCAAGACAAGTGGACAGCGCACTGGCCGCACTGACAACTTGCAATGCGGTGAACAACTTGAAAGCGAAATGCTACGTTTTAGATAAATGAATGCAACGAACCGATCATTTGACAGTTATGCCGAAAAACTAAAACAAAAAATATATTATGTATATTTTACATTTCAATTTTCCTTTACGTTTTGTTGGCGTTCAGCTTCACACACAGCAGCCGCGCACCGACCGCAGCCGCTTCTAAAATGTGCCACAAGTTGACTGACTGCCTAATGCACTTTCTCGTTGTTGTTTCTGCTGCTGTAAGAGCAACTAGCATCATTGCTTGCACTAGTTTATTATAATCACCATCATCAGCAAAAACAAGAACAACAATAACCAAAGGCAACATGCACCGCAACGCGCAGCATGCAGCTGTAATCTTGATTTGTGGCTTTTGCTATTCTACTAATTAAATGCACATTAAGCATGCTTTGGATGCCCTTTTTCGACCCCCCCCCCTCCCCCTATGTTGCACCTCCTCCTCCGAAGCACCACTTGTGGCATTGCTGCCGCCCGCTTTTCCACAGCGCCGCCGACAGTCATCGCACTCGGGCCAACATTTCATCGTTAGGAAACTGCAAATTCCCCAACATTTTGTGGCATGCAACGTTGCTGCTGCTGCTGCTTCCGTTTCAATTGCCACTTTTGCTATTTTACTGAAAATGAAATATTTCCCCGACAGCACATTTTTCTGCGACTCTGCACTCGAATGACCAGATTTCGGTTGGTGCTCTGCGCACAAACTCCGTGGCGGCCTGTTTCAGATTATTGTTGCGTAAATTTTCGCTGATCCTCTTTTTCAACGCAACTATGCCATTGTTTAGTTACTCTATTACATTTTTTATTTTATACGATTTTTAATAAATGAAATTACTTATTTCTCCCTTTGCTCACAGTGTACTCAAGTGCTTCACAAAATTTGGCATTATTGTTGCAGCTGAGACAATAGTGAGGCATACACATTTTTTTTTTAGTGCTGAAAAAAATTTGTGAACATTATTTAGCTCTGCATTTATTTATTTAATTTATTTTGATGATTGCATGTTAAATATTTCAATATCAAATTTAATATATAGGGGAATTCTTTGTAAGGTGCCACCCCATAGCTTTTTTGCGCATAACTCGTTACAAAATTAACGTATCACCAATGTTAATACTACTGTTTCCAAAAAATAAGGTGACATTTGAATTTAAACTGCGCGCATCGAAGGATTTGGAGAATTATTTTTTTTTTAGTCAACAGTCAACAAGGAATATTATTTGAACGTTATGCGTCGTTTGCGTAACGCTATCCGCCTAAAAAGGCCGGAATTGTGGAAAGACAATTCTTGGTTTTTACACCACGATAATGCACCATCCCATACTGCACTCGTAATTTGTGATCATTTCGCCAAAAACTCAACCCATATCGTTCCGCAACCACCGTATTCACCTGATCTGGCGCCGTGCGACTTCTGGCTGTTCAGCAAGCTCAAAAGACCGCTCCGGGGACACCGTTTTGATACGATAGAGGAGATTCAAGCCGCAGCGAAGACGGAACTGAAGGCCATCCCGGAAAGTGACTACAATCAGTGTTTCGAAGATTGGAAAATCCGTTGGCATAAGTGCATTGCATCGGGAGGGGATTACTTTGAAGGGGATGAAATTGATTTGGAAGAATAAATAAAGAATTTTCAAAATAAATACAATGTCACCTTATTTTTTGGACACAGTAGTATACCGTTAGAAAGAGGGTTTAAAGAGCTATGCTCCAAGGGAACACTTCATTTGAATTTTTCATAAATACGAATTTTACAGCCAATTTAAAATTTGTTAATGTAAAGTGCCACCCTCTAAAAAAAACCGCTAAAAACGTAAAAATCTCAAGTAAAAATGCATGATTTAGAAAATGTATGAAATATTATTGAATTTAATTTGAATTAAATATAAAATGACCGAAATGACCAAAATGAAAATTGAATGGTAACGAATAAAACGGTAATTATATGGAAATTAATAAACAAAACTGAACTGAACTTTATTCCTCATGATAGGATTAGAGAAAAATTTACTAAGAACACTTTAAATTCATTTTATTGACGGTCCCGAGAAACAAACAGTCATTTTACCGATATAGGATCACAAAACAATGAAAAAAGAGGGGTGGCACCTTACAAAGAAAAAAGAGGTGGCACTTTACATTTTTATGCCATTTTGGAAATCATTGTAAACATTTTTTCCTTTTACGATATGCTCGGATATCATTTCGGATTATGAAAAACCATTAAAAATTAAGTCCAACACTGATATTTACCTTAGTTTTTTATAAGTTTTTGGTTACATTTTCACCGCAAGAAAAACCTTCAGTTATTTTTAAGTTTTTTCTTAACCAAATTTTACACTTTTTTTACCCAGACCGTGTTATTGCGTCTGTTCCCTCAAAAACCACATTAAAATTGATGTTGTCATACAGGGTTTTCCAACAAGAGGTTATTTTGGTATTCAAAGAAAAATGCCATTTTTTGAGATAAATGATCGGATGTTTATTTCATAATAAAGAGGAAGGTATGCCGTTAATAATGAAAAACAACATCAGCCAAATGGCCACCACGACCACGCTTACAGGACCATATCCTTTTCATGAAATTTTCCATAACCAAATCGCAAAGTGGCTGCCCTATGTCCTCGATAGCCTCACGAATTCTATCTTTGAGGTCTTGAATCGACGCTGGGCTGTTGGCGTACACCTTATCTTTCACGTGGCCCCAAAGGAAGAAGTCGCAAGGTGTTAAATCACAAGATCTCGGTGGCCAATTGTGATCACCTCTTCCAGAGATAACACGGTCCGGAAACTTTTCCCGTAAAAGAGCAATGGTTTCGTTGCTTGTGTGGCACGTAGCGCCGTCTTGTTGAAAGTAAACGTTGTCCAGATCAATACCATCCAACTCCGACTATAAAAAATCATTAATCATCTCTCGATAGCGCAATCCATTCACCGTTACTGTTGATCCAATGACCCCGCCGGACCATAAACCGCACCAAACAGTCACACGTTGAGGATGGAGAGGCTTCTCAACAATAACTCTTGGGTTTTCCGAGCCCCAGATGCGACAATTTTGCTTGTTGACGTAGCCACCGAGGTGGAAATGGGCCTCATCAGTCAAGATGATTTTTCGATGGAATTCCGGATCATTTTCATGCATTTCAAGGACCCAATCAGCAAAGACACGACGTTGTTGATGATCGGTCGGCTTGAGTTCTTGTGTTAACTGAACTTTATAAGCCTTAAGACCCAAGTCTTTATGCAAAATACGGTGTAATGACGTTTTTGGAATGCTCAATTCCAAAGAACGACGAGGAATCGACAAACCTGGGTTTTCTTCAACACTTTGGGCTACAGCAGCAATATTCTCAGTTGTTCTGGAGCGACGTGCAGGGGTTTTATTCTTCACATCACTAACTTGTCCCAACAGCTCGAATTTTTCCACCAATTTCTGTATTGCGGTCCGACAAGGTGCTTTAGTTTTGCGAACTGTGACTGCAAGATGATGATAGTGAATTTTAATAATTTCAATGCGTTGTTGAAGCGTGTATCGTTCCATTTTTAGTAATGGCGTAGTTTCTACTTGTCAAATGTCAAAGAATAAAAGCTTCAAAAGTGACAGCTACCGAAATATCGGGTGATTCAAAATAACACCTCTTGTTGGAAAACCCTATATATGCAGGCTTTGTACAGTCTGGCTGAGCACAAAGCTCTGTGAAGCGCCTTGATTTGATTGAATGATTAGAACTGGCCTTCTGTTCTAAGCCAGTTTGAATATTAAAACACAGAACCTGCAGAAAAGCTCAAATAAATCAATTGTTGAAGCTCATTGGTCTTGTAGCACATTTCTTAAACGAATAAAATTGTCTACAAGATATGATGAAAGCCTTATTAAATAAATTTAGTTACATTAAATATAGAATGACGTGCTTCAAAATGCAATTTGGAACCAAAAAGTTAAAACATAAACAGATATTCATCTATTCATAGATAAATTTATTATTTTTTGCGCTGAAATTTGAGTTGCGCTTTGAGTTGGTTTTCTTTTATATTTCTTCAAGCATATCCTTTCCAAATAAGTACAAAAACAACACACACACACACACACCTTCGAGCGCCTAGCAACACAGACAGCATACAGTTCGACGCGCCTGGCGAATCCATTAAAACTAAATCATTGCTTTCATGTCTTTCATGTCTTTATTGCTGTTGTCATTGTTGTTGTTGTTGTTGTTGTTGCTCTTGTTACTCTTCTTGCTGTATTGCACTTGAGACACACTCGAAGGTGGCAACAACAATATGCAACACGTGTACAATTTGCGCAACGGCAAGAAAAACGCCGCCGCCGCTGAAAGCTAACGACGCTTTTGTCGTCCAACCGAAAGCCACTCGACGCTTTATGTCCACCCATTTTTTTTGTGTTTTTGCTTTTAGTTTTGTTATTCATTTTTTTTTTTTTGTTTTAACACATAAGTTCAGAAAATCAAAGTTGAATGCAATGAAAAGCAAAACGAAAACAATCAAAACGACTTTTCACACACAAAACATTTTTAAGCGCAAAAATCTACTTTGCAATGTAAAACGGCAAAGTTGGCGAACATGCAACATGCAACATGCGGCTGTCGTAAAAACACACAGCACACAGTGCTGACAGCAAACAGTTCATTTTTGTTGTTGTTGGTTTTGCTGGGGCCATTGGCAATGGCTTTTCGGAGAAGCTGATGGAAAATGTTTTTAAAAAATATTCCGCATACGCCGTGTTGTGCGCAGCCATTTCCACTTTTTGCCTGGGAGGCAAAAGCGAGCAACGGGTACAGCGGCAGCTGTTGCCGCCCAAATTACTGTTGGCTTTATGCTGTTTGACTTTTTTCTCTGCAACTTTATTCTCGCACTTTGACTGATTTATTTTCCTTCGTGTTCTCTTTCTCTCTCGCACAGTGACCACCGTGGAGCCGAACATGTTCACCACTTGCATTCCCATTGGCGGCAACTACACAACCGGCGCCGTTGGACCGGCGGGCGTTGGCGGCCCCAACGGCGGCGTCTTTGCGCCCACCACCCTCGCCAACGCCACCACCGACACGCTCGCGTCGGGCTTCGAGGCCGCCGGCTATGCGGCCTACTCGACGGCGCTCAGCGTCACCATTGCCATCGGCTGCAGTCTGCTCATACTCAACGTGCTCATCTTTGCTGGCGTCTACTATCAGCGCGACAAGACGCGCCTCGAGGTGAAGACGCTGCAGAAGCAGTACCAGCAGCGCAG
>OZ057398.1:76987848-77085150 GCA_964056695.1 Melieria picta
ATATTAACAGACGCACACACGCAGACACACTAAAGTGCTCGGATGTATATAGTAGGTAAACCCAACTGTTTGGGTACGTATGTGTGTGTGTGTTTGTGAGCGAACAACTGCGCCTCTGTGCACTGCTACAGTTTGCCAGTTTTGCCTTATTTTGGTATTTTATTATTATGGCTGCCTTTGTTACGAACGAAATTACTGTTTGTACTAACACACACACACCACACACACACACACACACGCAAACTTACACACATACACACATAGTTTGATACAGGTTTTATTTCAAAGATTTTTCGTTCCACTTCTATTAAACTTTAGTTAAACTTCAGCCGTTTAAATGTTTAACTGCTTAGCCGTTTCGATCTGTAGTCGTTTTAACGTGTTTGCTTTTTCGTCGTTTAGCTTTTGGACTTGAAAGCTTTTAGCCTAAGCATTCAAGGTTTTAGGCTAATAGCCTATCATTCTTATAGCCTCGTGGTGTGTCTTTTAGACTTTTAGTCTTTTAAACCTGTTAGATCGTGAGGCTATTAAATTGTTAGATGGTTATAGACTGTTAAACTGTTAGACTGCTTGACTGGCAAGTAATAAGACTGTTTCACTATTAGACATTTAGACGGTTACATATTTAGACTGTTAGACATTTGGCCTGATAGATATTTAATCTGTTAGATAGCTAGACTGTGAAACTGTTAGACTGCTCTACTCTTAACTAAATATTAGACCGCTAAGCTATTAGATGGCCAGACTGTTAGACCGTTGAACTGTTGGCAATTAGACTTTTAAACTGTAAAAATGTTAGACTGATAGTCAGTTAGACCGTCAAACTGTCAGACTGTAAAGCTGTCAGACCGTTGAACTGTTGGATGATCAGACTGTTAAACACCTTGAATGTTAAACTCGTTAAGTAAATTTTAACCTTAACCTTAACCTTAACATTAACATTAACATTAACATTAACATTAACATTAACATTAACATTAACATTAACATTAACATTAACATTAACATTAACATTAACATTAACATTAACATTAACATTAACATTAACATTAACATTAACATTAACATTAACATTAACATTAACATTAACATTAACATTAACATTAACATTAACATTAACATTAACATTAACATTAACATTAACATTAACATTAACATTAACATTAACATTAACATTAACATTAACATTAACATTAACATTAACATTAACATTAACATTAACATTAACATTAACATTAACATTAACATTAACATTAACATTAACATTAACATTAACATTAACATTAACATTAACATTAACATTAACATTAACATTAACATTAACATTAACATTAACATTAACATTAACATTAACATTAACATTAACATTAACATTAACATTAACATTAACATTAACATTAACATTAACATTAACATTAACATTAACATTAACATTAACATTAACATTAACATTAACATTAACATTAACATTAACATTAACATTAACATTAACATTAACATTAACATTAACATTAACATTAACATTAACATTAACATTAACATTAACATTAACATTAACATTAACATTAACATTAACATTAACATTAACATTAACATTAACATTAACATTAACATTAACATTAACATTAACATTAACATTAACATTAACATTAACATTAACATTAACATTAACATTAACATTAACATTAACATTAACATTAACATTAACATTAACATTAACATTAACATTAACATTAACATTAACATTAACATTAACATTAACATTAACATTAACATTAACATTAACATTAACATTAACATTAACATTAACATTAACATTAACATTAACATTAACATTAACATTAACATTAACATTAACATTAACATTAACATTAACATTAACATTAACATTAACATTAACATTAACATTAACATTAACATTAACATTAACATTAACATTAACATTAACATTAACATTAACATTAACATTAACATTAACATTAACATTAACATTAACATTAACATTAACATTAACATTAACATTAACATTAACATTAAAATTAAAATTAACATTAACATTAACATTAAAATTAAAATTAACATTAACATTAACATTAACATTAACATTAACATTAACATTAACATTAACATTAACATTAACATTAACATTAACATTAACATTAACATTAACATTAACATTAACATTAACATTAACATTAACATTAACATTAACATTAACATTAACATTAACATTAACATTAACATTAACATTAACATTAACATTAACATTAACATTAACATTAACATTAACATTAACATTAACATTAACATTAACATTAACATTAACATTAACATTAACATTAACATTAACATTAACATTAACATTAACATTAACATTAACATTAACATTAACATTAACATTAACATTAACATTAACATTAACATTAACATTAACATTAACATTAACATTAACATTAACATTAACATTAACATTAACATTAACATTAACATTAACATTAACATTAACATTAACATTAACATTAACATTAACATTAACATTAACATTAACATTAACATTAACATTAACATTAACATTAACATTAACATTAACATTAACATTAACATTAACATTAACATTAACATTAACATTAACATTAACATTAACATTAACATTAACATTAACATTAACATTAACATTAACATTAACATTAACATTAACATTAACATTAACATTAACATTAACATTAACATTAACATTAACATTAACATTAACATTAACATTAACATTAACATTAACATTAACATTAACATTAACATTAACATTAACATTAACATTAACATTAACATTAACATTAACATTAACATTAACATTAACATTAACATTAACATTAACATTAACATTAACATTAACATTAACATTAACATTAACATTAACATTAACATTAACATTAACATTAACATTAACATTAACATTAACATTAACATTAACATTAACATTAACATTAACATTAACATTAACATTAACATTAACATTAACATTAACATTAACATTAACATTAACATTAACATTAACATTAACATTAACATTAACATTAACATTAACATTAACATTAACATTAACATTAACATTAACATTAACATTAACATTAACATTAACATTAACATTAACATTAACATTAACATTAACATTAACATTAACATTAACATTAACATTAACATTAACATTAACATTAACATTAACATTAACATTAACATTAACATTAACATTAACATTAACATTAACATTAACATTAACATTAACATTAACATTAACATTAACATTAACATTAACATTAACATTAACATTAACATTAACATTAACATTAACATTAACATTAACATTAACATTAACATTAACATTAACATTAACATTAACATTAACATTAACATTAACATTAACATTAACATTAACATTAACATTAACATTAACATTAACATTAACATTAACATTAACATTAACATTAACATTAACATTAACATTAACATTAACATTAACATTAACATTAACATTAACATTAACATTAACATTAACATTAACATTAACATTAACATTAACATTAACATTAACATTAACATTAACATTAACATTAACATTAACATTAACATTAAAATTAACATTAACATTAACATTAAAATTAACCTTAACCTTAACATTCCCCTTAACCTTAACCTTAACCTTAACCTTAACCTTAACCTTAACCTTAACCTTAACCTTAACCTTAACCTTAACCTTAACCTTAACCTTAACCTTAACCTTAACCTTAACCTTAACCTTAACCTTAACCTTAACCTTAACCTTAACCTTAACCTTAACCTTAACCTTAACCTTAACCTTAACCTTAACCTTAACCTTAACCTTAACCTTAACCTTAACCTTAACCTTAACCTTAACCTTAACCTTAACCTTAACCTTAACCTTAACCTTAACCTTAACCTTAACCTTAACCTTAACCTTAACCTTAACCTTAACCTTAACCTTAACCTTAACCTTAACCTTAACCTTAACCTTAACCTTAACCTTAACCTTAACCTTAACCTTAACCTTAACCTTAACCTTAACCTTAACCTTAACCTTAACCTTAACCTTAACCTTAACCTTAACCTTAACCTTAACCTTAACCTTAACCTTAACCTTAACCTTAACCTTAACCTTAACCTTAACCTTAACCTTAACCTTAACCTTAACCTTAACCTTAACCTTAACCTTAACCTTAACCTTAACCTTAACCTTAACCTTAACCTTAACCTTAACCTTAACCTTAACCTTAACCTTAACCTTAACCTTAACCTTAACCTTAACCTTAACCTTAGAGGAGGAGAGTTGAAGCGTTAAAGTGAACGGACGTGTTTGAAATCGGCTACGCGAAAAATTAATTTCTTTAATTCAAACAAATTCGCAAAAAACTTTAAGTGCGCAAAAACTATCGCGGAAAGTGCCGGGAATCGATTGATGCAAAATTCTATATGCAGTGCAGTGCAGAATTTATGAATTCCATAAAATTAAATATTTTGTGAAATAATTTTGTGACGGTTGAATTTCAAATATTTCATTGGACGCGATAGAACAGCTGATTTCTGCAAAGAGCATGTTCGCTTAAAATCTGACACTTGGTTTGTGCCCCTGCTAAATATAACGGTTTTCCAGGCAAAACACTGTTATAAAGTGTGCTGGTGCGTGGGTGAACGCATTCGCAACAATCGGTGCGCACGCGCCAACAGCTGTTTGTGTACATTCCAGGGCTTCCAAATTTCACTTTCGCTACCAGCCGCTTGGTAGCTCATAATCAACGCGTAGCTGTCAATTTGCCATATTGAGTCCTGTGATTGGCCAATGACAACACAGGATGAAATCGCCAGCAGAAATCATCAATGCTATTGAAAACATTTCGCAAGAAATAAAAAAGCAGCTCAAAGAATCAGGCAATATAAAACGCGAAATAAAAAATGCCATCGCGGAAAAAGTCGTACAATTAGAGACACTCATCCCGTCGATTGAAGCACTTCAACTAAACAATGCTACTGCGTGCGCAACTGCAGACTCAACTGCTAATATGCGAGTTGTGGTCCGTGAAGAATTAGCTGCTTTCAGAGATTCATTACATGCCAACACTTCGTCAGAATCACCAAAAATAAGCTATGCCAATGTAGTTAAGGCTAAAAAAGTGTTACAAAGTGCTACAGCTAAACCTGCCATCATACTCGGCGCGAAACAAGATGTCAATGCCAAGCACACTGACATCCTCAACGCATTTCGAAAGGGCGTCACATTCAGAGACACAAGCTACGCTCCAGCAAAAATTCTGCCGGTATCGAACAACAAAGTGCGTGTGGAATTTTACTCTGTAGAACAGCGCGACGCTACAATGCGTAAACTCTCAGAGGTTTCTACTCTCAAAGCCGAAAATGCTAGAAATAGGCGACCTTTAGTTATTTTAAAAGGTATCTCAAAAGATATTCCAATAAATGAACTAGTCAACATAATTCAAATTCAAAACGCTAGTATTGGTGCAGAGTCAAAGCAGGCCGACGATATTGTTTTTCGCTTTAGTCGTAAGAATCGAAGGAACCCAGAGGTTGTCTACAATGCTGTTTTGGAGGTTTCTCCAAATGTTCGCAACGCAATGGTGGCGCTTGGCCGCATTAACGTGGATTTTCAACGCGTAGACGTATCTGACTTCAGCGCCTTCGTTCAATGCTTCAGATGTCTTCAGTTCGGACATACTAAGAACAAGTGCAGCGCAACAATAACTCCATGCTCGCATTGTGCAAGCAAAGACCACCAGTACGCTAACTGCCCGGACAAGAGTAATGAGGCTAAGCGTAAATGCTTTAATTGTGCTATGCGAAACGAGAAAACCAGTACTAAGATAGACGATAAGCATTCTGCGACAAGCGTTCAGCATTGCCCCCAGATTAAATCCATGCAGCAGCGAATCAACTCACGCACTCAATATGGTTGTTAAGCCGCTCAATTTTATTCAAGTCAACGCGCATCACTGTTATGTAACGCACAACGAAATTCTTCAATTTTTAACTTCAAATACTGTTGACATTGCACTTATATCCGAGCCGTACACTGGAAATGCTCAAACGGTTCGCGCAGCTAATGGTTTCTCAATATTTCAATTCCCAATGCCAAATCGGAAAATCAAGGCTTGCATCCTGATAAAAGAAGCTAGAAGAATTTCACAGTTATCTACCCCAAATCTGAGCGTGGTCAAACTACTCATAGGTCAGCGTTCACTGTACATTGCTAGCGCGTATGTAGAGCCAGACATTGACCAATTTGATACGTTAGGCGCAGTAAACACATTCCTCTGTAGCACATCATCTGCACTACAGATTATTGGTGGAGATTTTAACGGCTGGCACGCATCATGGGGATCAGAGAAAAACAACAATCGTGGAGTTGCTTTGGCAAACATTATAGCAGCTAACGCAATGGTAGTTTGCAACAGGGGGAAAACCGCAACCTTCAATGCAGTGCGACATGGTGTTCAGGCCTGTTCAATCGTCGATATCACTATGGTCTCAGAGAATCTTGCGCAGCGCGTTGTCGACTGGACTGTGAATGTTCGGGCCATCCAAAACTCAGACCATAGCGCAATAACATTCAAAGTTGAGAATTGCACTAAAGTCACTCCTGCTAAGCGCACCTCAACTTATTTGTACAACAACAAAACAGCTAATTGGAAGAGGTTCGAAAATGCCTTAAATGAACGTCTTCAGCAATCTGGCGTCCTAAACACCGATCTCGTCAACATCACAGCACATAACTTAGATAATGTCGTTCAAGTCCTTACTGAAGACATCAGATATGCATGCTCAGCGTCAATGAAGTTGCGCGGAGAAGCTAAACCATACAACCCTTGGTGGAGTGATGAGCTTCAAGATCTCAAACAAAAATGCGTTCGACTACACCATAAGCTAAACAATTTGCGAAGACTTCAGAAGCCCACAGAAGCCACTGCGCAAGAGCATGCAAATGCTAAGCGCACATATGCTAAAGCACTGAGGAAAGCATCTACCGAAAATTTTCGCGAGTTCTGCAACCAGCAAGGAAAAGAGAATGTTTGGTCTCTCACTAACCGGCTCATTAAGGATGCGCCATCACAACGCCCTCCAGTAACACTTCAGTGCAGGGGATCGTTCTCCGAAACGAGTGCGGGGACCGCTGAAGCTCTGTTGCGGCATTTCTACCCCGATGACACAGATGACTACACCCTTCGTCAGCACAACCTGCGCAAAAGCGTTAAAATCGGCCTTGGAACACCCGACGACGAGGAGTTCACAGAAGACGAAGTGCTGGAAGCTTTGATGACAATGAGCCCCAACAAAGCCCCAGGTCTTGACAGTCTCACATCGGATATATGCCTAGCTTTTGCAAAGAAGCATTCCAAGTTTCTGACTGCTCTTTACAATACATGCCTTCGAATAGGCCATTTTCCAAAACCTTGGAAAGGCGCGTATGTAAAACTTTTGCCTAAGGCGAATAAGATAGAGGCGAATGAGTTAGGATCTTACAGACCTATAGGGCTCCTACCTGTGTTTGGAAAGTTACTGGAGAAACTATTTACAAAGCGTTTAGCCTACCATGCAGAGCTGCACCAGCTATGGTCACCGAAGCAGTTTGGTTTCAAGGAGCAGGTTTCTACTGTCGACGCACTGCGAAACGCCATAGAATACATTGAAGGGCAAAAACGTAAAAAGCGTCAAGTCATATGTATTTCTCTTGACATCAAAGCTGCATTCGACAATGCCTGGTGGCCAGCTCTTCTTTATCAGTTAGAACGTATCCGCACCCCATCAAACATCTACAAACTCATCAGCAGTTACCTCAAAGATCGCACAGTTACCCTTGATTATGCCGACGCAACCGCAACAAAGAAAATGACCAGAGGGTGTATTCAGGGTTCAGTGTGTGGTCCTACTTTCTGGAACACAATTCTAGATGAGCTGCTGTCAATGCCACTACCGGAAGGTTGCAAAATTCAAGCTTTTGCAGACGATGTTCTTGTAATAGTCAGCGCAAAAACAGTACAAGAACTTCAGCGGCACGCCAACGAAGCTTTGCGCAAAATACATAAATGGGGCGTCGATGTGAAATTGACATTCAGCGATGCCAAAACCCATGCTATGGCATTTACTCTTAAAGCCAAACGTGCTGAAATAAATTTAAATAGTGCTCGTTTAGCTTTTGTAAAAGAAATAAAACTTCTCGGTGTAGTAATTGACGAACGTCTGAAGTTTACAAACCACGCGCAGTACGTGATCGCGAAAGTTCAGCGAATATTCACCAATTTGTGTAAATTCGTAAGACCCACATGGGGCGTTCACCCCGAGAACGTCCTTACTATCTATAGGCAAGTTGTTGAACCGACTATAACGTACGCTGCAGAAATATGGGGTACAGCCATTAAATTTTACTACATTCGGCGACTTCTGCGATCTTTTCAAAGAAGCTTTGCTATACGAGCTATCAGAGCGTTCCACACGGTGTCAGCTACATCAGCGCTGGCGCTTGCAGGGTTTCTGCCTTTGCATCTGAAAATCAAGGAAGCTATGCAGGTGGGAGATGTGAAGGCCACCGGAGTATATCCACCACTTTCCGATGCTATTACGCTACAGCAACGCGTTCCACCAAAACAGCAACTACATCCAGCCAAACGCCAAACTATAAGCTATGATAGCATTGACTCACAACAACAAGCTGACTCCATTTCTGGTGTCAGCTCAACACATATATACACCGATGGAAGTAAATTTGAAACTGGTGAATGTGGATCTGCGTTCGTTGTTCGTCTTTCAGATGGTAGTTGGCAGCCGCACAAGTTCAGCTTACATCGTACCTGTACTGTCTACCAGGCCGAAGCTTTCGCCATTGACTCAGCGATGGCATGGGCTCAAAGCGAGCTAACAACGAAGAAGCTCTGCTTATTCAGCGATAGCCGCTCGTGCCTTGAAGCCATACAGGACCGGAGCAATTCCACGCCACTCATTGCTTCCATTCATCGGCATCTGCACATGCTTCGCCAAAAACAACATATAATCAAATTCTTTTGGGTTAAATCTCATATTGGCATCGAAGGGAACGAGTCCGCAGATCAACATGCAAAAGACGCTGCACGCCATAGTGTTGACTTATCATACACCGAGTTCCCACTAAGTTACACCAAACGGCAAGTACACTCTGAAGCACTCGAAGCGTGGCAACAAGAGTATCTTGAGGACACAACAGGCAGTAGTACGAAGACTTTTTTTCCAACAATCGACGATGCCAAACTATATAGAGAAAACCTTGGAATTTCGTTTGAGATGACTCAGGTTTTAACCGGCCATGGCTTCAATAAAGCATACCTACACCGCTTCCATATCATAGATGAAGACTCCTGTCCATGCGATCAACGGACGCCGCAAACTATGCAACACCTTCTCCATGACTGTCCACGGTACGATCGTGCAAGAGAGCGGCACAAAACATTCTGCGAGCAGTATGAAGCATCACCATTCGATGTCAAGGCCATTGCAAACCATGCCACGCTTGCAACATCATTTTCAGAATTTGTTAAAGTTATCATAAGTAATATAAAAGCTTTTAATAATCTACCATGAATCATAACATTAATTCCTCAATGAATTCATATTTAATTTTAAGAAGTCTTAAAATTTTTAAAGTATCTAATAATCACAAGTAATATCAGAATTTGTTAAAGTTATCATAAGTAATATAAAAGCTTTTAATAATCTACCATAAATCATAACTTTAATTCCTCAATGAATTCATATTTAATTTTAAGAAGTCTTAAAACTTTTAAAGTTTCTACCACTTTAATTTTGTAAAATATAATTTCATTCTATTGCGAATTAAAAAATTTAAATTATTTGTAAACTTAACTCGCTTGTATCCATTCGCAGGCATTTATAGTATTATTATTTTGTCCTTCTTTTCCAAAGTTATTACAATAAGAATTGAACATAATTTGTAATCTAGTCCTTACTCATAGTAACATATTATATATTGTAAACATAGTACATAACACCAAAGAAAAAAGAAGAAAATAATATACTACTCGAAGCGCGGATTAGCGTGTAGAGACAAAGGAAAAAAAAAAAACCTTAACCTTAACCTTAACCTTAACCTTAACCTTAACCTTAACCTTAACCTTAACCTTAACCTTAACCTTAACCTTAACCTTAACTTTAACCTTTAACCTTCAAACTTTAACCTTTAACCTTGAACATTTAACATTTAACCTTTTTTAACCTTTTTAAACCTTTTTTAAACTTTATCCTTTAACCTTTAACCTTACTTAGCCTTAACCTCAACCTGACTCTGACTAGAAGGCGCTCCTCTTCCAATTCAATAACTCTTCAGCTTCAAATCTTCTTCAAGTCTCCATGCCTGCCATTTCCGTATAAGCTCCCACTTAAACTATAAGTTTTATTGAAATTTCAATTTCAACTCTAGTCATCTTTCATAGCTTTGTCTCCCACAACACTCGTTCTATTTTTACTTGCCACCCACAACTGCCTCTCCCTTTTTTATTTAAATATTCACAGGTTGTTTGCGTTCTCATAAAATGGCCGCCGAACATAATTCAACACCTAAGCACGTCGCCCATTTCTGACAAATTCTCCACAAATCCCTGCTTACCAATACATTCATGAATATTTCAAGTGTGCCACAAGTCGCTCAGCCTTTTCTCTTTGTTTTCCCTCCAGCCGGCTTTCATTGTTTTCCCTCCTTCCAACATGCGCTTTCCTGTGCCCCGCCCATCACTTTTATGCGTTCTCGTTCGAATGCTTTCGTTCTGCTCAAAAAAGGCTATTTTTATTTCTTTATGGCGCTGCTAGCTTTGAGTTTTGAAAAATTTCGCATTTATTGATAGCATGACAAACTTTTGCTCCCAGCAAGATACACATTAACTTCATTTGGCAATCAAGCGTGCCATCTTCCAGACCCTCCTACGCCGCAGCGAGTGCGTGCCTTACGTGCAGTGGGTGGCGCTGCCATTGCGCCGAGCACATAAATTTAATTTAATTGTATGAGTGGTGCGTAAATAAAGCAGTCGGCGGCCACAAGTTGTAGCGGCTGCTGCTGCTGCACAGCGAAATAAGCCAATGAGTCAGTGAGCCAGCAAAGCTCACAGCAATTGGACATACACGCTGCCTGTGGCTTCTTCCACAAGTCGCTGAAAGAGTGCAGCACGCAGTTGAGCAGAAGGGCTCTCCTGGGTGTTGTAGGTGCTCGCTTGTTCGTCGGGCTTGTTGCTTGCCCATTTTTAGTTGCCATTTGGCGTTATTCTTACTGCCAAATCCCATAAATTTTGCATTATTTAATGTATCGCTGCTCTCCTTGGCAGCCGTCGTTTGTTTCTTTATTTTCGCTTTTACTCCTCGCACTGCTTCTAGGCACTCAATTGTTATTGATTTTGTCACTGGTGTTCTTTGTAAGCCATTTTAGCCGCACCAAATGCTGGCTTACACATTGATTTACGTGCGCTGCGTTTGACTTTTGTCGCGGCGTGCACTACGTTTCCATTAGTCATTCCGAGTTTTAAGCATCGCTGCGACATCATTTCACGCTGCATTTAGTTTCAACAATTTCTTCATAAATATTTTTTTATTTTTATTTCGTTTCGACGTACTTTCGTAAGCTTTTGTTGGCCAATATGGCACACTAATTTGTTGCTCTAAATTGTTATTGCATACTTTTAGGCACTTGGTGTACTCTTCTAGTTGAAAATGTGCACACATTTGCGCCTTTATTGACCCATTTGCATGAGTGTTGAAGTGAATGGGTGTGTTAAAGGGTTAATGTTTATGTCCTTTTCTATTACAACAACAATCAGCCACCACTTACCTCGCCACCCATATTAAAGTGTCATTACAAAATGCTGAAAAGCATTTGTGGTCCAGTAAGGAAAGCATCATTTTACATTCTTAGATGAATTTACACATAAAACTGCTTTTCGCTTTTCAGTCATTTCAAAATTTGCCTCTCTTTTAGTGCTCGAAAGTGGGCGCAAAGTGCATTTTATGGCTGATTAGCTGGGCGCGTGTCGTGTTGTGTGTGTTTGTGTTGAGCTCTCAATTGAATTTCGCAAGCGTCTTAAGGATTGACTTGGCTTAAGTAACTGTTAATGCCAGCTTTTATTGGCAGTCATTGGCGTTTAATGGCGTTTTTGTGGAGGTCCTTACAAATTCCTATGGCCTATGGCACTGCAATCGTTGTGCAGCTAATGCAGCATCAATGCCATTTGATTGATGGTTCTTTTGAATTTATTGCTTTGGCATAATAAAAGGGTTTCACATGACTGTGATTAAGCTTGCCATTAAATGACATTTGATTTGCTTTAGATGAGTTTCGACATCTTAAGTAAGTGGTTTATTTTTCTTTTTACTTTGAAAGCGTATTTCTTAGAAAAAATTATGATATAAAAATATACATAAATAAGCTGATTTTATAATAAGCTGCTTTAATGAGAGGAGATTGAAATTATTGAATCTTTAAAATTAGTTATTTATGACAGTTGTGCTCTTTCTGTCATATTCAAAGCAGTAATGCAAAGGTTTTTTCTCTAATTTTTTTTAAATATAATTTTAATTATTATGCACTGATTTAAATAGATAATTTTTCTATGTTTTTTAATCTAAAATTAGAAAAAATCATTTGTCAGTTTAATGACAAGTTTGTCATAATTGCATAAAAGTAATATTTTCAAATTCACAAATCCTGAAGCGTCTTTAAATGGCCGTACCTTAGTTAAGTTCCACCAGTAAACTAGTCAAATATTCATTTTTATGGAAAACCCTTCTTCCATAATTTAGTGATTGTTGTATTAGATCACTGGTCAGTGAACCCTGTGCTCTAATTCCTAGTACAACAACAATAAATACTTAAATGAAAATTTGGTTTTGCTTGCTACCGCTGCCTGGCAGTTTCAATCTACCAATCGAAATGAACTTAAATGTTGGTTCCTTTTATTCTCTATGCTAATATTTGTTCGTCCTTATTGAGTCTGCTTGAAAATACGTTGGTTAGGTTACATTAGGTGTCCGAAGAAGTGTGCGTGCGACATGTAGGAACTTACACTCGGAGACTCTGTTGGGTCCATTGTGATTTCCTTCATTTTGAAACCTTTGTAAACTTTTGTAATCTTTTGAGAATAATTTGGCCTTGGCGAGGAATTGGTTACCTTCATCACTTGAAATTCTGTCAGGATGAGTAATTAGCCTGTCGCTAGCTGTGCTTAGCTTATAGAGCTGCCATCTGTCATAAGTTACTTCCGTATGGTTAGAGTTTTTAACTAAGTTATATAAGTGCCCTCCACCTATACTTTGCGGATAGGTGTGTGGAGTTGCTACTAGTAGGTTGTTGTATTCAATGAGCGCTGCGTCACTGTCCGTTTGTCCCTACTGACACTGTGTTGTTGTTGTGCTTCTAATTATGAGAATAAGCTGAGTGCTGCTCATCACAACTGATTGGAGTGTAAAGGATACAAACTTTTACAAAGTTAAAAAATTTAACCTGGTGGTACTGCAAGGAAGGGAAACAATAAGAAAGAGTGTAAGGAAGTGTGAAAGATGGAAAGGATTGAAAGATAGGAACTTGTCAGCAGCTAATGGATTGAACTGGGTAAAGTTGATGGCATGGGATATTTAAAGAAAAAACATTTGAAAAGGTGCTGGTGTCAAGTCTTAAGTTGGAACAGACAAAGTGTCGGGACAAACAAATAAACAGTCGGAGGGATGAATATGTTTTTTACCAAAGCCTTTTGAAAGTCTTTTTCGCGCCTATCATCACTTACTTCCGCCTGGCAACTCAAACCACCCAACAATAACAACAAAAAAAAGTATTTCATTGCAATTCGTTTTTATGCAGCATGCGGAAAATATTCAATTATTAAAGAAAATTTGTTTTTTCCTCTTACAACAAGAATTGAACAGGATTGAATGAGCAGCAGAACAAAAAAAAAACGGCAAGAAAGAAAATTGCTAAAGTGCAAAGCCAAAGCACAGCAAATTTGCAAGAATGCTCCAAGGACAAAGTAGCAGCAGCATAACGGGACAATTGAAGTACTGCACAAGCATGTTCCACACACGCATACAGACACAATCACACACACACACACACACACAATAAGAGCGAGCAGCGCTGCCAATTCGAGGTAAATTTCCTGGAAAGTTTTATACGGCGGCACAAATTACCGCCCACAAAAAAGAAACTGCGCTCAAAATTAAGTGCTCCAAAGAAGCCAAGCAAAGAGCAAAAAATATACAAAACAGCACAGCTCAATAATTCTTCCAATTCCCTGCGGATAACCAAAAGGCTGAGTGCACTTTGAGGCGTTTGCTGTAATGTGCAAAATTTTTCCAAATAATTTAGGTGATTTCAGTCACTTTTTTCACTAAGTAAATTACAACAACAAAATTATGCGCACACTGCTATTAAGTATTTTGTATAGATTGGCTAATAAAAATAAATCAACAACAAAATTGTAAGAAGCGTGTGATCCGAAGCGCCTAAACGTATGCTAACAATTGGGCGCAACACGCCAGAGCGAAAAATGCCTTGTCGGCAGCGAAATACAATAAATAAACACAAACAAATTGAAACAAAGCAAAGAAACGACAACGCACAATGAAGCGTAAATGATTTTTGCTGACGCGCCGCTGACAACGAACGGCAACTTATGAGCGACAGGCAACAGACGACAGCAGATCAGCAGCCAGTTGGGCAGACGTGGTGTGGGTGCGGCTGGGGGAATATGCAAACTGTACGCGAAAGGGGTCACAAGCACAGCAGCAATGCCGCTGATAGCTAATAAGCAGCGACACTCACACATGCGTGCGTCAGAGTTGCCAACACAAGCAAACATAGAGACACGTACATATGTGCAAATATTGCCATTGAAATGCGATTATTGAAATATCAGCAGAAACAGCGAAACGGCACATTGCTGTGAAGGCGTTGAAGACAATGGATGAGGAATATAAAATAATATAGAAAAGTGCGAAAAGTGTGCAGGCATAGATGACAATGAACAAATTTGGAGAAGAAGCACAATAAGAAAAAATCCAAGTTCAAATTTTAAGCTGAATATGTAAAAATATTATAAAATATACCACAAGATCAAAAGAGAGCTAAAAATAAAAAATTAAGTGAAAACCTAAAAAAAAAATACAAAAATTAAAAAAATATGCAAATGCAGAAATAAATCTGCTGGAAATGACATAACAGCTGCCAAATTGAAGAAGGTGTGTATAAAACAACAAAAATAAATAAAAATAAATAAATAAATATAAAAAATACCAATCTTTTTAATAATAAAATCAAAACTCGAAATACACAAATCATGGAATTTGGAAAATAAAAGAAAATATGCTGAAGGTCGCATGAAAGCCATCAATCTGTTAAAAGTGAGTATAAAACTACACAACTATCAACAAAAACTTGCAAAAAATATAAAAATTTATTGACTGGAATGTATAAAAGCTCTCTATTTAAATTACAAAATTACAAAAATATATAAAAAATTGTCCAAAAATTATAAAAAAAGTATAAAAACAAACCTACTATAATTAAAAAAATAACTATTTCAAATACAAAAATAAAAAAACATAGCAAATCAAAAATTCTGCTCTAATGACATAAAAACTAAAAAAAAACTGTAGAAAATGTGTATAAAATGTGTATAATACTGCAAAAATATCAACACAATTTTATAACAAAATATAAAAGTATACTAACTATAATTTAAAAAAGTTCTCTATTTAAAATACAAAATTAAAAAATATAAAAGTATAAAAAATCAACAACATTTTATAGAAAGTATAAAAATATACCACCTATAATATAAAAAAATTAACTATTTAAAACACACAAATAGACAAACATGGAAAATCAAAAAATCTGCTCAAATGGCAAAAAAACTAAAAAATTGTAAAAAACTTATATAAAATTGCAAAATTAACAACACAAATTTATGAAAAATATAAAAATATACTAACTATTAGCTAAAAAAAGTTCTCTATTTAAAATACAAAAATATATAAAAAATCAACCAAAAATTATAAAAAGTATAAAAAATATCCCAATTATAATATTAAAAAAATAACTATTTAAAACACAAAAATAGAGAAACATAGAAAATCAAAAATTCTTTTCAAATAGCATAAAAACTAAAAGAAATTTCAGAAAATTTGTTTAAAACTGCAAAATTAACCACACAAATTTATGACAAATATAAAAATATACTAACTAAAATTTGCAAAAAGTTCTCTATTTAAAATACAAAATTACAATATACAAAAATGAACCAAATATTATAAAAACGTTTAAAAATATACTAACTTTTATATAAAAAAATAACTAATTTAAACACAAAATATGGAAAATATAGAAATTCAAAAAATCTGCTGAAAATGGCATAATTGTAGAAAGTGTATATAAAATTACAAAAATATCGACAAAGAGTAATGAAAAATATATTAACTATAATGTAAAAAAGTTATCTGTTTAAAATACAAAAGTACAAAAATATACAAAAATCAACCAAATATAAAAAAGTAAAAAAAACACTAACTTTAATTTAAAAAAAATAACTATTTAGCACACAAAAATAGAAAAAAATATAGCAAATCAAACAAATTTGCCGAAAATTGCATAAAAGCTACAAAATTGTAAAAACTGTGTATAAAACTGCAAAAGTATCAACATTAGTTTATAAAAAAATAAATAAATATGCCAACTATAATGTAAAAAAAGTTCTCGAAAATACAAAATTACAAAAATATACGAAACTAAATCCATCTACTGAAAATCGCATCTATGAAGGTGTGTATAAAACTAAAAAAAATATCAACACCAAATTTTAAAAATATAAAAAATACTAACTATTACCATCATAAAAATTAAAAATATTACACTACAAAATCACAAAATATGGAAAATGAAAAAAATTTGCTCAAAATCACGCAAAAGTTAACAAACTATAGAAAGTTTTACAAAAAATATCAACACAAAATTGTGAAAATTTTAAAAATAACTAACTATTACCATCATAACAAATTAAAAATATGAAATACAAAAACCACAAAATATGGAAACTAAACCAAACTGTAAAAGTTGTGTATAAAACTACAAAAATATCAACAAAAATGTATAAAAAAAATAGTTAGTATATTTTTATACAATATATATGTACGCGAAAAAGTTCTCTACTTAAAATACAAAATTCCAAAATTATACAAATTAAAAAAATAACCTGCTGAAACCGCATACAAATCAACAAATTTTTGAAGCAGCCTTTCTACGGTGTTAAAAACATGTTCACTGTTTATTTGCTTTTATGAGAAGCGTACGAGCGTGATTTACATATATGTACATACACACAAATATACACACAGTCACACACATACACGAATAAAGCATATTTGGCTGGAATTGTATGAAGCGATCAACGCGCATTTCTGTAAATATTTACAATGCATTCATATGAGAATTTTTATTGTTTTCGAGGCAAACATGACGAGTGTTTTATGGTATTGTCTCTAGGTATGTATGCATATGTATGTATGTATGTGTTAACGCACATTTCCATAATTCCCTGTGTGCATGTGGAAAATCCTAGAAAACATCAGTAATTAAGATGCAAATTTTCAAGACAATACGTCATTAAATTCTTGGAAATTAAGTTAAATGAGACCAAAGCTTTCATAAACAGACCCGAAAGTTTTAATGAAAAATTTGGAACATAACTTTTAAGTCTTCTAGTCGTTAGTATGTACTAACCACTTGCAATGTTGTAGACCAACTAAAATGTGTTTCAAATTCAATGTTTGAAGAATCTGTCATTATGTCAGATTAGTACGCCAAGAGTGTTCACCAGTGCTTCGAGTAGCTCGAAGCGCTAGTTACAAATTCATTTACTGGTCAACTTTATTGCAGGTTGTTTGGATCTATCAATACGTTTTGTCATGTTGTTCAAAGTTAGCGTCGCGCTTATGCATTAATGACAACTCAGCGCGTCGCCAAGCAGCAATCAGCACGAATCAGCGCAGACGAAATCTGCACAAGTGGAGTGAAAAGTACGACCAGTTTCCCGTCTCCCCTCTTCCTTCCTGCATCCCCAAAAAAAACCTGCAAACTTGCAAAGTACTTTGACAACTTTTTTTGGTCCGATTTTTTTTTTGGGCAGCACTGCTTATTGGAAAAAAAACAACCACATCAACAAATAACCATTGGAATTGTACCGCTCCAGCGGTGTCAGCGTGCAGCACAGTTTGAGAGGCATTGAGACGACATCATTAGTCGCTGCTGCCAAGTGCCGGCCCGGCACTCGAGCGCACCAAACGAGCGCAGCAGAGGACAGCAGCGAAATATTACAACAATTTCCACTAGTTTTACGAGCCACTACAGCTGCTCGTTATTTCAGCGGCAGCTTCCGGCCGCCCCCAGCACCGCACACCGCACTTTGTACACCACACCTAATGCCACCTGACGCCACTTGCCGGCACGCAAATCCAGCCATTGCCATGTAATGAACTTTTATGCGCGTCCATTGCCGACTGGCGCACATTACTTATAGACGCGCCCAGGACGCGCGACGGCAGCCGCCGTTCAATGGCAGCGATTGAGCGCAATAATTTCAATTTATATGAAAATATGCCAACGCAGGCTGCGCGCTACGAAAATGCAGCAAAATGAGGCGAATTCCAGCGTTTTTATGCCTCCAGTCATTAGGCGCGCCGCTGCCGCTGCCGCACACCGTCTGCGGCCAAGTGTCTTCTTTGTCGGTTGCCACTACAATCGACTACAACGTGCAGTGACGCTGGACCGTCAAACCTGCTGCCGGTGATGTCTGAGCAAAAAAAAAAATATTAAATAAATATTTGCTGCGCACAAATTGCAGAAAATTTGATTGGTTGCGCAATGCCATCGCGAGGAGGGAGGAAGTGAAGACACGTAATGCGGCCGCTGAACGCGACGACATTGTTTGAAAGACAAAGGACAATTGAGTATAAGAAGAAGAAGAAATAACTGAAGAATATGAAACGGCAAATTACAATTTTATCAGCTTAAAGTTGATTTAATTTGCAGAAAATTGTGATTCGAGCAATTTCGATTTAGTGCTGCTGATAAATTTCCTTCACCAGACGAAAGACATTGTCTGGACGCGCCGCCGCCGCTTCGTTGGCACACGCACACAATCAAACAGCCAATCGGCCAACTATGAATAACATTTATGATTAGTGATGAAAATCTATTGATTCATTTCAGAATATGTTACATACTTTTCCAGAAGCATTTACTAATATTTTATGAAAAAAACAAACAATGCTTTCTGTTGCTCGCCGCCTGTTACAATTTTGCTTCAGGCTCAGAGTGGAATTAGCACTAAATCTAAAGATTCAATTCGTTACCGAGTACTTTTTGAACTAATCTATTTTTCAATATACCTAAAGTATCCATACGAGGCAAAATGCTTTCGAACTTAAGTATTCAATTCAACTATTTTTCGATAGTGTCTACAGGCATTGAGTTGATGGTAATTTCCTTGGAGTACCGGATACAGATTCCCACTCAATATGGATTACTTTTCAACACAAGTATTGATTTCCTAATGGCTCAATGAATGCTTTTGATATTATTTAAGTGCCCATATCGATTAGGCAACAGGCTTTGAGTACTTTTTTATAATAAATACATAGTGGTAACGATTACTCACAACAATTATTCATTCAATAGTACAAAGAAATAAAACAATTTGATGCTTTTGCTCGACTTTTGTAGTACTAAGTACAAATAAAACCTCGATTCCAAGCTTTTCGGGTACTCAGTACAAGGAACGAGTCGCAACAACGTACTTTTCAGTACTAAGCACAAAAAAGTATTCGATTCAAAATATTTTCCGGTACTGCACACTAGTCACGAAACTCGAAACGACGTTTTGAGTACAAGTAACGAGTTGAGACAAAGTACTTTTTAGTGCTGAGTAGTCATAACGAAGTACTTTTCGATACAGAGTACAGGTAACGATTCGAAATCAAGTACTTTTTAGTACTGAGTAAAAATAATAATTCGAAGCTATATAGTTTTGGGTACTGAGTACAAGAAACGAGTCGAAACAAAGTAGTTTTCGGTACCGAGTACAAATAAAAAGTCAAAACGAAGTACTTTTCGATACGAAGTACAGGTAACGAGTCGAAACGAAATAGTTTTTAGTACTGAGTAAAAATAATAATTCGAAGCGATATACTTTTGGGTACTGAGTACAAGAAACGAGTCAAACCAAAGTAGTTTTCGGTACCGAGTACCAACAAAACAAGTCAAAATGGCATACTTTTCAGTACTAAATACAAATAACAGTTCGATTAAAAGTATTTTTAAGCACTGCGGATAAGTAACGAGTCGAAACGAAGTACTTTTCGATTCTGAGTACAAGTGACGAGTCGAAACGAAGTACTTTTCGATTCTGAGTACAAATCATAATTCGATTCGAAATACTTTTGGGTACTGAGTAAAAGTAACGAGTTGCAATGAAGTAGTTTTTGGTATTGAGTACCTACATATAACAATTCGTGTCAAAGTAGTTTTTAGTACTGAGTACAAATAACAATTCGATTTAAAGCATTTTCCGGTATTGCAGAAAAATAACGAGTCAAAACAAACTACTCTTCAATACTTAATACAGGTAACGAAACGAAATAGTTTTCAGTGCTGAGTACAAATAATAATTTGGTGCGATATACTTTTGGGTACTGAGTATAAGTAACGAATCGCAATGAAGTAGTTTTTGGTATTGAGTACAAATAAAAAGTCAAAACGAAGTACTTTTCGATACGAAGTGCAGGTAACGAGTCGAAACTAAATAGTTTTCAGTACCATGGAAAAATAATAATTCAATGCGATATACTTTTGGGTACTGAGTACAAGCAACAAGTCGAATCAAAGTAGTTTTCGGTACCGAGTACAAAAAACAAGTAAAAACGACATACTTTTCAGTACTGAGTACAAATAACAGTTCGATTAAAAGTATTTTTCAGCACTGCGGACAAGTAACGAGTCGAAACGAAGTACTTTTCGATTCTGAGTACAAATAATAATTCGATTCGAAATACTTTTGGGTACTAATCTACTAGTAAAGAGTCGATACGAAGTCGTTTTTGGTTTTGAGTACAAATAAAAATTCGTGTCGAAGTAGTTTTTGGTACTGAGTACAAATAACAATTCGATTCAAAGCATTTTCCAGTACTACAGTAAAGTAACGAGTCAAAACAAACTACTCTTCAATACTGAATACAGGTAACGAAACGAAATAGTTTTCAGTGCTGAGTACAAATAATAATTTGAAGCGATATAAGTACTTTTGGGTACTCAGTACAAGTAAAGATTAGAAACGAAGTAATTTTTCGGTGCTGAGTACAAGTTAAAAAACTAAGTACTTTTTAGTACTTAGTACAAATAATAATACATTTCGAAGTACTTTAGGGTACTAAGTACAAGTAACGAGTCGAAACGAGGTAGTGTTCGGTACTGAGTGCAAGTAAAGAACCGAAACGACGTAATTTTCGATAATGAGTACAGGTAACCAACCGAAACGAAATTATTTTCAATACTTAGTACAAATAATAATTGGATTCGAAATACTTTTGGGTACTTAGTACAAGTAACGAGTTGTAACGAAGTAGTTTTTGGTATTGAGCACAAGTAACTAGTCGGAACAAACAAGTTTTCAGTACTGAGTACAAATAATAATTAATATTGAAGTACTTTTGGGTACTGAGTACAAGAAACGAGTCGAAACAAAGTAGTTTTCGGTACCGAGTGTAACAATGTAACAACAATCAGTGATTACTGATTACTTTTCAACACGCCAAATGGATACGTTCTGAAATCAAATACCCCAATTCTCCTCAAAATCGAGTACCCACAGTTGTCAACATCAATTCAGTCAACACTCTTTTGTATATATTAGCTAATCGATTATCATGAATCGGTTATCATGAAATCTAAATTTGAAAAATTGTGTTAATTTTTAAAATTTATTGGGAATTTCATTATTATATCACAAAAAATTTCAACTTGTGAATGGCTCAATATGCAACCAACATAACTGTGCAGGCTGCGTTAAACTCTGTCAAATGCCAACACAATAAACCCACTCAGGCCTACGGGCTGCTTTGAGCAATTTGTGTGTGTGTATGTGTGTGTTGGTAGTCCTATTGATTGGGCTCGCGTACGCGCTCAATGTCGATCATAAAAATTTATTTTTATTACAACAAATTTTAATGGCTTTTTGCTTTTGCTCATTAATTTTGTATTAATAGCGCATCGCAAGTGAACGCGCGGCTGAATGAATTTCACAAACTCTTTGCAACACAAGTGAGACAGAAAATAAGCAAAAATAAAAAAGTAAAAAAATGAGTCAAAATTACAACAAGAAAACTTTGCATGTGACATGTGGTACAAAGAAGCGGTGTCATTAATTCACCGTTAAGGCACATAAATTTTAAATTACCAAAAAAATATATGCAAACAATTTAAAGCGAAAGCAAATATTGTATGCGGAGCAGGGAAAAGTAAATGAAGGCGTTTGTAGTGATGCAAAGAATGTATGTGTGTAGGTGTAAGTGAAGACTGTGAAGTTTTTGAGCATTTTATGCAAATACTTTTAAGTTTAGTGATGTAAAATGTGGCTTTGCAGCGGATGAGTGAAATATAGTTTGGTCAATAAAATTTCATAATTTTTAAATGGAACCATTGCCATAGGAATGGTCAATGCACTAAAATTTCATTTTAGGGGAAGGAGGGGGAGGGGAATGGGTTTTGTACAAAGATTTTCAGCCCAATACCAGTTGAAGTCATATTAGCAACCCAGAATGTGTGTGACACACAGACATTTTAGAGGGGTTTAACCCCCCAAAAACCCTTGCGTGCGCCTTGCCTGATTGTAACTCTAGAGACGCTCAAGGCAGTAGCGTGAGCCCTTTATTGTAGCCTTTTTTCCAACATAGCCAACACAACGTTATGAGGCAAAACATTATTGAGTTCCTTTACTGCAGTTTAATCTTCTAGGACAAAGTTTGTTTTGTGTAATTTTGACAAAATTAAATGAAACAAGTTTTGGCCATAATTTTGAAGTTATTCATTCACATCTGTTTCTTCATTGCTTTCGAAATTTTATACTTCAAATTCATTAGTTTTCTAAATTCATTCTTCCATTTTCTCATAATTTTTGTTTCTAAATCCTTTCAAAATGCCCCAAATCAACGATGTATGCACCTCTTCGTTATTTTGTTGCCATATGGCAACATGCTACTTTGTGGACGTCTTAACCCTCTGTGGTTTCAAGAATATATTTTTTGTTGGTCTTTAGAATAGTTTGAAGTTTTAGGAAAAATACGAAATTAATAAACTGAATATTAAAATTTAAAGAAGAAAAGTATACACGTTTTTTTAATGGTATATCTTGACATAGTAAAGGAAGACGAAGCAGAAAACTGTAGATAACTTTCTAATTTGACGTTTTCTTTCAATTTAGAAACTTTTTTTTTTAATTTTGGCTGAAGTAAATGAAGAAATATTCAAATTTTCGTTATGCGTAAAAAGTTTTATGTTTAAGTAATTATTACAGCCACAACGATGTGGTTGCGCTCATAGGAAAACACTCTAAAATGCAGGGTCCGAGTATAAAAATTAAATTTCTTATGGAATGTTCCTAATACAACCACATAGAAGCCTAAAACGTAAAATTTAAAATTTTAACTTTCCCCAGTAAAAACCTGTGGCGAAAGGGTTAACAGCAGTGGCGCACACAGAATTTTGTTTCGGGGGGGGGTTTCGTGTAACTTTTTTGAGAACTTTGAAATAGAATAAAATTTATATGTAGGAATATACAGACTGAGATCCAAAACATGTACAGTATGAAGGTATATCAGTATGAAGTGAGCCTCAAGATACAAATGTCTCGATAGAATATTTGTTGTGAACGAGCCTTAATTTTATTTGTTTTGTTGCTATGACATCTGTCAAGCATATTTAGTATACATCAAGTCATTGAGCAAACAACATCATATTCTTTCATCGTGTTAAAAATGTCGAATTTTGTACCAGATAGTGATGATTTGCGGAAAGCATTAATTTTTTGTTTTCATTTGAAGAAAAGTGCTGCAGAGTCGCATCGAATGCTTGTCGAGGCATATGGTGATCATGCTCTATCAAGAGCAACATGCAAAAGATGGTTTCAACGGTTCAGAAATAATGATTTTGATGTGAGAAATGAAGAACGTGGAAGACCACCAAAAAAGTTTGAAGACGCCGAATTGCAAACGATATTAGATAAAGATGACACTTTGAGTCAAAAGCAAATGGCAGAAATGTTAAATGTTGCACAAGAAACAGTTTCTGTCCGTGTAAAAGCTATGGGAAAGATCCAAAAGTGTGGAAAATGGGTGCCACATGAATTGAAAGAAAGGCAGATGGAAAACCGAAAAAACACTTGCGAAATTTTGCTTCAAAGACACGAAAGAAAATCAATTTTGCATCGAATTGTTACTGGCGATGAAAAATTTATCTATTTTAAGAATACTAAACGGAAAAAATCATGGGTTAATCCGGGACAACCTTCAACATCGATTGCAAAACCAGATCGATTCGGCAAGAAGACAATGCTGTGTGTTTGGTGGGACCAGAGCGAACGGACCTGGCGAAACCGTTAATACTGATCACTACCGACAACAAATGATCAATTTGAACGACCAGAATGGGCCATAAGACACGGCAAGGTAATTTTTCTCCATGGCAATGCACCTGCACACAAAGCAAGACCGGTTCAGGATACAATCAAAGCTGGGAGCTGCTACACCACCCGCCGTATTCACCAGACTTGGCTCCTTCCGACTACCATTTGTTTTCATCGATAGGACACGCATTGGCTGAGCAACACTTCGATTCCTACAAGGAAGTCGAAAATTGGGTGTCTGATTGGTTTGCTTCAAAAGACAAACAATTCTGTTGGCGCGCTGTCCACAAATTGCCTGAAAAATGGACAAAATGTGTGGCTAGCAATGGCCAATACTTTGAATAAAATGTTTTTTACTTTCCCATTAAAAATTAGTGTTTTATTTTCGCAAAAACAGGCTCACTTCATACTGAAATACCTGGTATGTTTCCCCCTACCTGACATATTTTGGTCCTGAAAGCTCAAAATAGAAAATTTATTTAATGGAGACTATTTTTCTCTTTTATTTGATACCCATATCTTGCACAACCTCAAATATTTGAAAAAATATTTGAAATGTGTATGTCCTTAAAATTTTAAAGTTCTTTAAAAATCACTTTGGGTCAGAAAATGAAAAACTAAATAAATAAAATTCCAGGTAAATGACCTCTAGTTTCACGCCTATATCAACATTTGGAAGGGTCACGGTGTAATATATGTAAAGTTTGTGTTTTCACTCCGTGCATCATAACTTTGTCATTTGTCTTTCGATTCCATTGATGGTAGGCTTAATATTTGCGCAAATAATATGTTTTTCATCTTAGGTCTTAAAACCAAAGGAAATAATTTATTTTATCTATAAAAAACATTCAAAAATTTATGATTTTTGAAAATGGTCGAAAAATTCAAATTTTTTACAACTTTCATCGTCAGTAATTTCTCCAAATCTCATCTGATTCGGACAATCTGTATATCTCTCGAAAAGCTAAGGTATTATCTTCTGACCGACGGACATCTTGTGTTAGTCAGATGGTTCGTTTACGAGATATGTGCTCATAACTGAAACAACAGGGTAAAAACTGGTTTTTCCAAGATTTGAAAATGCTTCTAACAAAATTGTTTTGATCTTCAGTTTCGTGTTCAGCGGCCCAAAGTTAGTCTAGAAAACACTTTTTTTAGGTGCATTTTTTGTGTCGAGTCGTGTTATTGATGATTTAACATATATGCGACGGTTTTAAATTAAATTTCTGTATTAACTTAAAAATATTTCGGGGGGTTTGAACCCCAACCCCCCCCCCCCTGTGTGCGCCACTGGTTAACAGCTTCAGTACAACTCTCAGCCAATCTTGGACCAACTTTTCTGTGGCACACATTTTCTGCTACATTACAAATTGTTAAACGTTTATTGGATTGCTTTATTTGAAGTGCTCGATGTGGCAACAGTAAAACTATACGACTGCCTCTCCTCCTGCCCACAGATGCCAACACAAAATAATTTGATGCCTTTTGAGCGACAGCCGACAGTCGACAGTCGACAGCCAGAAAACGTGCTGCTGCAGCAAAAGTCGGGTCCATTGAACTCAACGATGCAGAAATGTTTATTCATTTCATGTGTTCTGCGCCTCGACTCAGCACTATTTGCACACTACTTGTGTGCGCTTTGAAATATTTTTCCACTTTACTCTGTCGGGCAATTTTTTATTGTTTTTTTTTTGTTGCTATAGTTTGGCACAGCGCGTTGTAGTCATTGTCCTTAATCCTGGCAATATTAGTTCAATTTCAATTTCTGCGTGCGCGCGCGCGTTCTTATGTCCCTTTCACACTCATGTCAAGTGGGTGATGGCAAGGCATCGACACAACTGTAGTATGCAAGTATATAGTATATGTGTATGTGTATGTGTATACAAGTACAGTACGAATGTGTGCTTGCGATTTTATTTCATGTGCATGCGTTGACTGCAGAGAAACGCCGCGCAAAGCATGAACAGTGAAAAGTAGCAGCCAACGGCTGTGTGGCTGCGTCTGTTGAAATTCGAACAAAACAAAATTGTAAAAAATTTGTGCCACTGGCAGCTTAACACATAATAGTGCAGTTCGCTGCGGCCTGTGGATTTAACAAAAATCGCTTACATGCGCTAAAAATTATGATGAAAAATTAAAAGCGTGCAGAGCACACAAACTGCCAAATGGTTTACTGTGAAAAATGGCAAGAAGCAAAAACTTGAAAAATTTTAGTGAAAAAAAATTTAAAGCAAGCATTGAAGCATTGAGCATTGAAAATGTGTCTTAAAAGTTATTACTGCCTTAGGAAAGCAACGCAGCTAAATGTAACAAAAAAAAAACATTTGATTTATATTTTTGATTTAATTTTTCTTACGTTTTTTTCATATTTCTGTTTGATAAACTTACCAATCATTGATGGATTTATATTCGAAGAATATAAATTCTTATTAATTATGTATGTAAATACTTATTACATTTCCAGCGAAAAACATACTTTGACAATTTCACTTTGCCCAATGCTGTTTTTCCTGCTCAACCCTCGACTGCTTTTCTTTCCAATTGCTGGACGCTGCGCATTTTTTGTTTGCTTTCGCCATAAGCAGCTGCGCCCAATCAGCTTAACTTCGTTGCTCTCCACACTGTCTTGCAACACGTTATCTGTCCGCTGCTGCCACATTTCGCCCCCACTGCCTCTTGCCGCACACAAGCACTCGTACTTTAGCAAAATTTTACTTCGAATCGAAAACATTGAGGTTAATACAATTTCGTTGAGATGTGCACTCACACACACACGCACACATTGACCATATTTCATCTTCATACAATTCGTCGTTTTTTCTGCATGTTGTTACCATTTCCTTTTAATTCATTTTCGTTTTTTTCGTGAAGTCAAATTTTATTTGCTCGAAATCCATTGACTACATTTTAAGTAATCATGGGGGGGGGGGGGGCGAATAAAGTTACCTCCAACGTATCGGCGCACATTATTGAAACTTGTGACTTGCACTCTGTTCGCTCTGTTCGGCCATTATTTGTCGTTCTGTGTTGGTTAATTTTTGTTGAAAGTGCGCACTTAAAGATAAATTATTGCGCATTACTTAGCGAAATATGCGATTTTAATTTTCGACCCAGTCGCCCAGAGTCAGACACTGGCCTCGTTCGACATTGCTGGAAAATCACTTACAAATTGGTAATTAATGATATGCTGTGGCAGTGGGTGCACCGAAAGAAAGATACTTTTTGAGTCAATGCCGTTCAATAAGCAATGAACGAACGGAACAGGTGCGGCCTGTGCCTTCAGTGCCTTTGACTTTTTAAAGTGAATTAAAAACGCAGCAGAGCGCAATTAAATGGCAGCTAAGAATGGCGCAAAGCGTCGCTGACTGGTTTCAAATGATGAAACTTTGACTTAAACTGAACATATAGTTAGTCGAACTGATATCTAATTAGTTGGATAGGTGTACTCGATAGGTGAGCATGGTTGATAATTGACCAGCCATTTATATTTGAAGTCCAAGTAGCTTTCGCTCAGCTTTAATTCACATTCCTTTTCTTCTAAGGTCAATAAACATTAGAAGCATTGCAAAATTTACAACAATAAAATCTTTGATACCACCCAGCCCCGATTTGTTTTTCTTAGGGCAGACTAAGTGTTTGAAAATTGCGCAATGAGCGGTTTGAGTGACCAGAAAGAAGTGAGGAAATTAAAGGGTCCCAAAGAGCAATGATAGTTTTTCCAATAGGGATGTTTTAGCAACTCTTAAAGACATTAATAACTTCTAAATGTTTATTTTAAATATTTAGTCCAGTTTTCCATTTCATCATGCATCGTTCTAAACTTGAGGAAAGTATGGAAATTATTAAAAATTATTATTGAAATTTCGGTTAAGTTTGAAATGAATTTGAATTGAAGTGAATTTCATTCATGACTTCAATGTGTAGGCAATTTGTTGCAGCATTGAAAAGTTTAAGCGTCAGTGCATTTTTTGGACCTTAAGCCACCAACCAGATAGAAATTGATTCAAAGCGAAAAATACATAGCCGCCCAATCACTTTGAACGTGCAGGAGACCAACATTCAAGATGCCATTGACGGAATAACGCTGCACATATTGGACCATCATTAAAAATTGTACCAACCTCTTGAAGCACTGCCAGCAAAGCCGAGGCTATGATTTGAATGAGCTGCTTTTCCATTCATAATAGCCACATTCATTGTGGCTTCAAAATAAAGCCAGAATCAATTTGATATCTCACACTTTTGTTGTTCTATTTAAATTTATTTTCTTATTGTTTTCAAGTCTTTGAATTTTTTTTACATATTTTTTTTAATGTTACTGTACCAACTAATCTTAAAGAGAAAAGTCTTTAAGCAATTTCACCACTCACAACAATTTACATTACAAATCAGTAAATCCATTACAAATAAGCTCCGCAACTCTCAATCCGCTCGTCAAATCAGTTTGCATCACTCATACGCAACGTTGTGCCAGGCAACCGCTAACCGTTGCGTAAGCTAACCACCCATGCTACCAGCCACTCGAAGACTGACTTACACACACACACACTCCCTTCCTTCTTTTCTCCTTGACCCTCTCCCTGCCTCCCTTCCTTTTTATTCCCATTCCATTTCCATCGAAACCCATAAAACTTCGAAAATTCCGCGTACGGGTAAATACCTCCCAAGCTCCATTCTACTTTTCTCAGGGCTGACTGAGTGCATATACAAATCGTGGTGAGAGGTTTGAACGGTCAGAAGAAGGGTAAAAAGTGTAAATAAATCTTAAAAATTGTTTTGAAATTTTTTGTATTGTTTTCAATTTTATTATAAAACAACTAATTTTGAAAACAATTTTAATCTTAAAACCACTCCACTACCTACAACAATTTCCATTACAAATCAGTAAATCCATTAAAAATCAGCTACGCGACTCTCACTCAGCTCGCCAAATCAGTTTGCATCACTCATACGCAACGTTGAGCCAGTCAACCGAGTAAACCAATCAACTCAACTAAACAGCTTTTCATACCATTTAACCACGTCCACGTAACCAGCCACTCAACAGCAGACTCACACACATTTCTTTCCTTCCTTCCCCTTCCCTTTCTCCCCCAATTCCATTTCCATCGAAACTCATAAATAAAATCTCACCATTTACTTTCGCATAACAGCTGAAACGTTGATATTAATTGCCATGAAAATCCGCAAACGACTAATTAAAACGTGCGCAAAGTTAATTAGAAATTGCATTGTTTGTACATGGCGCAGGAGTAAGCGAGCAAGCAGATTGCAAGCGCAAATGAAAGTGAAAGGACGGAAAGTGCGCGTGTAGCGTTGGAAATTATGGAAATTTGCACAAAACTCGTTGATTTTCGGGTGTAATTTCAACAGTGCACAGCACATCCGCTTACCTGACGCACTAACGCACACATACTTGCACTCACACATGCATACGCAGACACTTACGCAAATTTACCTTGACACATGGAAACAAGCAGTGCGCGTACCTGCAACACAATTAAGGTAAATGCACCAAAATTCGAAATTGGTGCACTCGCGCACACAAACAACAATCAACTGGCAACATACTGACGCACATGGCAACGCCCACCGGCACTCACTCACATACACACATTGACAGGTATAAATGCCGCCGCGCAACGGAAGTTGATTAGCGTTGCAATGGCTGACAGCCGGAAATGACAACATAACTTACGCTACCTGCATTTTGTCGCAGCAATCGCCGTCGGCGTTCGTACACACTGTCAGCAAACAGAAATAACAACAACAACAATAACAACGCATGCGTTACATTGCAGTAATACTGGCCGCGGCCACGACACACATTTGGCGCATTGCACTGCGGTCGACGCGGCCGCTTGACCGCAAATAAAGCAATTGCCGCTGCAGCAGAAATTATACGTGCGTTGCTAAGCTGCGCAACAGCAGTGTCGCAGCAGTTATTGTATGACTGTTGTTGTTGTGCAGACGAACGTTGGCGGCTCACTTCCGCTTTGGCTATAATTTCAATATGAAAGAGCTGCAGCGTGCGGCGGAAGGCCGGACCTCGAAAATTGCCACACACGCTATTGCTGCCGATGCTGGTGATGTTGCTTTTGTTGCTAGGACGGCCACAAAGCATTGCTGCATGATGGAAATGCTCGAATTTACGTGCAGTGATTTTCGGACAAGACCAATTGTCGTCTGGTTGTTAACGCATGACAAAGGAACGACACAACAAAGTTTGTGTTAATGGTCTCTTGCTGGCAATGCAATAAAAAATCAATTTACATTTACATTCTTCTAATTGGCTATAATTGCTTAAAGCTACGAAGTTGGCTGTTAAACTAACTTCAAAGTAAAAGTTACCGTCAATGGTGCTCGGTATAAAATTATGTTAACAGACTTTCTGTTGCCAGAGCTTGACAACTTCGATATATTGAGCTGTGATCCCAACAAAACGGTGCTAATATTTGCCATACAAGCGACACAACACTTGCAGTTGTTAGGGAGAAATTTGGCAACTGGGCTCGAGGCCAGCATTCGAGATACCATTGCGAGAATAAAGCCGCACATATAGAACCAAGTCATCACCAGTTTTTTTCCATACATAATGGCATGAAAAATAAAGCCATAATCACCTTCAAAATATAGCCAAAATCAATCTGATATCTCATGCCATTGCACAGTGATTCGTTCCATAGACAGAATTCAAAAAATTTATAGTCTCAGAATTTAACGATTTTGATGTCACTCGAATGATAAAACACCAACTACCCCGAAGAATCTGTACAAAAAGCTGTTCAAAGTCAGACAAAATAAAAAATGTATACATCTGTATTTTAAACTACTAAGTTAAAAAAAATCATAAAATTATATGGTTAGCAAGAAGCTACTAAAACTTTCAATATAGAATAAGAGCTGATGTGTCCATTTTCGCTTTTAATGTTTTTTCTCAAAATTTGCAAAGAGGCTTCTACTTCACTTTTAATTTAAAATATTTTTAAAAATTGAAAACCTGAAAATTGGCAAAACTTAGAGAAATATATCTAAAGAGTACGTGAAAGTATGTTTCTGGATTTTTTTAATTTTAAGAAGCATTCTTTCTCTGTCGAATAATGTAATTATATCCTCCAATATCTTCCGATCTCAAAAAATACTTCAATTTAAAAGTGGTCTAAACAACTACTTTTCGACAAAATATAGTTTATTCATCTCTATAAGTATTCAAAAAAATGCAAAACATATATCTATTAGTTATTATAATTTTTATTGCAAAACTAAAGGGCCCCAATACAATTTTTGTTAGTCTTTGCAATTATCAATGTTGACGTAACTGATTAAATGTAAAATCTGAAAAATCTTGCCAACACTCCTTTTGCTATAGCTTTCCAAAAATGACAACAATTTCAGTAAAATAAAAGTTTAAATAATAACAAAATAAATGTTTAAGAAACACAAAAGGGAGATTTCAATTCAGCAGACCTTGATTAACTAACTTACCAAATTTTACTAAGAACAGACCACTTTTTCTAATTTTGTGCCGCAGTTGTATGGAGTCGAATCACTGTGCATTGTCATTTTACTCAAATCAAATCGTTACTCATCGTTTACTCAAATTTTCTCATCGTTCTTATCTGGTCACTCTTTAGTTAATGCAATGCGAGTACTTTGAGCAATGTAATTTTCTTTTTCATGTTTTTGTTGATTACACCGTGCGACAGCATTTTTCACACCGGGGGAAATCCATATGTGCGTGAAACTAGAGACCAAATATAGTAATACTCCGTACTGATTTTTTCATTTCTACATCCTGTGTCCTTTAAAAAGGACTTCAAAATTTTGAAGGAGATAAAAAATATAAAAATTTTTACAAAATACTTAACCTCGTTAGAATATGGCAATATGTATATCAAATGAAAGAAGAAAGGCTCAATAATTTAAATAAAATTGATTTTTTATCTATTTGTAAAAAAAAGGATATGAAAAAGGTCCTTTGAAAATTTTAATCCTTTATATCCTTGAAAATTTACACAGAATTTTCTTGAAAAGTAAGTATGTCAAAATCCAAAATCTCCTTGATCACGTGTCAAAATTTCATTACTCTAACTTTATTGGTTTGAATGTTATTAAAAAAACGGCGGAAGCTGCAATTCAAATGAAGTACAAAAATTCTAATGTATTTGAGTATCAGTATTTTATTATATATAAATTCTATATAAATTTTCAAGGCTATAAAGGATTAAAATTTTCAAAAATTTTCAAAAATTTTGAAGTCCTTTTAAAAGGACAAAGGATGTAGAAATGAAAAACTGAGTACGCAGTATTACTATATTTAGTCTCTAGTTTCACGCACATATGGATTTTTTCCGGTGTGAACAACTTTTTTAATTTTTGTCGCACGGTGTTATCTGTTCCTCCCAAACAGTTTGTCTTTCATTGATTCTTTATGTCTTCTGCATAAACTAAAATAAAAAAAAGAAAATTCATATATTTGCCATAATATATTTTACCCTTGGCTGCATCCTTGGTTGGTTCTCAGTCGGAGCTTATTGGTCTTCAAATTAAATTCAAAAAGAGGAAAGCAAAGTCATGAAAGACAAGTCTGGTAACCACCAACATTAACAACAATGCCCACTGCCCATAAAGGAATCTAGAATCTCTGAATGGCTTCCCTCATCCACCCGAAAGAATGTAGTTCAGTGTTTTTTACCTTTTTTCTATGATAAAACAAAGAGCCAAGACTGACGCATGAAAGCCCCTTTTGCTGCCATCGTAACCTTCAACCGTTGGGAGTATTTTTCATGCACGTCCACTACATTCATTTTCACCTGACCTTATCTACCCGTGCGTTTCCTAATTGTAAACATTATGCAATTCAACTCTAACCTTTTCAACTCGCATTCAACTGTCCTAACTAAAGCAAAGAATCTGCATCACTTGTCGTATACGTAACATTTGACATTTTTTCACTACGACAGCACGGCTGGCACATTTAATGTGTCGAAAGCGCACAATGCTCGAGCTACAAATTGACTTTTTCCGCTTTGACAACAGCAGCGCTAGTTTGTCCAGCTGTCTACGCCAACACAGCTGTACGTCCAACTTGAACATAAGCATTTTTTGCTCGCAACATTGTCCGCCAACTTGTTGCTGACATATTTTCCTATGTGACAACTATTGACTGACAAACCAGCGCTCACAACACATACACATATGTATGTATGTATGTATGTATGTACAAGCTGGAACACCAACACCTACGCAATTGTGCGTACAACAAGCGCCACACGTGCTCAGCTCGCCAACGCACACTTCCTGCAACACACAACAAGCAACTTTTTCGGTCTAACTATGTTAATTGTTGTTTTTGTTAATGTTGTTGTTGTTGTTGTTGTTCAAGTCTGTTGCCAACATGAGTTGCTGTGCGTTCGTTTATTTCAACGCTCGCTCGCCAATACCTGCTCAAAGTTAGCAACAAACTCGGTTCGACAGCCAACAAACTGAATTGGAGCAACAACAGCAACTACAACGACAACAACAACAACAACAACAGCTTCCATTGCCACTACACTCTCGGCTGCTTGCACTCTCATCTAATTGTGCATGTAAATTTGAATTTGATTAGTTGCGATGGCGGCAGTTGACGCTCATTGCTGGCTGGCAGTGCTGCGTTGCTGTGTGTGTCTGTGTGTGTGTGCTTCTTGTGCTTTTAGCTGCTGGCGCTGCTGCTGTCACATATGCGTGCATTGTACACGTGTTTCTCTGCGCATGCATTGCAATTTTTATGCATGCCAGCATTTTACCGCCCAGCAGCCGCATTCAGCTGCCGCCAACTCCAGCCGCAGCAACCAGCCAGGCAGCCAGCACAACTTTTTTGCACACGCACAACTTGTTAGCTAGGCTATTGCTGCTGCTTGTTGTTGTTGGTATAGTGCCGCCGTACGCAGCTTTGCCATTGTTGTTGTTGTTGTTGTTGTTTGTTGCTACTACCACTGCCACAAATTTGATTAGCATTTTATGCGCGCGCAACGAGCGAAAAATGTGTGAAGCAATAAAAATAATCAAATTGAAAAAAATATAAATTTAAAGCGTCCAACACGTCGCTTTAGAAGACCACAAGAGCAACGCTGAAAATGGTGTCAAATAGCATATTTTATAGCGAACTAATGACGCTTTGATGACATTATCACATTGGACATTATATTAAAACTGCCCACACCGGAATTTGTGGACACGTAAATTATTTTATCGAAATGATATAAATTATCGAAATGAAATAAAACCAACAGCTGCCAGCAACTGAATTGTTATTGGTGAACGTTACTGCACAAAAGCCACAACACAACTGAATAACTTAATAACAAAAGGAGCACATAATGCTAAACAAATGAGCAGCAAAATGATTTTGAGTCTTCACTCGTCAATTGAGTAACATTTATAAGTATTAAATATAAACGTGGCATACTTTTAGGCTAATTTTAGCGTTTTAAAACGTCATCAAGGTTCATAGAATTTCTCTTTCATTCAACAAATTGCATCCTTTGAATCATTTTAGGCTAATTTTAGCATTTTAAAACGTCACAAACTTCCAAAGTTCAACAAAATTCCATCATATTCAATAAAGTTCATGCTCGTGGCATAATTTTGGGCTAATTTTAGCGTTTTCTTATATTCAGTAAATCTTCTCTTACATTCAACAAATTTCATGGTCATAGCATACTTTTAGGCTAATTTTAGCTTTTTAAAACGTCACCAACTCTCAACGTTCAATAAATTTCTCTTGCATTCAACAAACTCTATGCCTGCTATTGTTTTTGTTGAATTCGCTATAAATTGCCACAAAGTATGAAAAAATGTGTGAAACCAACTAAACGGCAACGCAAAACTATTAACGCAAAGCAGCAAAATTATTGAGGCTTCTCACTTTTCGATTGAGTAACATTTACAAATAATTAATGGCATACTTTTAGGCTGATTTTAAAAGATATAAAACGCTGCCAATTCTTTGCTGCATTCAGCGAATTTCATGCTAGTTGTTTTATCAATTGAATTCGCTTAAAATTGCCACAAAGCATTGCCATAACCTCAAACTTTTTAAACAAAAAATTAATAAAGCCAACTAGACGGCCTAAAAGTATACGACAAAATGATTTTGCCCCTTCACTCTTCCATTCAGTAACATTTACGCGTATCAAATATAATCATTGCATACTTTTAAGCACACTTTTTAATTATGACTAAGTCATCATTTCCCGCTGCATTCAAGAATTTAATTACAATTCATGCCATCACTTAAACCGTGCGACAACATTTTTCACACTGAGAAAAATTCGTATATGCGTGAAACTAGAGACCAACTATAGTAACCTGCGTACTCAGTTTTTCGTTTCTACATCCTTTGTCCTTTTAAAAGGACTTCAAAATTTTGAAGGGGATAAAAAATAAAAAAAAATATAAAAAATACTTAACCTCGTTAGAATATGGCGATATGTATATCAAATGAACGAGGAAAGGCTCAAGAATTTAAATAATATTAATTTTTTATCTATTCGTAATGAAGGATATGAAAAAGGTCCTTTGAAAATTTTAATCCTTTATATCCTTGAAAATTTAGATAGAATTTTCTTGAAAAGGAACTATGTTAAATCCCAAATCCTTGATCACGTGTCAAAATTTAATTACTCTAACTTTATTGGTTCGAAAGTTATTACAAATAGGTGGAAGCTGCAATTCTAATGAAGTACAAAAATTTTAATTTATTTGAGTGTCAGAATTTTAATTAATAAAAAGATACAAAATCAATGAAGCGAGAATAATGAAATTTTGACACGTGATCAAGGAGATTTGGAGTTTTAACATACTTACTTTTCAAGAAAATTCGATGTAAATTTTCAAGGCTATAAAGGATTAAAATTTTCAATGGACCTTTTTCGTATCCATTTTGTACAAATAGATAAAAAATCAATTTTATTTAAATTCTTGAGCCTTTCTTATTTGAGCCTTATTATTTGATATACATATCGCCATATTCTAACGAGGTTAAGTATTTTTTATATTTTTTTTATTTTTCATCCCCTTCAAAATTTTGAAGTCCTTTTAAAAGGACAAAGGATGTAGAAATACAAAACTAAGTACGCAGTATTACTATGTTTGGTCTCTAGTTTCACGCCCATATGGATTTTTCGCAGTGTGAAACATTTTTTTAATTTTTGTCGCACGGTGTTATAAGAGTTGTTGTTCAATTCACTAAACATTGCCGCCGTGTGTTGACATAACCTCAGAAGAAAAAATCAGTGTGTAGGAGTAGGAGACTTTCCATGCGTCAAGTCAACCAACCACAGTTTGCAAATTTCTACGCAATGCGGCGTTACGTGCAGCAGAAAGCAGCCCAATAAGATTTGAATGCAGTCGTAATGCAATGCGTGCTGCCTACAACTGCACTCCAAAAAATTAAACGAAAAACTCCTAAAACCATACTTCAAAGCGTGTGAGTGTGTGTGCTTATATCAAATGTCAAACAGCATTGAAGCATTTGTGGGGGCAGAGCTGCAGTAAAGCAATTTGCATGCCAATGCTTGCAACAACAACAACTAAAACACCAGCAGCAACCACGACAGTCACATGGCGCACACAGCCAGCATAAATAGTGAAATATGTGTTTGTGTGTGTGTGTGTGAGTGTTGGCGCCTGCAGCATGCAACGCAAGTCAACGCGTCGCAGCGTTGCAAAATCGCATTTGCCAACTGACGGCGCTGATTTGCATGCGACGACGACTGCACGCATCTCGCTTTATATGCTGGCATGTGCCAACATATGTCTGTATGTTTCTGTAATTGTGTGTTTGTATCGTTGTGCAAGTGATTTGAAATATTTTTGCGGCAACATCGTTTCGGCAACGTGCAGCCGCCACACGCCTTCGAATGCAAATGCCTCCGCCCTGCCGCGCTCCTAACCTCACCCACACTCACCACAGCGTTTTCTCGCTCCATTGCAGATGCACAACAACAGCAACAACAGCAGCAACAGCAACAATATCAGCAACAACAAAGCAAACACCAGCCGAACGGCAACGTTATGACCGGCTTGGGCTCACAGCAGCAGCAGCAACAACAGCAGCAGCACCACATACGCGCGCCACGTCCACCCATACGCACCGCTTCCTCGGCACCGTCAGCGGCCAGCGGCAGCAACAGCAACGTTGGCAGCGGCGGCGGCGGCCTCGTTCTCAACAGCCTAATCGATCAGACACCGTCGAACGGCAGCAGCAGCAGCGGCGTCAGCAGTGCACCCTCCAGCAAAGGTCACTCCCACCATCACATGCACGCACACACGCATCCCAGCGCCGATAGCATTGGCATGACAACAACAACAACGGGCGGCAGCGGTGTGTCACCGGTGGGTGTTGGGGTTGGTGTTGGTGTGGGCGTCGGTGGCAGCGGTGGCGGCGGCGCTGGCCATCTGCAGCAACAAGTGCCACAGGCGGCCATCGACGAGATGCGCGTCTGATAGGTGTCGGTGTTCGAACTAGATTTATAGTCGTCTTGGTGAGTGTCTTGGAATTTTACTTTTTCCCCATGCGAGTATTTTAGAATGAAAAATGGAGTATAAATTTTGAAGAAGTGACAACGGAGAAGTTAATAAAAATTTATCTAAAAAAAAATAAATGAAAGAACATTTGCAAGTCGACATTTGCAAGCCACAAGTTGGTATTAAGGTTTAGTTAGAGTTTGCTCTCTCTGCTCTTTATTTTTAAACAACTTTCTGCTGCCCATAAATATTTGAAAATTTCTTCTTCTTGATCTGAGTTGCAAATTATAAAGCAAACAGTGGTCAACATTTCACTTAATATTTGTGACTCCTTTTTCTTAGCAAATATGTAACTAAAACAGCACCAAATCACATGTGGATTCATTAAGTCAAAACAACTGCTTAGAGTTGAGTTTTTCTCGAAAACAAACAACTTTAAAAAAGTACTTAAAATAGAAGAACAACTGCTAAAAGTTAGTGTCAATGTTTAATTAGACTTTGCCCTCTCTGCTCTTAATTTTTTAACAACTTTTTGCTGGTAGAAAATATTTGAAATTTTCTTGGTCTACAATAGTCAACATTTCACTTAATATTTGTGGCTCTTTTTTCTCAGTAATTAAGTAACTGAAACTGCACTAAATCACATATGATCCAATTAGTAAAAACGAACTTAAAAAACTACTTCAAAAACTGCCAGAAATTAGTGTCAATGTTCGATCAGATTTTGTTCTCTCTACTCTATTTTTTAACAACTTTTTTCTGGTAGAAAAATATTTGAAAATTTCTTAGTCTGAGTTGCAAATTGCAAAGCTAACAGTGGTCAACATTTCACTGAAATTTTCTGATTATTTTTCTCAACAATTAAGTAACTAAAACGGAGCCAAATCAAATGTGGATTCATTCAGTCAAAACAACTGATTAGAGTAGAGTTTTTATCGAAAAGAACTTAAAAAAATACAACAACAAAAATACTTAAAAAACTACTTAAAACAGAAAAACAACTGCCACAAGTTAGTGTCAATGTTAAATCAGATTTTGTGCTCTCTTCTCTTTATTTTTTTAACAACTTTCTGCTGCTGGAAAATATTTAAAACTTTCTTATGAGTTGCATATTGCAGCCTACAATAGTCAATATTTCACTTAAAATTTCTGACTCTTTTTTCTCAACAATTAAGTAACTAAAACAGCATCGAATTACATGTGGATTCATTAAGTAAAAACCAACTTAAAAAAGCTACTTAAAATAGAAACAAAAATTTGCACTCCACTCCCATTGAAGCAGTCTTAAAACACCAAAAAAACTAACCAACCTTCTTGGCGCCAAACAGCCCAAGTTGGCAACGCCGCAAAGTATGCAGTAATGAATATTTAAACGTTTGCTTGTTTCGTTTTGCTTTGAGTTTTTCTGAGTCATTTGATGCCTTTTTCTACTTGACTACTCTTTAGCTGTCGGTTGATATTCTTTGCTCCGCTTTGCTTTAGAATTTTTGCCATTACTTGCTGCCTTAACTTGCCGACTTGTTTGGCATTTGTGCACGCACGCATTTACTCACTTCTTTATCCGCTTCGATGACGCTGCACTCGCTGCAGTGCCATGGTTTGCTGCATTTGACGCTCGCGACTGTCATTAATGCAGTCGTCAGTGCGTACTGTGCACACGCACAATTGACTTGTTTGCCTTCCACGTTCTCGATGTGTTGTTGCAAGTGCAGTGGCAGAAAATAACTCAAGTGGGAGTGGAAATTTGCATACTTTTTAAGCTTGAAAAGTTTTCAACTTCTTCCAGTTTCTTAAAGTCTTTTTGTTGGAATCAGATCTTAAGTGAATCTATGTTTTCTATATTTTGTAACAAGAACTCGTAGTTCATGGACATTGACTGCAAAATTTATATTGAAATCGTTTTAAAAACCACAATTTTAAATGCAATGAAATTTTGTATGTCAATATGTCAATTTCTATGCTAACTACTTATATAATTTTTTGGAAATTTTAATTCAATATTTGTGCAGCAAATAAAAACTGAAATTTTTTTAATACGGACATAATTCAGTTTATCAAGTTTTAATTTATATTTTATTGCCTTTTAAATGTTTTCAAATAGTTCAAATTTTTAAACTTAAAGCTTTAAACCAAAAATTAGATAAACAAAAAGTAAGAAATCAAATGTTATTCACCTGCAGCCGCAGCCAATTAAGTGCACACAACACCAAGCTGAGCCGCTCGCTTCACTCCTCAACCCTCCCCCCACGTTTTCCTCCCCAGCTTCAACTCTCCCTCCTCAAATGGTCCTTTTTCCACTGCACTAAACAAACTTTCTCTCTCTTCTATTACTGCAGCGGCAACAGCTGCTTTTGTCTCACGACATGAACTCCGCCCATTGCAGCATCAAAAAACATTTTTCCGCGCTGCAGTTTTCATTTGAAACGCAGTGCCACTTTTTTATAGTTCAAATTTCCGCAGCGTTTGTTCAATTTGGAAAAATTCCAATTACCACACCATACAATAAACATCTACAGCTACGGCACACACACACACACACAAACAAAAGCTCACAACACAAACAGAAATGCACAACGATTTGGCAGTTGTTGTATTTGGGCAGTGTTGCCAACGATTTTTCCACTGCACACTTCCGCAATTATTATGCAGCAACGACTACCTACCAGCCACCACTAGTGGGTGCGTGGCTTTTGTATTAGTGGCAGCGCATTTGCGCCTAAATTTATGCAAAGAATCTTTGCTGCCACAGCGCAAGGAAATTTGTATGCAACGCACACAAGTTCGAGTGCTCACTTGCATTTGTATGCATTGCATGCGGGCATTTGTGTGCTCTGCCGTGTCTGTCCGCTCGTGCGCTCTTCTGCCCATTAGCGCATAATGTGTCTGTGTGTATGTGTGTGTGTGTGTGTGTGTGTGTGCAGCAGTGACTGCTTTTTCACGCTGTTTCCGGCAAATTTGATCATTTTGCTTGGTTGACTACCCACCGCTGTTCACTTCACTCCTCTCCACTTTACTCCTTTGCACTCTCAGCGTTCCATTATCCACCTGACGGCAAACGGTGCAGCGCGAAAATGCAAAATTTATGAACTGCTTAGAACGCTGCCCTCACCTGTGGTTCTGATCTGCTGCGCAGCTGGGCGCAGCTTCTTAGTTGCGCTAATTTTTTGTGCCATTTTTTTTATGCATTTCTTGTGTGTTTTTCTCTTTTGCATTTTATTTTGGCAGCTGCACTGATGGCGCGTAAATTTGAATTTTATTAGCCCAATGCACAGTGATTCGACTCCATACAACCGCGGGACAAAATTAGAAGGAGTGGCCCGTTCTTCATAAAATTTGGTATACTAGTTAATCATGGTTTTTCTTAAACTTTTGTATTTTGGCAATGCCTGAGACTTAAATTTGCAATTTTCGTCATTTTTGGTGTGCTATAGCACCAAGTGTGTTGGCTAGATTTTTCAGATTTTACATTTAATCGGTAACGTCAACATTGATAATTGTAAAGAGTAACAGAAATTGTCTTAAGACCCTTTAGTTTTGCAATAAAAATTATAATAATAGACGTATGTTTTGCATTTGTGCAGTTTTCTCAACTTTTCATGCTGATTGCATACTTTTAGGGATAAATTAAATAAATTTTGTCGAAAAATAGGTGTTTAGACCACTTTTCAAATTGAATTATTTTCTGAGATCGGAAGATATCGGAGGATGTAATTACATTATCCGACAAAGAAAGAATGCTTCTTAAAACAAACAAAAATCCAGGAACATACTTTTACATACTTTTTAGATATTTTCCTCTAAGTTTTGCTAATTTTCAGATTTTAAATTTTGAAAAATATTTTAAATTAAAAGTGAAGTAAAAGCTTCAGCTTTGTAAATTTTGAGAAAAAATTAAAAACGAAAATGGCCACATCATTTCTTAATCTATATTGAAAGTTTTAGCAACTTCTTTGTAACCATATATTTAAAAAATTTTGTTTACTCAATAGACTAAAAAACAGAAAATATGTGTTTAGAAGTTTTTGTGAAAAAAGTTCCGACTTTGAGCAATTCTTGCAATTGCACTTGTTTAATCGAGCGCGGCGGAGCGGTGTAAATAAAACTAAGGGGTTATGTTTTAGGGGGTTTATTGTTCGACTGTTGGATGACGAATAACAATAGAAAGACAATAAACACTGAACGAGACCAACGGCCTAAGCCGGGGAGCATAAATAGTGGGAACATCAGTACAAGAGGATAAGGAAAGGAAGGGATTAGAGGTGGGATCGACAGATCACTGAACAACCACAGCACTCATTTAGCCATCGCGGCCGCCATTGCAGAGTGCAATTAATGAAGTAGCCGAGGGGGTGGTGGTGCGGCTCACGGCAGGCTGGCTGTGGGTGCGCTTAGGGGTGCGCCGATGACTTCTTTTGCGGGGGGATGATCCATCCGGCCGTGCGGGGCAGTCTGAGAGGCACCTGCTGCTTTGGTCGGCTGATCTGCAAAAAGATGGTGGATGTCAGTTAATAAAAGTTATGAGGCTGACATCATGAGTATGAGAAAACGCGGCTGAGCTGCGGGGTTCGCTTAAGCTATAGCCGGGAAATATGGAGATATATAAATTAAAAAATTGGCCAAGTTGCCATTTACTTTTTTTCAAGTGTGGGGGATTTTTGGAGTATATATGCACCTATTCGTAGGGCTCGAGAGAAGCAAGGGAACCGATCGAGGATGTCGGTTTGCTCTTCGAGAGGGTGGGGGCAGTCAACCGCTCTTTGGTCCGGAATTGGACTTGTACGAGCATGGAGTTGCTGGAGCCGTTCCACCCGAGAGGGAGATCTTATAGATCTTGGAGTTTATACCCGATCAGTCCGACGTCTGCGGGATTTGCAGCGCTTGGAGCAAGTCGCACTGGAGTGGCAACTGTCCTCTTTTCGGACCCGGGATGGAGGAGGTGTAATGAGGAATTACGAGGGATTGCAATTTCCGTCAGTTGTTGGGGGTGTGGAACGAGTGGCGTGAAGCCAACGCTCTTGTCGAACCCTTTTTCTCTGTCTCATTAGAGGCGAAAGCCATCCTGCGGGGTCGAAATGGTTGGCAACGAAGGGGGGAATTTGCCGGTTTGGGAATGAGTTTGCAGGAGTGGTGGGTTCAGAGTGATTTTCCATTATTTCCGGGGGTGGAAACCCTACGGGATTGAGGGCGGCAATCACTTGCGAAAGGGGTTTCTTTAGGGCGGGAAGGTTATTTCGAAGGGCGGTACCAGTATGCATATGGCGATTTCGCACCTCAGTGGCACATGTCAAATGCGATGGAGGGGGTACTGGACCGCTTAATACCCAACCGAATACTGTATGCTGAGCAAGTAAGCTGCCACATACATTTCGGTGGATACCTTCGAGCATGATCTGCGGGATGAGATCACTGCCAATCACTATATCGATCTGCGCTGTCTCGAAGGGGTTTGGATCAGCGAGATCTAGCATGGCAAATTTTTGCAAATTGGGACAATTGGGGCAAATTATTTTTTCGCACAGATATTTTGGGGTTTTCTTAGTTGGAGTTTTACCTTTCAAATAACATCAAAATGTTAAATTCTGAGACTATAAATTTTTTGAATTTTGTCTATGGAACGAATCACTGTGCAATGTTGCGATTTTTTACTCTGATAGGTGAGCAAAATTTTTAGCACAAACATTATTTGCATTGCTTGGATACTGCAGAAAATATACTCTGATCTACCATAGAATAGAATTAATAACTTTTTTGTATGGCATACTTTTAGGCGCACATAAAATGTCTGCGGTGATGGCTGAATTGACTTTTACAATACCTTTTATGAAAAATACGCAAATGAGAGTTGAAAAATAACCATAAAAATATTATGAAAATATATCTGCACATTTTCTCACAGAAAGTTTGTTCGAGGTTGTAAGGGATTAGGGGTTTAATTTAACTTAGCAGTAGAAGCAGTGGCGCTCATAGGATTTTTTTTTATTTTTTATATTTTTTATTTTATTTTTTTATTTTTTGGAGAAGAAGGGGGTTCGTTTTGGTATGCAACTTTTGAGCCTAATGCCATTTAAAATCGTAGTTTCCATCCACAATTTTTTAAACAAACATATTTGGAGGACTTGAACTCCCAAAAGACTTCTTGCATAAACCACTGAGTAAAAGTGTCAAAGGATGGCATGGTTGAGTTAGGACGGCACCGTAGGGCATTCACTCACGTCAATCGTGGCCTTATTAGTTACCACAGAGAGTACGAAGGATCATAAAGTCATGCAACCTACCGAGTGTTAAAGATAAATCATTGTAACTCGCCTATAAATTCACCAACACGTCTACTGACTAACTAATAGGTACCCACTCTTGTTTTCAAAAATGAATTCACAGTGCTATTTCCATCCAGAAGGGACTGGAGGCACAAAAAATGTGAGACAAAATTTTGAGATGGAACTCTACACGTCTACTGACTACCCAGTTTACAGTGCTATTTCCATCCAGAAGGGACTGGAGGCACAAAAAGTGTGAGGCAGAACTTTGACATGGAACTTACACGCATGGATTCAGTATGGATTGCGAATTGAGGACGGGGTTCTATTCGCAGTTCTCAAACTCAACCAAATCCTTCCGCCTTACAAATGAAGCGAGTGCTTTTTAAAGCTTTTTAGGTTCTGGTCTATGACATCATGAAGCCATATAGTTTCCAGCTGCAAACTTGACAACCCCGAAAATAGTTAAAGATTGCAAAAACATTATAAGAAGATCAGGAGTCTTCAACACTTCCTGAATCTCACAAAGTGAGATAAACACAAATATAATCCAAATTAAAATTCAATAACAATATTTTTAAATCAAAAGTCGCTGGCCGCAGCAGACAGTGCCTTATCTCATATGTTTAAAAGTTTATTATTATTGCTCTTTTAATTAAAAAAATTAAAAGGCAACATAGAAAGGATATGGCACCAAAACAACACTTTATATGTTAATTGCTCTATTTAGCTGTGTTAGCAACCACTCAACCAACCCTTATGAAAAGGTTAGTGTCCATGGTTGTTCTGGTTAAAAAGAAAAAGAAGCCCCAAAATGAAAAAGTTTCCTCCGGGCCAGGGCCAGAAAATGGCCAATTCTTCTTCAGTAAGTCCTTCAGACAATCAGTCGGACAGTCCCATTATTCATCTACTGAGCCTGAAAAGGAAACATAGCCGTCGTGTCTTTCCCCACAGCGTCCAGTCCCAGAAGCCATTTTAGCATTTTAGCATCAAAAGGTCTTAAATTTAATTTCAATTTTTTATTTTATATCCCAGCAACCCACCTTTTTTCTATTTTTTCCATATTTTACTTTCATAAAAAGCTTCAAACCCTAAAGTCATATTATGAATATACATATATCTGAATTCTTGAAATTCATGTTTTTTTATATATTGCACCCAAGCAATATAAACTTTTCTATAATATTTTACTCTTTATTTTTAATATTTTCGTCCAACCTGAAATGTGTGCAGCCAGCAAATGAAATGCTTGTATAATTTAATGCAAGTAATAATGTAAAATTTATGTTCATGGCGCCAACTCAACAACACAACAACACACACACACAACTACACAAAAAAAACTGCACAAACCCGTAAACTAGACAGCGTCCAATTTACAACAAGCGAGCACTGAACGGCGTTCGTTGGTGCTAAACAAAAACGCGTTGGTGCTCACACAAAAATGTTAATCAGCTTGCGGAGAAAAGAATAAAAGAAGCACTTTAGACTTCCACTTCACGAACGAAACGAACAGCCAGTGAGAAGGAGGGAAAATGTAAATTTAATTGTGCGCTCAGGTAAAATTATGGCGAAACCAAAAGACGTGCCGCACAGCAACTGGCAACGGATGTGTTGTTGCGTGCCTTTTGTTGTCGTTGAAGAGGACCAAGTTGGGAATTAAGTGTTGTTGTTTTTTCTCTCTTTGTTTGTGTGTTAATATTTTTCAAGTATGACAAAAAAATTGGGCTAGTCACAACAAAATCATAAATACACAAAATTTAAAAAAAAAATGCAATGTGCATTGAGAGCAAAAGCCAAAGCGCCAAGCAGCATTCTTCAAGTTAGCAATGCAAAAGTTTCTGATGTTCCAGTGTGGCTAGAAACGAGAACAGACTTAAAAAAAAAATGCAATGTGCATTGAGAGCAAAAGCCAAAGCGCCAAGCAGCATTCTTCAAGTTAGCAATGCAAAAGTTTCTGATGTTCCAGTGTGGCTAGAAACGAGAACAGACTTCAGTTGCAGCTGCTTGGAGTTATGGGCCAGTTACTCATGACACAGAACATAAACTTAACCATAAACATAAACTTAGAAAATTTGAGCGATTACTCAAAACTTTATTTCCGTAAACATAAACTTAAAAATCAGCTGATTTTCCTTTTTGACAAAAGGAAAATAAAACAAACAATATTGCCACTTCGATTTCTCAATCTCGTGAACAATCAAATTCAAACTTTTCGCGACATTTTTTACTTGCTATTATTAAATGTTTGAGCATCCAACGACTAAAATTATTAATATATTTACGAAACTAATAAAAATTGCAATCCATTTTGTATATTTTACAAATTATTTTAATTTGTTTACTTTTCAATTCATTCCGAAGAGAGTGGCAACATTTTTTGCGTTGTCCGTAAACATAAACTTAGAAACCAAAACGAAGCAGATTTCTAAGTTTATGGTTAAGTTCTAAGTTTATGTTCTATGTCTCGGGTATTCAGTTGTACAGCTTTCGGGTATGCCAGGTCGTGCTAGCTGACAAGTAAAACTAAGTTATGTCATGAGTAACTGGCCCATTACTGTAGTGAGTGCACTCTACTCAATCTTACTCAATCAACAATAAAAAAATAAATTAATAAAAATATAAATATAAATAATAAATATAAATAAAAAAATAATAAAAAATAATAAATAAAAAAAAACAAAATAAATTTCTTTAGTGGCCGTATTCTTAGCTGGAAGTAAAATAATTGCATGTGAAAAGCAAGAACTGTGGTTTGACATTGGCTTCAAATTGTGATAAGTTATTCACTTTATGCTTAGACTGAACATATTTAGTGATAGATTATGTTAAGTTAGCGTGGCATTCACTTGAACCCAGGAAATGAATATCACCAAAAATTTTGAACCTCTGAAATTGAAGTTCGGCGAACGAAGTGATTTAGAAATAAATCTATAATAGTTACAATATATCTCTGAGACTTGCTGATGATAATTTGGTTAGTGTAGCAAAGATTCTAGTGACCCAAGACTAACATTATCCGAGCTATGTCTTTGATACTTGAAGATTATAGTTCAGTCAGATTACAAAAACAGAGAAACCAGGGTTCATGGTAATGAAAAACTAGCATTATCCTGGCTATATGTTTGAAACTTAGGAGTGATAGTTCAGTTAGATTACAGAAACAGATAAACCAGGATTCAAAAACTAGCATTATCGTAGCTATATCTTTGATACTTGAGCATTATAGTTCGGTCAGATTACAGAAACAGAGAAACCAGGAAGCTTGGTGATCAAAGACTTACATTAACCTAACTGCATCTGTGTACTTGGGGCTGACAATCCAGTCAGATAAGAGTAGCAGTGTCAGCCTAGGCTTCCTGATGATCAGAGGCCAGCATTAACATAGCTATATCTCTGAAAACTTCCAAGTTCAGTTCAGTAATTCAGTAGTTCAGTTAGATAACTTCATCTCTAATACTTGGGGATGATAATTCAGTAAGATTAGAGTAGCAGAGCGAGTCTGGAATTCCTAGTGATCAGAGACTAGCAATAACCAAGCAATATCCCCAATATGTACTTGGAGATGATAGTTCAGTCAGATTAGAGTAACAGGGAAACTAAGATTTTTAGGATTCTTACTGGTCTAAAATCAATACTACTGTATTAGTGTCCATCATGAAGAATTTTTTTTATTTTATTTTATTTTATTTTATTTTATTTTATTTCATTTTCTTTTCTTTTCTTTTATTTCATTTTCTTTTATTTTATTTTATTTTATTTTATTTTATTTTATTTTATTTTATTTTACTTTTATTTTATCTTATTTTATTTTATTTTATTTTATCTTATTTTATTTTATTTTATTTTATTTTATTTTATTTTATTTTATTTTATTTTATTTTATTTTATTTTATTTTATTTTATTTTATTTTATTTTATTTTATTTTATTTTATTTTATTTTATTTTATTTTATTTTATTTTATTTTATTTTATTTTATTTTATTTTAATTTTATTTTATTTTATTTTATTTTATTTTATTTTATTTTATTTTTGTTTTATTTTATTTTATTTTATTTTTGAAGTGATCAGCTTAACACGTGAACAAAAGTTGTATTGTTTACAGGTGAGTTAGGAGGCAGATTTTTGTGAAGTTCTAAGGCCACTACGTTTCGCCACATTTTCAACCTTCGAAAAATTCAAAATTTTTGGAGTCTGGTAACTCTAGCTAGATGGCGGAATTTTAGCGTGACCTCCAACTAAGGTAGGTAAGACCTAAACTAAGGTAGTTCCATCTTTACCCCAACCATCCCTATCAATGATTTTGAGATATCTCTACCACGAACTTTTCTATGATTTTTTTAAAAAGTCAATTTTCATGGGTAAATGTTTACCCATTAGGCAGCAATGGGTTAATGGTCATAAGAGAAGATACAAAGTTAGAGTATTAGGGTGAATGATCTCACTAGTTCAACAGCTTCACAATTACCTAAGATATTCCTTTATTTAGTAGCCAAATATATTTTAGTAAAAATTTGAATCAACCACCAAGTGGCTTATAAGAACTTTTGGCTGTCCTAAACTGGTGACTATGCGACTGAGACAGCCCAATGTTTATACTAGGCACACATGTTCCATTGACTATGAAAAGGTTAAACGAGAACCGAGTCAACTTTTTAGCAACAGCCTATTTGGTCCTCGATTAACCCATTCATGACCGACTTTTTAGCAACAGCCTATTTGGTCCTCGATTAACACATTCATGACCATTACAGCTCAAATTTCTTTTTTTACTTTCGAAAACTTTTAGACTTTTAATCACTCAAGTTTTGATGCTTTCAAACACAATAAGCGAGCATTTCATTTTTCTTAAAAAACATTTTATACACAAAGCAAGCATACACTACAATTAGTTAAATTTTTCTAATGAATTTCTTCAAATAAATTTTCCCTTAAGAGTTTAACTGCATTTTACGCAATCGTTTTTATTTTTTATTAGATACATTTACAAAATTTAATTTAAACAATATTTTGCTAAAATATCGAGTACAAGTATTCAACTTCTTTTTTTAATTTAATTAAAAGTTTAAATAATTTTTAAGGTTTTACGAAACATGTCTAATCGAAATTCAGCCCAAAAGTATAACACAACTTTGCATCACTCTAATGGCTTCCACATAATTGTTCTCCAATCTCTATTGCATACTTTTGGGCGCCTGCAATTTATTTGCCAATTTATTTATTTATTTTTCAATTACATAATTAAGCCAATGTGCGCCAATTAACCGCAACATCAAACACAAAAACTATATTGAAAATATTAAAACAAAAAAAGAAAAGCCTGCATACGCGCCTAATTAAGACACTGCAATCACCGTTGCTTCTTTACATATTTTTCACGCTTTCATGCATCTATCACTCTGATGAATAGCCACTATGTGCCCGCACACCTAAAAATATGCAATTAAAAATTAAAAATGCGCTACACAAAGCAGAAGCAATCGAAACACACTCGAAAACTGTGCAACAAACCGCGCGCCAGTCAGTCAACCAACCAACCAGCCAACCGACACTGGCGTCAACTCACGTTTTGAGTGTGTTATTAGTTTGTTGTTGTTGTTGTGCAGAATGGCGTCGCGCCAAAATACTCACCTACATTTTCAGTTTGTTTTCGCTGTTTATTTTTTTGTTTTTGCTAAATGTTTTCATTTAACATTTTGCTGACCCATTTTTAATTTTTTTTCGTGCGTTCACATTTAATTTCCCTTCTGTCTGCCAGTGTTTAATTAACGCGTCGGCTGTGTGTACTCGCGGACACATTCAAACGAAACTGCAAAGCATAATAAAAAGCTTTCGTTTTTTTATATTTTTTATTTTTTTTTTAATATTTTTTATTTTAATTTTCACTCACCAACGCGCCATTTGGCGCCCGCCAATGGCTTTTTTATGTTTGGCACTTTAACCCTTTCGGTGCTCCTTTCAATTTCTCAATTGCTGCGATTTAAAATGCAAATGAAAACATTGGCAACGCCTGAAAAAAGACCCTCAATGATCTGACTGGCTGATAGTCTGTCTTGCATGTTGTTGCATTGTTTTTTTAGTTTAAATTGAATTTCATTTGGCATTCTTTGACCCCAACTGAGCAGACAACAGTAAACAACACTTTTTACTTTAATGGCAGACATCAACTACACCATTCGACTGAATGGCATTTGGTGTTAAGTTGAAGAAATTATAAATGTCTTTAAACCTGAATCCAGTTATCAGTAACCGAAAGTAGCAAAAGGGAGGGGTGTGTGGAAAAATGTGTATACCAAAGTATAAAAAAAATGTATTAACAGAACCAGAACACAGTATAAATTTTTATAAATTAAATTAAATTAATTAAATTTTTCATAAAAAATTTAACGTAAAGTTGAAGAAATTTGAAACCAGTTATCAGTAACCGAAAGTAGCAAAAGGAAAATGGAAAATGTATTACCAGAAACCGAGCTCAGTATAAATTTTTATGAATAAACATAATTTTAACATAAAAGAAGAAATTTGAAACCAGTTATCAGTAACCGAAACTAAACTAACTAACTAAAGGAAAGCGGTGTATTGAAGAACTTGTACACCAAATTGAAAAAAAAACTGATTATCAGCTCATGAATTAGGACTAAATTTCTATGAATATAGAATTTAATGCTAAATTAAAGAAATTGTCAAATGTCTTCAAAACCTAAACCAGTTATCAATAACCGAAAGCAAAACAGAATTGGTGTATATAAAAATTGGTACAACAAACTTAAAGCAATTGTTTACCGGAACGAGAACTCAGTATACATTTTTATGAATAAAGCATTTAACTTAAAATTGAAGAAATTTAAAACCAGTCATCAGTAACCGAAACCAAAACCAACTCGCTGGTGCAATAACCTCGAAAAAACGGATTACCTGAACCAGGCATCAGTTTGAATTTTTATGAACAGAAAATCTAATATTAAATTATTCAATCTTCAAACTTAAAACCAGTTACAAAAACCAGTTACAAATTCACAAATCGAAAATTGATAGCAGCAAGTTGAAATAGGATTCAAATGGCAAAATTTGTATGACAAAAATTGATTATTGGTAGCACAAAACATAGTAGTAAGTAATACTTGATCTCTATAAATCGGTTATTGTTAGCTAAAAACGAAACTAATACCAAAATCTTAAATACGATTTTTTTAATCACATGAGATCGTAAACAATTCGAAAAAGGGATGCAGTAAGAATCTGAAACACTTCTCACTAAATATTAAAATAAAAATTAGACAACATGAAAGAATCACGTACGCTTGGATTCGACAATGTTCCATGCAGTCAATTGTGCTGAATTACGAACTATCCCCAATGACTTGATTTGACTAGACTTCACTTGACTGAACTTCAAAACACTGTAGGTCTGGTCAACGCATACGGAATCTGAGGGCCGATAGAACCTTTAGAGAACACACCGGCTATGTTCCGAACAGTCCCCCTTGACTTGTTGTGACTAGACTTCACTTGGCTCGACTTAAACTCTCTGTTCCTCTGGATCTCATCCAACGCCTTCCACTCGTTCTGCCTACCAAGTTTTTATATCAAATCTGAGTATATAAAATCTGAGAGCCAACAGAGCGCTTCACCGCTGGGAACACGACGGCTAAATTCCAAAAAATGCTCATTAACTTATTGTGACGAAACTTTACTTATCTCAACTTCCACTTTCTGTTGGTTTGGATCTCATCTCTCTCTCGCATCCAAAACCTTTCTCCCATCACCTCTACTGAGTTTTTCAGTGTATTAAGGAATCTATGGGCCAACAGAACCCTCAGCCAATTATTTCTTCTTTGTAGCTAATATTATCCTGGTCCATGTAACCATCGATGAACAGCAACCATAGTGAAATTTCAACCCTTAAACATTACAAAATATTTAAATTTCTCAGAATTCTTTAAAAACAAATCTTCAGATTAATTTAACCAAAGTGACAACATAATTTCTGGCAATTATAGCCACACGTGCCTTATAAAAACTACTCCAAATATTAACGCTTAATAACAAAAACAACAACACAAAACAAAACATCACGCAATAACATTAAAATGTGCGTAAGAAATTTCGACAATAACCACAACAGATGCGCCCAACGCCAAATTAAATTTTCAATAAAATAAATATTTATTTTATTAAAGTGGCATATCCTGGGCAGCGCACACACACACACACACATACACACACAGATCTGCTTGCATACAGCAACCTCGCAGACACAGCTGTGCTAGCGTCGCACACCCCAACAGTCTGTCGTCTTCATTTTATTATTCCACATGCATTGTTATTGTTGAGCTTATTTTGGGCCAACTTTTCTTGCAAATATTTTCGGCAAAGGATTTGTCGGAGTAGGTAGAAAGAGTGCGACAGCGACCCAAACAGACAACGAGAGCGCGCGAAAAAAAGCGAAAGTACGCGCACACAGCCAACTCGCAGCGATGCGGCAAGGACAAGCGGCACACACACACACACACGTCATGGGCGTGTTGTCTGCGCCGCAATGTTCGCTTGTTGTTAGGTCGCCGTTGTTGTTGTTGTTGTTGGCCTTATGATGAACATTATTATGATTGCTGTATTTGTCAGAGAACACGACGGCGCAGCTGACAGCCGAAAGGGTTTTGCTGGCAAATTTTCAATGCGCCGCCAAAGGTTGGCGAAAAAATTCCATTACAATGCCAACAACAACACCACTTGGCAGATTGAACACAGCACGCGCCAGGTTTCGCGCCCAGTTTGAAATGCTTTTTGCGTTCTTTCACTTCTGATATTTTTTTTGTTTTCAGTCGCAGATCGACCGTTTTGCGCAGCAACGGCGAAAAAATTCAATCATTATCAACAGCGCCTGTGGAACTTTTTTTGTACTTCTTTTCAACTTGTTCGTAAAAATCACCTGCTATATGGTTTTTTGAAATTTTTTTTTTGTTTTGGTCTACGTAGCAACGAAAAAATTCTGGCAGCAACAAAGCATTTCAAGTGACAAAAATATAATACGAGTAAAAACCGTTGATACATTTCGCAATGTCTACTTTTTTCAATCACTTTTTTCGCGTTGTTGTGCTACGAATAATGAATTTTGTTGTCGCTATGCGATATGCAGACAGACCAAAGCATTTTATGGCTGGTCAGATTGTAATTTGTGCCACCCACATGTCGCCTACACGGCTGCAACATTTCAACAACAAAATCATACCAAAAATTCAGCGAAAAAATATCGAAAATATCGGCCAACGGCATTGCGTGATTTTTTAACCATTTCGAAATTCCTGTAGCCGACTGCTGCAAGGCAATATTTCAATATTTTTCTGATTCTGCAAACAAGTTTACGGACAGATTTGCATTGATGTTAATTGTTGAAGCACAAAAGCTGGGAGGAGACAATGGTTTTTTGAACCTTAGTGCAACAAGCACATTTTTCAAGGAAGAAACAAATTCATTTTCAGTAAAATTGTTTTGAATTTTTAAATTGAAATTGTTTTGAATTTAAGCTTAGTAGAACTTTACAGTAGTTTCAATATTTATTTTACTGAAAATTGTGTCATCTTAACTGACAATGTTCTCAGTTTTATCAGATTTATCAGATTTTGATTGGCAGTCAGACTGCTTTGAAGACACTTCTTTCAGTTACTACCAAGTCGAATATTGCACGAAGATGTCGCGCCTCACTACATGCCACAAAATGACAACTTTCCAGGTATCCAATAGCGTCCTGCTACTGTATAGTCAGTAATGAGTGAAATCTTCGTGCAATTTACGTTTTCAAAACAATTCAAGCGCGTTTAAAGCAGCTTGACTGAATAAAAATCCTTAAAAGCCGTCAGAAAAAATTTCTAAAATGTCAGTAAAAATTACAAAATTGTCAGTAAAAAGACCCAGTAAAACTAAACAAATTGTCAATTAAAATTACAAGATTGTTAGTAGTCAGTAGTGAGTGAAATCTCCATACAATTTACGAATTCAAAACAATTAACTCAAGTGCGTTTAACAGTCAAACCTAAATTGGAGCGTTGAGCGTTGCGTTTTCTGACGCAACGCTCTCGCTCAGTGCGGCATACCGAAATTGAAGCGTTGCGTTGTGATTGTAAAAATCATGAAATGTAAAAAAATATCTGTTTAGTTGCCAAAAAAAACAAATTATTATTATTTTGCAAAACTTAGCTCTTATTTGAATAAATTCCTCACAATTTAAATCAAATCAAATATAAATTACAGGCGTTTTTGTTAGTCGCAGCCAACTTCAACCGCTAACGCCTTGTCAAAATTGGAAATTCGAATAGCGCAGCGTCAGAGCGTTTCAATTGCGGTTTGCCCCATACATTTTGTATGGGCATGAAGCAATTTTGACAGTTGTTTGCCGCTAACGCTCCAATTTAGGTTTGACTGTAAAGCAGCTTGACTGAATAAAAATCGTATAAGCTGTCAGAAAAAAATTTCTAAATTGTCAGTAAAAATGAAAAAGTTGCCAGTAAAAATGAAAAAAATTGTCAGTAAAAAGAAAAAAATTTTCAATTTCAATTATATGATTGTCAGTTCAAATGAAAAAATGGCCAGTCAAATTGATAAAACTGTCAGTAGAAATTATCAAATGATAAGATTGTCAGTGATAATGAAAACGACCTCAAGATTTATTGACTAGAAAGCGTGTTAAGCTGCCGAAAGTGAATCAGACAACTCTCATCGCGTCACAATTATGGATTTCAAACCTCTTCACATAATAGAAGTTAATATTTGTCAACTTAATGGGCCACGATTCCACGGTCTGCATCGGCTTTCTCTTGTCGCCAGCGTTAACTATTCAAGAAGTTAACGATGAGTCGGAGGCTGCTCTAACCTGGTCTAACCTAGTTAAATGGCATCTCTTGCAGTGTTTTCTGCAGCAAGATGACGAAGAGAAACAGAGACATTATGGATTGAAGAAAGTTTTCGTCCTATGTCGTGGATCCAATCTCGCTAAATGACAACTCTCGCTTGCAGTAAGCTGTGATGAGGAAGAAAAAACGTTATCCATTGAGGAATTCAAGATACATTTTCGTCGTGATGAAAGAAAAACAAAACTTCCTTTGAAGAACATTTTCATCGTAATTCCATCAGTCTTCCCATTAGAATCATCGCAGAACTCAGAGTAATAAATCTAATCTTGTTATATGACAACTTTCGCTTGCAATAATATCTGCACGAGCTATGGTAATGAAGAAGAGACAGAAAGGATACAACACTTCCTAGGACACTGCCCAGCTCTATAGGAAAGTAGTAGCATTTTTCGGGTTCTAGGTTCTTTTCTTATCTTAGAAATACAGCAAAAGTTAGTTTATCAGATCCTGCTAAACTTCATCAAGAAGTCAATTTGGGTCGTTCATTCAAGGAGACTATAGAATATTGCGGGTAAGAGACAGCAGGATATTTCTTCGGGCCTCCGAGTAAAAATGTGCTTTTTACAGCAGACACCCTACACAACATAACCTAACTTAAACCGCCCACAGATTTAGAAATTCTTAATTTTTGGACATTCATTTGTTATATTTTTGGTCACAGAATTTTTAGTAAGAAAGAAAATATTTTACAACATTTTTAAACATATTACAAATTTATAAACATTTATTTTTTAACACCTTAGCCAACAATCAGTAGTTATGTTCGTCGTTGCGAAGCATTGCCTTGGTTCTGGTAGGATTCCCCATGCTGGAAATACAAAATTTAAATAAGATTAAAAAAAGAAATCGCTTTAAGTATTAAAAACAATGTTGACAGCAAGGTCCCCAAGTCATTGTTGGACAATGTTCCTGGTGGTGAAGGATTACAAGTTATTTTGTAAGTAATAAGGCAGCAAAAAATAAGTCGGAATGAAGTTTAGACGTGGGATTTTAAAAAAATAAATTATTATTATTTTTTTTATAGAATTTTTTCTAAAAAGAAGCTTGTTAGCCAAGTCAGAATAATATTCCAAAATGAGACGAGTAACTTTTTTCTATGGCTTTTATACGTTTTCAAACTCCCTTAAAAATTGCTCAAATAAGAAAAACACAAGCAACCATTGAACAATTTTTAAAGTAGAAATTTCGAAAATCAATTTTTATTCGCTAAAATCATATCAACCTGAATTTGTTGCATGAGAAATTTTGAATTCAAAAAATATTTGAGAACATTTTCAATAGTGTGAACTTTGGTGAAGCTGGAACTGAACATTTGCAACAGTGCCAATTTTTGTGAAGCTATTACTGGAACTTGGAACACATTCGAATGTGAACCAATTATAAGAAGACTTAGAAGTTTTAGAGAACATTAATTATTGCGTCCATTTTGGTGAATCTGACAATGGAACTAGAAATGGTAAAACTTTAAGGATAAACTTAGGGTAGGAAACAAAAAATCTAATTACCCACTCAGACCACATTTTACTATTTTTCTATAGGTTGGGTATGGAACCCGATTCGGGAAAGCCCGTACTTCCGCTCGAAGTACCTTTGTGAGTGCAGTTTTTGAGTAGCAGAAGGAGGCACAGAAGAAAGAACGCGCTGAAGAACATTAAAAATCAACAATTGACTTGCATTATCTCTGTTAGATCTGTAATAATGCCTGAAATATTTCAATCACGTCAACTATAACTCTCGACACTGACATAGAAAATGTAATCATAATCAATTCCAGCTCTTTTTTATAGTGACAAGTTCTAATAAGTATAAGTGTCCAGTGATAACTCCTGTAAGTGCCTTTACAGCAGATCTGTTAAAAAGTCAGCTGTTCTTTTCCTAACTAATTTTGCCCAAATTGACCTTAAAATTTTAACCAAAAGTCCATTAACTCATAAGTCGCTGATGAGTAATCAATTCTATGGGAAAGATCTTTAAATACTTAGATATTATATAAACTAATTCCATGATTTCGCTGCAATCGTTATTATTTTTTTATTTTCTATAGGCGAAAGAAAACAATTATTAAAAACATTATTTGTATCATTTCACTCATAATGCATGCAACATATTCATTTTTCAAAGCCTGTCGTCGTAATTCTTTTCATTTATTTATCATTTCACTCTTAATGCATCCAATATTCTTTTTTCAACGTCTTTCGACGTAACTCTCTTCGATTTTTTCTCATTTCACTCCTAATGCATCCAACATATTTGCATATGTATTTTGTTAGTCTCTCTCTACGCCTTCTGTCGTCCTTTTTTTATATTTGTTTTCTACTTGCTCTGGAAATTTTGTTTAATGACCGATTCCTTATTTGCACCAACGTCATGGACTACAATATCTTCTTCCTAGCCTTCGTAGCCTCAACACTTTCAATAATCCTTGAAATCCTTTATCCTGTAGCAGGATCATCGCAATGCTCTCAATATTCCTTGAAATGAAAATATACTGCAATGATGAGTATCAAACAAAACAAAAGTTTCCAACACAAAATTCTTTAACATTTGGCCGGGTATTTTGTCTCAGTCTGCTTCAGGCCACCGTTGATTGCTACTTCGATTCGTATGGAATTGCTACGCCAACTGGTCCGATGGTCCAAACTACTCCAACTATGAGATCCATAATTAATTTGTCTGTATTTTGTTCTTCGAATGTGCTTTGATCTGCTTTATTTCTAACAAACGATTTTAATTCTCTTCGTTATAGAATTGTTCGTATGACTGTGAAGTGAATGAATTTTAAAAATAAATTCATTTTCATATTAAAATTTTGTCCATCCTTATTTTATGCAAAAAACTGTATCTTTAATCTCAAAATCCTCATTTAACAAAGTGTTTTCAAACAGATTGTTGAAGAATACCAAGAAGAAAACTGAGTCAAGCAATCACAAAACTGTCTGAAAAGTTTCTTTAGTACGAAATCGTATCTTTTTAACGCTGTTGAGCGTAACCCGATCACATTTATAAAACCCAACAGTGGCGCACACAGGGGGGGGGGGGGGTTTAGGGGTTCAAACCCTTCCAAACACAAAAATTGCTGGCACAAAATGTGGTTTCGAACGGTATTCGGCACAAAAGTTGTACGCAAACCTCCCCCTCAAAATGAAATCCTGTGTGCGCCACTGCAACACGAGATGTAGATTACTAAAGCCATCAATTGGAGAAATAGTGGATTTTTATCACTGCACCCTGTACAGTGAAACACGCTTAAATAGATACCTCTCCTCTGAGGAACCTATTCAGTTTAAATAACCAATATTTGTGGGCATTATGCGCTATGTACGCTTAAGTACTGCACCCGCCTAATTACCCGCTGAAGTACCCGCTTAAGTACTGCACCCACCTAATTACCCCCTTGAGTATCCACTTAAGTACTGCAACCGCCTAATTACCCGCTGAAGTATCCGCTTAAGTACTGCACCCGCCTAATTACCCGCTGAAGTACCCGCTTAAGTACTGCACCCACCTAATTACCCCCTTGAGTATCCACTTAAGTACTGTACCCGCCTAATTACCCGCTGAAGTACCCGCTTAAGTACTGCACCCACCTAATTACCCCCTTGAGTATCCACTTAAGTACTGCACCCGCCTAATTACCCGCTTAAGTACCCACTTAAGTACTGCATCCGCCTAATTATCCGCTGAAGTATCCGCTTAAGTACTGCACCCGCCTAATTACTGGCTTGAGTACGCACTTAAGTACTGCACCCGCTTAATTACCCCCTTGAGTATTCACTTAAGTACTGTACCCGCCTAATTACCCGCCTAAGTACCCGCTTAAGTACCTCAAAACGATTACATTTATAGGTGAGTTACTTAAGCGGGGTGGAATGTATTTAATATTAAAAAATTTTCCGAAAACCGTCGAAATTTTTGTCAATCGTAATTTCCGGAGAATAGTTCAAACTCTCTTGAATCTGTGGCTAAAATAAACAATAATAACCGTTGTATATTTTTACATTAAATTTTTTCTTGATTTTGTTTGACTTTATAAAACCTTACGGTCCAAAAACTTAATCGTTTTTCAAATTTTTCAAGTTTGAAATTCCAACAAACTCTTTGAAATAAGTGTCAAAAAAATTTTCATTTCTCCATTTCGAAGCAATTTTTTTAATACAAAATGTTCAATTTTTCTAGTTTAAATTACATTTTAATTTACATTTTTTTTTTGATTTTGTTTGACTTTAGAAAGCCGTAAATCCATCCAAAAACTTAATCGCTTTTCAAATTTTTTAAGTTTGAAATTACATCAAATTCTTTGAAATAACTGTCATTAAAAATTTCTTTCCATTTCAAAGCACTTTTTGTAATACAAAATGTTCATTTTTTCTAGTTTCAAAGCACTTTATGTGACATCGAAATTTTCTATGTTCAAAGCACTTTGTATGATGTCAGCTATGAATGAATGAATAAGTATGACAACGTTTACATGATGGCAAAATTTGTTTTCTATGGAAATTGGATTATTGCAATAAAAAATTTATGGCCGTTTTTATCATTGTTTGCTTCTATTTTCACTTGCTTCTTGGGCACAAATTTCAATTTCCTGCTCAACTATTCGCCATTTCCCTTCTGAAAGTTCTAGCCTTGTTTCTTCATTACTGGCGCAACGATGAAGCCGCATAAACACTGGCAGCGTTCAGCAGCATTACGCAAAATGCTACTATTCAAACACTGAAAATAGTAAAGATTAAAAAAAAACGCTGTTTCCTACTCGACGTTAACCGGCAGCTGGTATTGTAACGAAAAATGTTAACCTATCAGCATTCTGCCTTCGCTACTCTCGGCTGTCATAATTTCAAATTATTCAATACCACATTTCATATCACCTCCTTTAATTTCATTCAAAAATAAAAAATTAAAAAAAAAATATGTATTGACTGCAGCAGGCTGCGATGCAATGCGTTTGAGTGGAAAAGCGTACAGTGAATTTTGCATTTTCCGTGGCGGAAATTTGTATTGAAATCTTTCATTCATGCATTCAACAACCAAACCCAAAACAACAATAACTAAAGAGACGACTAAGACACAAAACGTAAAAGCACAGTAAACTTTTTATGCCACTTTCGAGTTGCCACTTCCGCCACCACATCCGCACGCCATGCAACGAACGACGTCTGCAGGCGGCGCATTTGTGTTGCCTGGAACAGCTTCAAGGCTCACGGCAGTGCAAAAGCTTGGGAGAGTGTGTGTGTGCGAGCGAGACAGGTAGTCAGCACATTTGCCTGGTCGATTGGGTTTTTTGCCTTTTTCAAAATCCTTTCATGACATTCAAAGTCAGGTTGTGGCATAAGTTTCTGACTTGCACTCTCCTCGTCCCGCTTGCAATAATTTCGCTTTCGTTCTCTGTCAATGTCACTCGATGCGACTCGAGAGTTGCGCCTTGTTTATGACTTCATTAAATGCAATCACGCTGTCACGCCCACACACTCGCCGCCTCTGTCGCTGTCGTTGCTGCCCGCAAGGTTTCACTTCAGCTGCAGCCAATGAGATGATGCAAATATCACTTTGGTGCGCAAAAGTGCCATTTTTTTCTGCATTTTCTTATTTGCATTTCGCCTCCCTTCGGGCCGCGCCAACTCAACTCTTTTGCCCGCTCGCTTGTTTGCGCTCGTTGGCAAACTTTTAAATGGATTTTAAATTGTGTTGGGGCTTTTAATTGGATGCGCACTTCAAATGAAAATTAGTACGAGTCGCAGTGACAGTGCGAACGAACATAGTAGAGAACGTTGGCCATTGCACAAAAGCGCACCGCGCCCCTCCACGCGGTCCTCTCTATTCCTGTTGAAAAGCACAGTGTGCGCAACTGACAGTTGTACGCAAAGAATGACAGGCCAAGCAGCAGTAGTGACAGTTGTTTTAAGTGTGCAGTGTGCTCGCCCTCAACAAGTCCAAACTACTTACTTCATTTAGTTTTTTCATTATGATTTTTTCATCTTTTTGTACCTTAAATGCTGATTTTGAAAAGTCATCTTTTTCGCTTTGGTTTTTTTGTTATTTTTTATAAAATCTTTTATTTGCATGTGTGAGGGTTTACAATGAAAACAAAAAGCTTTTAGTATTTTTTCGTTGCTGTAACTTTTTGCAATAATTTGATACTTAAGTAGGATTTTGTTTGCATGGTGCAGCAAAAAACGTAGCACTTAACATGGCCAACACTTGACTTGGTTAATGTGCCAGTTCGCATGGAAATGGAATGGCCAAGGCATTCACGCTAATGAAGGACAGTTGCAGACAGAACTCGTAGCTACACTTTTGTCATAATTTAAAGACCATCAAGTTGGCTATGAGCGGCACAATGTTGACGTTTTTTCTAGAGTTCTTGTCGTCGTTTATTTATGAGACACATATTTAAATTATTAGGTAATGAGTTACAAACTGAACTTAAAAACTGCATACCTTATGTAATAATTTATTTATTTATTTACTTATTTATTTATTTATTTATTTACTGATTTATTTACTTATTTATTAATTAATTTATTTACTTATTTATTTATTTATTTATTTATTTACTTATTTATTTATTTATTTATTAATTTATTTATTCTATATTTATTTATTTATTTATTCATTTATTTATTTATTTATTTATTTATTGATTTATTTATTTATTTATTTATTTATTTATTTATTTATTTATTTATTTATTTATTTATTTATTTATTAATTTATTTATTCTCTATTTATTTATTTATTTATTCATTTATTTATTTATTTACGTACTTATTTATTGCTTTATTTATTTACTCATTTATTTATTTATTTATGTATTTATTCATTTATTTATTTATTTAGTTATTTATTTATTTAAATATTTACTTATTTATTTATTTTTTTTGGTATATTTATTTACTTATTTATTTATTTATATATTTATTAATTTATTAATTAATTTATTTATTTATTCATTTATGTATATATTTATTTATTTACTTATTTATTCATTTATTTAATTTTTTTATTTATTTGCTTATGTATTTATTTATTTATTAATTTGTTTGTTTATTTATTTATTTATTTATTTGATTTTTATTTATTTATTTATTTATTCGTTTGATTATTTACTTATTTATTTATTTATTTATTTATTTACTTACTTATTTATTTATTTATTTATTTATTTATTTTTTTATTTATTCATTTATTCGTTTATTCATTTATATATTTATTTATTTATTAGCTTATTCATTTATTTCTTTATTTAGTTACTTATTTTATTTTATGATATTTTATTTATTTATTTACTTATTAATTTATTGTTTTTTTCTTTATTTATTTATTTATTTATTTATATATTTATGTTTTTGTTTTATTTATTTCAACAACAATTCAATTTCAATTTCATTATTCCAACCATCTTATTTTCAAACACCTGGTAGAGATTTAACTCCTAATTTACGCCCTCCGGGGCCAGTCCTCCAAGCACTCCCCTTCTGGACATTTTACAACCTTTCTTCCCACTTCGAACTTTCCATTATTTTTGTAACTTTTATCTCCAATCCCTTCTGTCGTACTTATAAGGTACTTGTACACTAGGAAACATTTCACATGGAAACATGCTATTGGAAACACATCGGAAACATAAATGTTTCTTGTTGTCCGGAAACATGTTTTCAGTACCTTGTACACTAGAAATGAAAATCGTCGGAAACACGTTGCCGGAAACAATTTGAAATGTTTCCAAGTTCTTCCCCTACGATGTTTCCGATGTTTCCAACCCGGTATGTTTCTGGTCTTTGTACACTACGTCATTGTACAATGTTGTTGGAAACATGTGGTGCTTGATTTCAACGTTTGAAATTTATTATTGTATGTCGGTGAGTGAAATAATATTGGCAAATACGTAAATAAAAACTAAAAATACAAAAATAAACAAATTATTTTCAAGACAAGACCTTGAACTCAACGTCGCACAATGGGGTAAACATGCCAAAAACCCGCGCATTGCCTATTTTATGCTGTAGTATCTATACGGTTAAAGATAAATACCTCAAATTTGGACATCTCCTTCAGGACTCTTCAGAGATTTGTCCACCATAATTTTATTTTATTTATTGTACCGTGCATCGGCACCCTACAGTCGGCAATTAGGCATTTTTAAAATCTTCATTAGTAAAAACAAAACCAAAGTTATAGTATTTACATCTACCCAAACTGACTTATGAATACTCTGGATTGTAGCCACGCCCCGATTTTTCGCCTCCTTTCATAAAACACCCATATAAAACACATACATGTAGGGTAACTCGTATTTAAACAAAAAACATTTTATATGGGTTGATACGGCTCATAACGGGTTAATGGTACTTCCCACCCCCACTTACCGTTATAAATAACCACAAAAGTGCAGATGAAGTTGGTTAATATATAAATATAATACATTTTTCCAATTTAACAAAGTATGCTTACATGGCAACCCTACTTAAAAGTGGGCGTACCATGCCCATTTTTACGTCAGAGTTTAGTTATGCCACTTGTAAATTCTTTACAAAGTTTTATTGAAATATATTGCCTTTTTCGAGAATCATCCTACGTACCAGCCGAAAAAATTGATAAAAAATGTTTTATTTTAGCATATTTATTAATTCAGGTGATAAATCACATCTATTTTTACTTTATTTATTTTTTTTAATACTATATATATGCACCAAGTGTTATAAACGTACCGACCCATACGCGCGTTAAAAAGTTTTCGGTTCTAATATATTTATTTTCTTACTAGGAGAAGTGAATAAAAGTCCAAAAATCCAACCATTCCGCAGCTTTCCGCAGACAAGTTGGGTATCATTTTTTTTATGAAGGTTCCTACTCACCTTCCCTAAAGATTTTCGATTATCCATGATTATCCATAAAAGTTATACACCACGAAAGTAGGACATTTTCCTAAAAAATCGTCCTTTTTGCCCAAACTTTAAGAACTTATATCTTTACAAGAAAATGTGTCATGTAAAAGAATTATATGTCAAATTCATTATAGGAATATGCTTATTATAAGTACTAAAAATTATTTGATTTTATTTATAAACAACGATTTTATTGAGATTTTAGCACACCCATCAAAAAAGTTGCGTCGACAAAATGAAATTGAGTATAAAAACACCCAACTTTGAATGGCTATATAGCAGCCAGTTTTAGTTCAATTTACATGCAAAAAGCGTTTTCTGATTACTACATGCATGCAGATTACGAAACAACCAAAAAAAAAGTTGGGCCCGTAACTTTAAGATTAGCCGTAATGCGCGGGTTTTTGACATGTTTACCCCATTGGGCGTCGTGACGCTGAAGGATTATGCGCCAAATTACTACGAGAACTATCCACGGAATATCCGATCCAGTTTTCGAATTTTTTTAGAATGTCGACTCGTCGAAAGTCGAGTGTAAGCTTCAATCGAATTAATAACACTGGACAACAGCATGTCTGTTGCACAAAGATTCTTACATGAATCTGAATAGTTTTTCCGTGCTGTTTTCAAAACCATATTCCGTTTGTATGTAACAGCTCTAGTTTTCGTAAAAAATGGGAGTCTAATTTTTTCGAATTTTCCTCGACTTTTTCACGTTTTCAACTGTAATCCTATCGACATGATTTTTATATCGTTGCACTTACAACATCTTACGCCTTCTTTTCTGACATTCATCAATTTTATGCGTTCCAAATTGGCGTGGTAATAAGGTTTCAAAGTAGGGAAATATGGAATTTCAAGGCGTTTCATCTGATGGCGAAAATTGTACAGATGATTCATAAATCAAGTTACGAAGTATATGAATATCTTAAGAAGAAACATCATGCAATACAACTGAGGCAACATTTTTGGCGGAATACTCATTAGCATCGAAATAATACCAAAAATGTGTAATTTCAACACTTTTCAGCGATTTGTCAATGATTTACTTAAAAACAAAGGCCTTCAAAATATGCAAAGTTTTTGTTTTTACTTGCCACCGCGTGCCAAACCGAGAGCTTATTTCCGCATGACTTGTGGTCAGGGCTGGAAACGTCCCAAAGGGAACGGTGTTTTTCCACCGCAGAAATAAGTTCGGATTGGTATCCATCGCTCCAATCAAACAATTCGCTCGCAACTCGTTGACTCTTGCTAAAGTCGGGGAGGATTTCCTCATCAGAAATAATTACCATTGCTATATGCGACGCGAAATTGAAAAATTTTACTCAAACACTCAAACAAAATTTTCGGGAAACTCGAAACGTTTCCCATGCGTGTTTCCATTGACACCGGAAACACGGAAACATATGGAAACTTGAGAAAATGTTTCCCTCATGATGTTTTCAAGTATTGTACACTATGGAAACATTTTGAAATTTTCGTTGCCCAGAAACAAGGAAACAATGCCGGAAACTGTTTCCATTTTCACAGAAACAAGTTTTCATGACCTTATACACTAGGGAAACGTGTTTCTTGCCTGTTTCCGACATGTTTCCTTGTGAAATGTTTCCTAGTGTACAAGCACCTATAGACTCAATTTTAGTGCCTCATACTGCCTCATGTACTGGATTTGGTCTGTCAAGTTGTACAAAATTATTTCCAATAATTGTCAACAGTTTCTCGATTTATTAGGGCAACAAATTGCAATCGCATTGTCTCGCCAAAACTTCATCAGCTTTATAAATTTCTCAATATTGATATGAATTCAATTACCAGACTAGATACTTTCCTCATACGGTGAACATTGCACTGTCAATAAATGCAGTTGACATTATTACAAATTTCTTCATATCGTTAACAATGCAATTTCAATAAATACAGTTGACATTATTAAATAAATTTTCTAGCTGTAGTACTGTGCATTAAAACCATGTCTACATATTTAACAAAACATATTTTCTTCAATTAAAACTTGCTACCTGAATCGATTTAATTAATTGCCAAACTGCTGAGTTCAGCCCACTGGCGCCTAAAATTATGCAACGACAGGGCCGATATTACATAATTTTGCTTTTGGCAAGCTATCCAATAAAATTCTGTCCATATGCTTAATTGAACTTATTCAATTCGATTCAAAATTGGCTGCTTAAATCAATGTAATTAATTGCCAAACTGCACAGTACTGCGTACTTGCGCCTAGAAGTATGCTATCAAATAACGAGTACAGCACGTTCGAGCGCATAAATCTGACGTGCGCCCATTAAGCATGTCAGTCATAATGACATTGCGACGTTATTTCCTCTCAACCACCCACTCACCTACCCACTCCACGCACCTGTCACATTGGCCATAAACGCACAACGTTGCAGTTAACAACAACAACAACAGCGTACTTAATTAAAGTCATCAAAAATTTGTTGCAAACACAAAACGAAAGACGAAGAGCGAAGAGCGAAAGGGTGAAAACACGAAAGGGGGGAACGAGAAGCGAGGCAGAAAAGTGCAATTAAGATCAAGTTTATGAAAGTGATGCAGGCCAAGAGTGAGCGAGATGGCACGAGTGTAACTACTTTACTGCCTGTGAGCGTCTGTTGGGTGATTTGGCGAACAGGAAAAAGGGGGCGGTGCAGGGAAGCTGCGTGATTAAAGCGATGATTGCCGCCAAGTTTTGTCTGTATAAGCAATAAAACTTAAACCAAACAAAAGTAAAAACATATCCGAATTAAGCGAAAACGGAAAGAAAGAAAAATGCAAACGACTTTTTTTAACACTTTAGTGTTTATGCTTTTAATTTTTTCTGTTAAAAAAGCAACATAAAAAAATTTTTAATTTGTTAAAAAATTTAATACAAAAAAGTTTGCCCCTGAAATTTGTTGTTGTGGTCACACACACACAATACAGAGGCACAATTTGTTAATTAGTGGGTCATGGGTCATGCAAACAGTGGACACAACGCAATTTTTTCTTTCTTTTTTTTAATACGTCGTCAAAACGACTGCAGCACTCACCTTCGTGCTGCCAGTTTGCCTCCCAAAGAGGGCGTCGCACTCGCTGGCTGGTACGCATTCACATTACCGTTAATTATTATGGGGCTTGTTAATATCATTGTTGTTGTTGTTGTTGTTGTTGTTTTGGTTTTTCTGCATCTGCTGCGCGCATGTAGTAATTTTATGTGAAAATTTTTGCAAATATTGACAGCATCATTATGCCACCCGTCGCTCCATCCACCACACCGAATCGCTCTGAGTCGCGTAAAACCAAACAACACGCAACAACACAACGCACCGCAGCTCGCGTACCTGTCGCGTACCACAGCCGACTTGAGCCGTGCGCGCAGTTGTGGTTTTATTCTTCTTCTTCTTCTTGTTCTTATTTGTGTGTGGCTTATGCTACAATGAGTTATTTGCGTCCGCCCCCTCGCCAGCGCTTTTCCTTTTCCTGCCCGCACCAAAAGACCGCTGCAGCGAAACGCTTAACGGCTGAAATTGCATTAATTTGTTTTTTTTGCACTCTTTGCTGCATTTTCGTATAATTTTAATGAGCACTTCATGTGCCTGCACCAGTGTCTCTGCAGCTCAGCGTGTCTCTGTGTGCGTCTCTGTGTGTGTGTGTGAATATTTTCACCAGCAACTGCAAGCAACGATCTTTTTCCGCTTGTTTTTTTTATTGTTGTTGCTGTTAATTAACATTTTAAGGATATGACAGCGTTCGCTTGACGAGCAAACGAAGTGTACAAATGATAGCGGGGAAAGGGGGAGCGGAGGGCGCACAATAATTGCATCCACCATAATGATGAGCAATGCCAGGCGCGCTGCTTGCTGGGTGGATGTAACGAAATTGTTGTTGTTATAGCTGTGCACTTCTCACTTTACAAAGAGCGCAGCGCAAAAGGCCACTGCCAACAATGTTGTCGAAAAATAAGGGGAAATATTTGCATGCATTAACAACACTGACATCAATTAACGGCACGCAACAGCTGTTAGGTGCTATTTGTTTTTTTTTTTTGTTAAGCGCCAACAGCTGAGAAATCTTAGTTAAATAAAAATCTGTTGGGGCACATTAACAAATTAGCGTTAACGACGAGTGAAAAGTGATTTGTAATTGTTGTAATCGGTTCAGTTTTAACATAAGTTTGCTGTGTTCTTACGTAGATGGGAAGGTTAAGTTGCAGCTCTTAAAATCCCTGAATAAATAACATTCCTCTAGGGTTCTAAATATATACAGTGCCTCAAAAAATTATTCGTAATTTCAATTTTTCTGAAAGATAATCAAAATATCTGTATTTAATCTAAATTATTTTGTATAAAAAGTATTCATATCTTCTGATTGGTTCATTACCTTTAATTGTTGCATAAAATTTCAATCCAATTTGGATATAATGGCTTTAAATTTGATTTTAAACATAAATGCAACATAATTCACATCAAAAGTATTCGTAATTAACCAATCATGGTATTTTTTGCGAAAATCCCGTCATGTTGTCAAACTGATTTCGCCATTATCAAGATTTACATTCATTTCAGCAGTAGAGTTTGACAAGTGTGTTTGTTTTTTGTTTGCATTTAAAATTTTATTGACCAACTGGGCAGACAATCCCAAGAAACCACTTTAGAGGAGAAAAAAATTATCTATAACCTTCGAGATGAAGGAAAAACTCATCTTCAGATTTCGAAATCTGCAAAGAGAAGTATATGTAACATCCACAGCATTCTGCAAAGAAGTTCACTTAAGCTGGGTCAAAGATGTGGCAGACCTCAAAAACTAAAGCCCCGCGATAAAGTTTTTATTATTAGACAAATCAAGGCACAACCACGAAATTCTGCTCCAGAAATCAATAGAAGTCTTGCTGAATACAATGGAGTCCACGTCAGTGATGAAACCGTACGCAGAACTCTGCGAGCTGCTGGTTACCACGGACGAACCCCACGTGTCAAACCCCTTATCAGTGCGAAGAACCGGAAGAAGCGTTTAGAGTTCGCGCAGATGTACAAAAACCATGGAATTGAGTTTTGGTCCAAAGTAATATTTAGCGATTAAACCAAATTTAACATTTTTGGACCGGATTGTGGAAATAAAGTATGGCGGAAAATATATGGAAATGGATCCCAAAAACACATGTTCTTCGGCTAAGCACGGTGGTGGTAACGCAATGTTGTGGGGGTGTCTAGGTCTAAACGGCGTTGTCAATCATATCCAAATTTTAAAAGATAACTTAAGAGCCAGCGCTGTAAAGTTAGATGTTTCGGGTGATTTTGTGTTTCAACAAGACATTGATCCGAAGCATACGGCTCGCAACACGAAACTTTGGTTCCTTTACAACAATATATGGTAAAGTTGCTGGAAACACCACCGCAGTAACCGGATCTCAACCCTATTGAGCATCTATGGGCAGATATGGAACGATCTATTCGCAAATGTCACATAACTTCAGAAGAGAGTTTAATGGATGCTATAGTTAAAGAATGGACCAATATTTCGCCTGAAAGAGCTCAAAAACTGGTTGCACCTATGCCAAACCGCTTAAAGGAAGTTATAAGTATGAAAGGATAAGCAACTCATTACTAATCCGATATGTTTTTTGTATATATAACCAAAAGATTTTCTCTTCCGAATATTTTTGTGAATTTTTGCTATGTTTTTTGTTGAAGTGTTTTTTGCCAACATTTTTGTCAAAATTGAATTATGTGTTGGTGTTAAAATAAAAAACAATGTCTAATTAGACAATATACATGGTTTTCAATCATAATTTTTTGCTATTTATAACTTTTTTTTCAAATCATTCTTCAAATATTAAATTCCGAATACTTTTGTGAGGCACTGTACTCGTATTCTCTAGTCATCCAATCGAATTATTTCCATGTACTGTTCAAATATTGATTATATGTAGTATACCTTTTGATGAAAAAATTCCCGTAATTTCCCATAAAAACAAACTGCACTTGAGTTGTTGTCAAAATCTATTTTTTCCGGGTATATGTTCTAGGAAAATGTTAATCGTAATAGACCAAAAATGTAAAGAAACCACTCGTGGTTTCTTCTCATTGCATCGTACAAACTATTTGACCAAAAACAAGATTCATATCATTCTGCTAGCTGCGACATGAATCCTACACCCAACATGAATCCCAGACATGAATCCTAGACATGAATCCTTGTGAATTTTTTCTATTCCCACGACTCCAGTGACCACTTCACGGAGAGCGTTTTGAGACCATTTAGGCGATAATGAAGAACTCTAATGAAGAACTCGCCAAAGGAGCTAAAGTAACCCTAGAATCAGCCTATGAAGTGTTTTTATGATTGGAGGAAGCATTGGTATATGTGGAGATTAATTTGAAGAATATCAACTGAATATCGTTTTCGTTTTATTAACACTAGAATGCCCGACAGTCTGACCTACCAAAAATGCCCATATGTTGTCATTTCGACTGCAATATTGTTTACAGCCTTTTTTTTATTTCATTGGTTTTCAAGTACCAAATATGAATAATTCTAATTTTAATTTTTTTGGAATTTCATTTTTTTATGGTTTAAAAAGTAAATTCATTAAAATATAATGGCGTACTTTACACATAAATGGGATAAAATGAAATGAAATTTGGGATTTGGAATTTGTGAATGAATTTTGTGAGTGAATTCTGGATTGAAAAACTTGGGAACCTTGTCACAACCTACTATGATATATATTTTCTTTTAAATATTTGCAATTATTTAAAAGACTCATATTTCGCAATTGAAGATGCATATTTGTCTATTTATCAGTAAGATTTCCTTTTGGGCATTTAAGGTAAATGTTGCAAAATTGGGGTAAAACATTTTTTTACAATATTTTTAATTTATTTATTCCATTTAGCTTTAAAAATTAGTAAAAGTCACGTAAGATATTTTTTTAGAAAGCGATAAGCAATGAAAGTTGTTTACAATAAAAGACCTCAATGTAGTCAAAATGACTACCTTGGGCATTCTAGTGTTTAAGAATTCCGGGTATTTTTTTACCAGAAGATAAGTTCTCCACCTCGCTGTTAGTTAGGGAAAACCGCTTTCGGTATATCTTTACTGCTGACTTATTTTGTTCTACCCTGAAATGTCAAGAAACCCATCAATGGATAAATCTTTGATTTCGTACATCAGCTCTATCACCGATGCTTACTTCAGCGCGTTTTTATCCTTAAAAGCCAACACGCAGCGTACAAGTTCCAATGAAATTCAAAGCATTATTTTTCTTCCAGCAAGGAAAGAGTGATACGAAACGAGGGAGAAGGAACTTATATGCCTTTACCTTAAAAAAGTTCCAGAAAAGAAAGAGTGGTTCGAATCCTGGGAGAAGGAAGGAAGAAATGAAGGTGAAGGACCTTAAAGCAATCTAAGCCTTAGCAGCCGGGCAATCAGCTAGAATACAAATATGGGCAGAAAAAATTCCCTTAAGTGTTCTGCAGCGTTCCAAATAGAAAGATCTCTGCTTTCAAGATGGTACAAAGCTCCAATTGTTTTTATGATCATGGGACTTTTGTCATTTTTGAGTAGCGAACAGTTATTGTTTCTATCCATCCATCCAGAGGCTTCATGTACACCTAATTCTCTTTTTACTCGAAAGATACGTTCCCAAAAAATTCGTGTAAAAAGAGAATTAGGTGTAAACAATATTAAAAAATTATTGTTAGAGTTCACTTAATTTATTTCTTTCTTATGCGTGCTCTATGAGATTCAAAAAAAATTCCTAGAATATTAAAAATCGTGTTAAAACAAAACAATTCGTATAAAAGGAGAATTTTTTTTTCTTTTTCACTCGTGTTAACCCTTAAATGCATGGGGCAATTATTTTCGAATCAATCTAGAGCAAGCACAAACATGATTTAAATTGATTCAACAGATGTACGAAGGATTTAGGATTGTACCATATATGGTACGCCATGCATTTAAGGGTTAAATCAAATTCGTTTAAAAAAAATTCGTGTAAAAAGAGAATTAGGTGTAGTTCATTTATTAGATTCCACAAACCCCTCTTCGGGTCGAAAGAATGTCAACTCATACGGAAACCTTTATGGGCCAACAGACTGTCGATTTGTAAACCATCATTATGCACAAAACCCACTTCCATTATTAAATATTTAAGGTATCATGGCACGTTAGAAAGAGAAATTTGTAATGATTTACAAAATTATTTCTTTTTCAGCTCCTTTATTATCAATCTTTTTGAAAATGTTTTTACAATATACTGAGGTTTAAGGAACACAAACAAAAAAATTTTTTTTTTTTAGCATATTGTCTCTTATATAGGTGGAGCTGAAGTCGCGTAGAAAAAAAATACATCCTCCATTACGGACACTTAATCTCCGGATTGGCTAATCTGAAACAAAAAAACAAAAAAGATTCATAATTATTAAGCTTTCGGACACAGGAATTCACCAGAAAAATAAAAAAAATAAAAGGATAGGAGCTTTTTGAAAAAAGTGTCAAAAATTGACTGCATTTTTCACCTTTTTCCCCAGAAAAAGTACTTTGGCTAAAGCTAGATGACTCTAACGCGTCTGGAAGGTTCATAAAGCCAACAACAGTACACCATTGCCATATTCGAATAATTACACAATTTTAAAACATCTTATTCAATCCACTGAAACATTCAAACATAAAATATTTGTCATTTTTAATGCTTTCAATAACTTGAAAAATATTAAATTCCATCCAATAACTACCTTTCACTCCCCTTTGCACTTGCAGCTCAACTGATAGATTAAATGTGGCAACGCTCGAAGATTCCCTCTACCCAACACTTTATCATCATCATCATCAGCACCAACATTATCAGCCGCACCTGCTGCATGGCCTTTCCACGGAAACAGCAGCCATAGCAACAACAACAACAATGTCGCCACCCATGGCACTACAGGCCGCAACACTGCCACTACAACAGCAATTCCAGCTACAACAGCGCCAGCAGCAAATGGCTGCCTCGTTTGCCACCACCACCACCAACAACAATAACAACTCCAGCTACAAGCGCCAACAGAAATTGAAAAGATTGCGCGAATTGCACTCGCTGGCGCTGGAGGGCGGCGATGCGGCGCGCGGTTATTGCTCCTGCGACGAGCAATGGACGTCCGGCTCCTCGCCGCCCACATCCGCTTCGCCGACACTCTCGCCGACCAGCGGACACGAAAAGACATCCGACGGAAGCGAAACCAACGAAACGACAAACGGAAACGTGCACAAACAAATGAATACATTCGGCGTTGGCAGACGCCAGGCGGCGGAGACGAGTGGCGCGCCAGTGGACAGCGCAGCAGCAGCAGCAGCAGGAAGCGGCGGCCTAAGCAAGTCGAAAATGCGCAGCAACGCGCTGATGGACAGCAACGCAACAGCGACGGCCGCATCCATTAATAGCGGCGCAGCGAGGCGTGGTCCAACGCCGGCGGCACGTTTGAAACAACAACACCACGTGCGCTTTTCCGACGAGAAGAATTTCTCTGATTAGGCCAGTGGGTGCGCAGCAAGGCGAAGCACTGAGCGCGCTTGACGGTTGACGGAAGCGCACAGCTCGGCAGCATTGGTAGCACTTTTCAGGCGGAGGTGGGGGGAGGCGGCGAAAATAAATACTTGATTTATTAATGTTTGCAGAAAGGAAAGGGCAAACAATTTGTTGAATTTATTTGTATGGTTTTGTTAATTTGTTCTGGTTTCGAAGAAAATAAATTTGGCATTCGAGAGAAGATTTGAGTGCTTTAGGGTTGAAAACTTAAATTCGAATGTTTAGCTAAAACTTTTGTTGAAATGTTGGATAGAGTTGAGTTAAAACAGTTGATAAGTGAAAACAAAAATGAGAGACCATAATGAATAGAGGAAATTTTAAACTAAATGAGCAGGGAATGAAAAATGTTCAATAGTGGAACACAATAAAAACTACAAAACCCTTCTCTGCACTTTAGTTGCATTCTAGACCTATCAAAATTAAAAGCTCTAAATCTAACAAAAAACATAAGAAACCATCACATTTACGAGGGTTGTCTGAAAAGTTTCCGACCTAACAAAGATACAGAACCTGTTTTCTTATGTATTTTTATTTTTCTACATTGTCTCTTTGTAAGTCAGGAAAACCTTGGAGCACATTTTTTGCCTCCGTCCGGCTATCTCAAGAGGGCACCTTACTCACTTAGGGGCTCCGTTCTTCTTTGAATTAGAAAGTCGCTGCTGAACTTTGCTAGGAACGATCATATTTACATCCACCCGCAACACTAAAGAGGCTGTAATTGGTACAACTAGGGTCCCAAAAGGGTCTATGACCGAACTGGAATTGAACGTAACCTCCTTGTAAGTCTACACACTTCTCACAGCAATTCTTCCATCTCTTTCATCCATCTCTCTTCAAATAAGGAGAGTGTTGGAACTGTTCATTCGACACGCAAGGCGCGCACAGCTTTTTCATGACACAATCTTGATTCATTGTAGGACAAACTCGCCCTTTGGACATATTCATAGTCTTCGATATCTCTCTCACTTCAACAGTTGTCTCGTACCATTTGGTGAATTTCACCGACGTTATGGTCAATGATTGCAGTGTTTGGATGTCCCGAACGTTCATTGTCTCCCAATGGTGGTACGGACACGTTTTAATTTAGCTGCTCAAAATTTCGCGGTGGCAAATGATGGCCCAGAGTACTTCAACCTCATCTAGGTGTATTGCTTTCCAGAAACAAAAATTTTATGACATTTTCACACAAACACATTGACTTACTCAAACCATTGTCAAACAAATTCGGCACATCCAAGATGACTGAAATTTTCGTGAGCACTTTTCAAAAGAGACGCAAACAAATTTCCCACCTTTTTGTTGACGAATGCTGTCATCTTCATGTTTAGAATGGAAACTTTTCAGACCACCATCGTATTTTATTTTCGTAATCTTTTGACATTTGAACTTTTTCGGATTCCCCACCTTTTTGTTGACGAATGGTGACTTCATTCATGTCGAGAACGGAAACTTTTCAAAACACCATAGTATTTTTTTTCGTAATCTTCTAACATTTGAACTTTTTCGGATTCCCCATCTTTTTGTTGACGAATGATGTCATCTTCATTTTGAGAACGAAAACTTTTCAGACCACCATCGTATTTTCTCTTCGTAATCTTTTGACATTTCTTGACTTTTTCGGATTTTGTTGACGAATGGTGACTTCATTCATGTCGAGAACGGAAACTTTTCAGACCACCATAGTATTTTTTTGTAATCTTCTAACATTTGAACTTTCTCGGATTCCCCATCTTTTTGTTAACGAATGATGTCATCTTCATTTTGAGAACGGAAACTTTTCAGACCACCATCGTATTTTCTCTTCGTAATCTTTTGACATTTGAACTTTTCCGGATTTTGTTGACGAATGGTGACTTCATTCATGTCGAGAACGGAAACTTTTCAGACCACCATAGCATTTTTTTCGTAATCTTCTGACATTTGAACTTTTTCGGATTCACCACCTTTTTGTTGATGCATGATATCATCTTCATTTTGAGAACGGAAACTTTTCAGACCATCTTCGTAGTTTTTCTTCATAATCTTTTGACATTTGACCTTTTTCGGATTTCCCACCTTTTTGTTGACGAATTGTGACTTCATTCGAGTCGAGAACGGAAACTTTTCAGACCACCTTCTTAGTTATTCTTCATAATCTTTTGACATTTGAACTTTTCGGATTTCCCACCTTTTTGTTGACGAATTGTGACTTCATTCGTGTCGAGAACGGAAACTTTTCAGACCACCTTTTTAGTTATTCTTCATAATCTTTTGACATTTGAACTTTTTCGAACAACAGTTGCAAAAATAATAATGAAACACGATCTTTCAACGTTTTCCAACTCTTTACTCTCTCTTTATTACTCTCTTTACTCAAACAACCTTTTATCATATTCAGGTTCTATCACAGGCAAAAATTCATCATTAACAGCATTTTTCTAAAATGCTTTTTTCCTAAAAAAAAATATTAAAATACATTCTAACAGCGTTTATTTTCAATTGTTTTCCCCTTCTCCTCAAACTTGTCGAAATAATTTATTTTCATACCGCTGAAAGTTGTTATATGTAAACAACTTTTTTTTTTGCGCCAATGCTGCCAAATGTGTGGAAATCGTTTTACACGCCATAAATGCACAGTGAACTCTAACCTCAATATTGATGCACCACCCACTCGCCAGTCGCTCGCTTCACTACACTATTCAACATACAATGAAACTTTTCACACTCGACCCACATTTTAAGCCGCCGGTTAACCGCACTCCTCTCCTCCTCCCTTCCCCCTGCCCCCTTCACTCGGCGTATTAAGCGGCAAAAAACGAGTAAATAAACGATTGACTGTTTTCTAGTAACGAACACCAGTGCAAAATCAATAGTCAACATAAACAATCAGTAGAGAAATAAATTTTTAAAAACCCCTAAGAACCTTCCAAACAAAATCCCACAAAATTAACAACAAACAAAACACAAAATAACAACACACAAACACACAAACAAAACGCAGTAATTTCTATAACAATGCAATTGGAAATACGGCAAAAATCTACAAAATACGCTGAAATGCAATAAAGCCAGCAATAGCAACAAAGAAAAGAACAACAATAAAAACGGAAAACTCAAAATAAAAACCGCTGCAATTAACAACAAATAAAGCGCACACTAAATGCAAAGCAACAGCCAGCAGCATAACAACCGCTATCACAACAGCAACAACAGCAAAACAACAATCCGTACAGCATTTCTAATTAAAGTTTTTTGTTGCCAACGAAACTACACAAACAAATAAACAAACAAACAAACACACACACTCACTCACTCACACTAAAAAAAAACGATTGGCAAAAAAAACGAAATTAACTCGCAAAACTACCGACAACTCGACGAAAACTTAAACGAAATTAAAAAAAAAAATTGAGAAAGTGTTGCATTTGTGCAAAATTCGCAGGTATGCAACAACAATAACAACAACAACCACTAACAAACTGCAATTTTTTCCGTTCATTTTCCGCACACAATTTGCCAGCAGTTCGCGGCAAGTTGCTAGACGCTTCCTCTGCCCTTTTTCGCTCAGCTGACGTCAGCCAGCCAACCAGTGGATTTCAATCTCGCCCGCCGTCGAAGTTTGAAGGCGCAAGTGAAAAGCGTAAACTTGCATTCGTTCATTCATTTTGTAAGCGGAAACTCGCACTAAGTGCGTTTTCATTTGGCAATTTACCGGCGCACACTTCCAGCTTATTGAGACTTTATCTTGCTGAGAGTTTAACGATTTAACGTGGAGCACATTTCAAGCTTCAGGTTTCAGTGTTATTCTTATGCTGATCTTGAAAAGCTCATACTTTGAGTTCTTCTCAGTGTTCAAAGCAAACAATAGTCTTTAAAGAATGCAAAGCAATCACAAACCAAATCAACTGCAAGTTCAAATCTTTTTCAAAGAGACAAAAATATTTTTTTTGGCAGTTGCTTGTTGAGGTCCTCAAACATGACAAGAATTCGCTGCTGTAGTTTGCTAGGCACACTCACATTCTTACTGATCACTTTAATGTCGATTCGCAACACTAAAAAGGAGCTTACTGGTCCTTAGGAGGTAAGCTGGTTGGCCAAGTTGTTCACGCATGGACCCTGTTGGGTCCCTAGGAGCTCTAACAGGGTCCATGCGTGAACAACTTGGCCAACCAGCTTAACTAACCGAACCTAAGCTTCTGCCACCATTCTTCTACTATTTCCGCAAATAATAAATACTACAATTACTACTATTTCCCCCACTTTTTTACTCCTCGAACACTTCTGTTTCCTTCCTTTCATTTATCTTATTACCTTTCAAAACTTTTCTCTATGGCTTCCAAACTGTTTGCATACCTGCCCGAAATTTGCACAATTGTCAAATCCACATCTCGAAGCACAACTGCGCTAAATGCTCAAATGAAAAGTGTTCGTAAGTGTAAACGCTACAACAAAATTAACAACAATAAATTCAACTAATTTGTAAAATAATGTGAAGCCGAAATGAAGAAGAGAAGAACATGAAAACTCCTAGACTGCACCTTAAACTAAATACTTAAAGTACTTTTACTCGAAACAAAACTAGTTCGTAACAAAGTTGGTTAAGTAGAAACTATTGTAATTATTTAGTCGTAAGTAGCTAAGTCAATAGTTTAATTAAGATAGCTTAATGAATAATGAAGAGTGCAAGTGTTGTAAATACGACTATGAAAGAACGATGGCCAGAAAGTTGTGACACTGCTGCGTTGAGCAAAGTTGAGCGCCTCTCCACCCGGCAGTTGATTCCACTCACTCACCAAATCGACCGCAATTAAAGTGCAAACAATTCAATAAATGCAAGTTGCCCTCCCGAAAACGCAAATTGCACAAGTGCGCAACATTCCTAGTGGGCAGCGCATTGCCTGCGCATTGAGATCTTGCAATGAAGCAACAAAATAACGAAATCACAATGCGAAAAATTGTCGCAAATGCAGCGAATGCGGTACTTTTAATGTAAATTGCATAATTTAATTGATTGTATTTAGTTACGTAAAATAATCCCTGAAATACAAAAATGTGGTATGACTTTTTGAAAGCGAAACAAAAACAAAATTCAATAAAAAGAAAATATTGATGAAAATCACTACAACTGAACATGAAAATACACAACCAAAAACACAAACGAGGAAAGAAAAAAACAAACGCTAATTGTATATAATCATAAATGACAAAAACAACAACAACAAATTTTAGTTAAATATTTAATTATAAATATGAAAATATGAAAATACATAAAGAATGCAACACTGCAGTCACACTTCCCACACACTTGCAAACCAATTATGGCGACAAATGCAAACAAAAATGAAAAAAAAATCGATAAAATACGAAATGCATTAACTTAATTAGGCCAATAATGCGTAAAATCATAATTATAATTGTAATTGTAATTAGGTCATATGGCTAGTTAAATATTGTTAAATGACAAATGTTTACATATAAGTTTTTAAATACAAATTATTGCATTAAATTTATTCAATTACAACAATGTGTAATCAACATGTAATTAGCAAATTAACAAAAAAAACAACAACAACAACAACATTCTCCTCTGTTTAGATTTTCTACAAGCAAACGTATTTATATAGCGTAAAAATTTTAGACAATTTTAAGTTGGCTCACACGAAGCTTTAAACAAGCGATTCACGAAAGCGGGAAAACTTCCTCGAAACTGAACAGTTGAGTGAAATTTCAGACCTAAAACAGGAAAACTAAATAAACTAGTAAACTCCAACAATGCTCAAACAAAGATTACAAAAAATGCTAAAGGAACAAATTAAACTTTTCAAACGAAACTCAGAGCGAACTAGTTGAGTGAACTGAAAAAAAAAAACAGTTCCAAGTTCTTAGAGGTCTGAGATCAAAAGTCAGAATCTCCTGCTGTGAAATTTTTACAATCTATCGTCACCTTATTATGGAAAAGTGATATAGCCGCAAACTTTTACATATTTTAGAAAAGCAAACAAAATTAGTAAGAAAAACTCAGTTACTGATCTAAAGTCCTTTGTAATACATTTCTATGATACTTTTTTAAGGTGTAGTACAAAGAAATGCATTATTTTTGCTTGAAATTAAAGGCTCTGTTTAGCATCGTTGGAATGATCCAATTTAGACCAAATATGCATCGGTTTGTATGATAACTTGTTGTCATTATGAAGGCTTCTCTCATAAAAACTTATGTTCCATTGGCCAAAAACTAGGACCGTCAATTTTCAGAAGCTTCTCGTGAAGCAAATTTTTCAACAGCAAAATCATTCCCCATAGACAGGCACAGGTGACAATCACTTGGTGCCAGGTCCGGACTTTAACCCTTAAATGCATGGGGCAATTATTTTCGAATCAATCTAGAGCAAGCACAAACATGATTAAAATTGATTCAACAGATGTACGAAGGATTTAGGATTGTACCATATATGGTACGCCATGCATTTAAGGGTTAAGGTGAATGCATACGAACTTCCCAACCGGGGCTTCTGACGAGTCACTATCGAACACAATTCTCCTCCCAAGAACCTGTCAACCAACATCCCGTAGCTTCTGGCCAGTCACTATCAATGCATGTGACCTGAAGTTGTTTTGATGGAATACGATTATCCTCCTAAGAACTTTTCAACCAACTTCCTGGAGCTTCTAACGAATCATTATCGATGCATGTGACCTGAAGTTGTTCTGATGGAACACACTTCTGTTCTTAGAACCTGTCAACCAACCTCACAGAGCTTCTGTCAAGTCACTAGCGAACACAATTCTCCTCCTAAGAACCTATGAACCAACCTCCCGGAGCTTCTGACGAATCACTATCGATACATGTGACCAGAAGTTGTTCTAATGGAACACAATTCCTCTCCTTTTGGACAAAGCTCGCCACTTCTGGACAATTGCTTCCTTCAGACGGTTCAATTCTTGACAGTACAGTTTCGAGTAAGAAAGTTTGGTTGTAGGTGAGCAGTTCATAGTAGATGATTCCATCCAAACCCCACCGAACATACAGCAAAACCTTTCTGACCGTCAATCATGATTTTTGCGCCGGCTCACCACAAATTCCGCCTCTGTCTGAGAAGTGTTTTTAGTAAGAAATTTTAGCTTTCTAACACCTTCTAGCGTTACCCGTTAACTACTAAAGACATTGAAAAAATAATGAATTTCATTTTACTTCACCTAATATTTTTTTTATATTTTTCCTTATGTTTTTATATTTATTTCTATTGAATTTTTTATTTATATAAATATGTATTTTTTTTTATTTTTTACGTTTTTTTAAACAAGCTATCAGTAAAAACAAAAGACTTTATTTGATCCGCCATCTACTTATATTTTCAATAAATCCATTAACTCAAACCAAAAATGTTTACACAAAATATTTCTACATTGAGGTGACGATGGAATAAGAGTAAGTAATTATTATTTATTTCTTTTTAAGCAACTTCATCACACTTTTGTAACAAAAGTTTTGTTTCATAAAAACTCATGAAAAGTTTTGCCGTAAATAGTTTTTTTGAGCGTGAAATTTAGCAACTAAAATAAAACCAAAACTAGCAACTTAAAGCAAACAACTTGAAATTGAAAAACAAAATGTGGGCAAACTTCAGTGTAATTCTTTTCTTATGTTTTTTTTTCAAAAACCCATAAATAACTAAAATCAACAACAAAACTCACAACATGACAACACAAATTGTACCAGCAGCGCATGTAATCGATTAAGTTAATAATAATAATAACAGCAACAACAACAAAATCATTAAACTATATACGAAAGAATGACATAATAGTAAAAGAAGACAGAGAAACGAAATCAGATAAATAAATAAATAAAATAAAACATAAAACATGATGGTAAAAAAATAAACGAACAAATTTGAAAAAAATTAAAATTATTAAAAGCGTAGTTTTATTTTAATAGTAAACATACAAATTCATTAAAAAAAGTAAGTAAGTGCGTAAATAGTACAACAAGTAGTACAGCATTCGTAACAGGAGAATTTAGAGGGAACTTAGGGACTGAACTAGAACTGGGCCAAATGGGGCATGGCTCACACGTAGTTGCCCTCCTAATCACAACATATCTTCGAGAATTAGTTAACGGTTCTTAGGAGTTCTAAGTAGAGAAATGTAAGAGAGATTTTTCTTGATTCACCAGACAGCTTAGGTAGTGTAGGAGGGACTAAGACTGAGACCTATAGAAGACTAATGTCGAACGTTACAGAAACTATGGCCGAGCCCTATAGAAAACGAAAGAGAGAGAAAAAGACCTCTCTTCTAGCCCTATAGAAGACTAAGGCCGAAATCTATAAAAGACTTACACTAAGTTCTTTAGAGGACTAAGTCCGAACGTTACAGAAGACTATGGAAGAGCCCTATAGAAGACCAATGCCGAAACCTACATTTGACTAAGGGCGTAATCTATAACTGACTTAGACTGAGCCCTCTAGAAGACTAAGACCGAAAGTTGCAGAAGACTATGGCCGAGCCCTACAGAAGACTAAGACCGAACCCTACATTTGGCCTAGATCTATAAGAGACTAAGACCGAGCCCTTTAGAAGACTAAGGCCGAACGTTACAGAAGATCAATTCCGAACCCTACCCTAGACTAGGGCCAAGATCTATAGAAGACTAAGACCCAGCTTTATAGAAGGCTAAGGCAGAGTTCCACAAAAGACTAAGACCGAGCCCTATACATTTTTTTTAATCCTTGTTCACTCCTCACTGGAGCATAGGGCCTCAGCAAGACTCTTCCATCGTACACGATTCTGGGCTGTTGTTTTTGCGCCGTCCCATGTGGTATTAACATCGGCTAGCTCGCGTAGGGTCGACCTTCTCCACGTGTTTTTTGGTCGACCGCGACTTCTACTCCCTTGCGGGTTCCAGTCCAGTGCCATTCTCGTGATGCTGTCGGGAGGTTTTCTTAGTGTATGACCTATCCATCTCCATTTTCTGCGCTTTATTTGCCTCAGAATGGGTTCCTCATTTGTAATCTTCCACAGCGCGTCGTTACTAATTGTCGTGGGCCAGAATATCCTGCAGATGATTCGCAGGCATTTGTTGACGAAAGTTTGTAGCCTCTGGGTGATGGCATTCGAGACTAGCCATGTTTCGCTTCCGTACAACAATGTCGACTTCACACATGCGTTGAATATTCGTAGCTTCGTGCGTCTGGAGATTTGCAAGCTTGCCCATACTGAATGCAGCCGTCCGAACGCTGCCCTGGCTTTACTCAGTCTGCAGTTGGCATCTTCTTCCGCTCCGCCGTCCGCCTTGATTGTGCAGCCGAGGTAGCAGAAGCTGTCGACGAACTCCACGGCACAGCCGTCAATCATTATATGGTTTGTGCTGCTATGATTGACTCTCATGGCCTTGGTCTTGGCGATGTTGACCTCCAGACCGACGCACACTGGGGTAATTCATGCCGATTTTGGCGATTAATTCACCCGGACTATTTGGACATGAAAAAAGTATTAGGTTTAGTTAATTATACATAAAGAAGTAAAAAATAAATGTATTTGAACATACTTTAGTGGATTTTTTTTTATTTATGACCAAAAATGCAAAATTGTTACAAAAGGGTATTATACAGAATTCCTCGCTTATTTATTAATTACTATCGGAATCATCATCGTATTCACCCACGCTTTCACCTTCGCATCCATCGTTATCATCATCATCATCATTGTTCATATCATCGCGTTCTTCTTCCGCAATTATCAACAAATCCAATGCTTCCCTTGGCATGCGCGTAACTGCTTTATGCGGCAATTTCGTTTCTGTCGATATAATTGGATCAGAACTTATAAGCAGTCTATTTATAACGTCTTCGTTGGTTTATTCTCGGCTACTTTTTCGAGAAAAATATTCCCTGAAGGCCTTAAAATCTTTATTTCTCGCTTCCTGCGCTTCTTCAGATAATTCACCGATTGGCAACAAGGCGTGAGTTATGACCTCTGCTCCATGAATTAAATATTTATGAACAGTCGTAGGCATGTTATACCAGGGATAGTACTTAACGAAAGATTTGGCACAATTTAAGGCAAAGAGTTGGTCATTATGTCATAAAGACTTTGACGAGTATACCAAATAACATTTGGATTCGTTTCTACATGAAAAAAATAATTTTTTTTGAAAAAGTAGTCATTTGCATTTACCCTTTACCGAATTAGTTTAATGCACATCACTGCGGTTATTTCAATCGATTACACATAAGTAATACAAATAATAACAATGCCCAATACCGCAACTTCTGACAAATAAGGTCGGTTGACCTAGTTTTGCACACACCCTACAACAAAGACAAATGAAAGAATTCAAGATATCAAAAATTTATTTGGTTCTGCATCATTTGAGACGATTTTGTATTGTGTTTCATAAATATCTTAAACACCAAAAATATTTAGCTTACGTGTCGCGATATCCCGCCTAATATGTAACCTAATGTGCTGGCTAATATAATCTAATATGCCGGCTCCCCGTAATGTAGGGTAAAATGCATAAAGCAATACTAAAAACCATACATTGAACAACAACAAAACTAACATAAAAAAGTTTCATTTGTTGCTTATCTTATATTATTTGCATTTACATTTATTTCTTGACTATCCTTTCACGGACCGCGTGCATATTTTTCCAAGAGTTCACCTACAAAAATCTAAATGCTGCAAAAGTGCGCAACAATAGCGCAACTTTTTTTTTCATAGAAAGTTGCTAGAATATCCACAGATTACGATTATGACAATATTTTAGGTGAACATCACCGAACAAACAACTATATGTCTATGAATAGGGTCAAAATAAGGCAATTTGTAAGCTTTTCTTTAAAAAAATAACAAAAATATTTACGAACTTTTAAAAAAAAAAAATTAGTATTTGAATACTTAAATACCTGAACAAGAAGCCTCCATCATCACTTTTATGCTACTTTAAAAACTTGTAAAACAAATTTGATTTAAATAATTGAAAAATTCACGTTTCACGCTGTGCGCACGCCAAATGAAAAAAAATGTCAACTTTCAGAGCGCTTTGCGGGAAAACGATAAACTATTTTGCAACAATTCTTTCACTTGGTGATGCAGAATTTTATCCACTTTAACCCGGTACCAAAAACATATTTGTATCTTTATTTTTCGTTTTTGAATTAATCGCCACTTTACTTATATATTACCCCAGTGTGCGACGGTGCGTGCCAGCGCGACCAGGCAGTCGGCTTTTGCTTGCATGTCGGAGAGTTTGTGCGAGAGGACGCAGATGTCATCAGCGAAGTCCAAATCCTCGAGATGCCTGGTGAAGGTCCATACGATGCCTCGTTGGTGCAGGGTGAGTTTACTCATGACGTCGTCTAGTACGATGGCGAAGAGGAGAGGCGACAGGGGGCAGCCTTGCCTGACTCCTGCGTTGGTAGTGAAAGAATCGCTGATATTGCCGTTGTGTAGTACTGCCAGTTCAGAGTTCTCGTACAACGCTCTGATGAGCCGAATTAGTTTCTGGGGGACCCCCTTTCTACTCAATGCTAACCAAATTGCGTTTCTTTTTATTGTGTCGAATGCTTTCTTGAAGTCAATGAACAACATGTACAGCGGGGAGCGCCACTCAATTGATTGCTCTACTATGATGCGGAGTGTGTTAGCTTGGTCAACACAGCTCCGATGAGGGCGGACACCTTGCAGTCTTCTTTGTATGATTGTGGCTATTATCTTGTAGATGGTGTTGAGTAGGGTTATTCCTCTCCAGTTGCCGCAGTCCCGCAAGTCGCCCTTCTTCGGCAGCTTTACAATGATGCCTTTTGTCCATGACGGAGACAGCTTCTCCTTGTCCCAGGTATCATAGTAGAAATGTGAGGATGGAGGATTTCAGCTGATATTTGGGGGTCGGCAAGCATTAGCTCTGGTTGTATGCCGTCTACACCCGCAGCTTTGTTTAGCTTCAGCTTCTTTATTGCATCCCTAATCTCCGCTATGCTAGGGCAGGTTGTTGCTGCCCACTTCACAGCTGCCCTCATCGTTTGTAGCGATGTTGCTGACTGATTCGAAGTGTTCTTTCCATCTACGAACTTGGTCATCGTTGCACGTTAGTAATGCACCACTCAGATCCCTAATTGACTGGTTTCTATTACTTGGTTGGTTGATTAGGCGCCCAACTAAGCGATACAGCTGTCTCATATTGTTGGCTCCTGCTGCCGCTTCGGCATCACTGGCGAGGTTTTCCATGAACTTTCTCTTATCATTTCTGGCCGATTTCTTGACTAGTTTTGCGGCTTCTCTGTAGGCTGGCAGATCGCCTCGCAGCATCGTCATTGATAAGTTGCCTTTTGAGTTCATTTCTGCGCTGGATGATACCCCAAGTAGTTTCTGAGATCCAAGGTTTGGAGCCAGTAGGCTTTACTGTGCCAAGTTTTTCTTGTGCGATTTGCCTGAACTTGGCATTTGTAGCTTCCCAGTCGATGTTACTTTGATTTGTGAATATATAAATAACTAAGGTCAATCCCTATTGAAAACTAAGGCTGAGCTTTGCGTAACCAGCCATGTCGAGCGAGCAATATTTTTATATGAGTGGTTGAAGCTTAGAGTGGATGGAAAGCCTTTTCATGGTCATCTATTTTGTTCTCGAAAGTTTGCCATTTACTCTGACATTAAAAGAAAGTTAAAAAACCTTCCATTACTTCAAGTTCTCTACGAATTCCCGTCATACAGAAAAAAAATTATTGCATGAAACAAATTATTTAGTGTTGGTTTTGTCGGGAATTGACCGCAAGTTGGAAGTAATGAAAAACTTTTCGTATCTTGCTATGAATTTTAACATCCCAAACATGTGGAACTACCTGCCTAATTTCTTTTTAATTTCTTTTTAAATCGATTTCTTTATAGATTATTTTTTTCTAACTAAGTATAGGATATTTTTCATCTCACTATTCATTCATCATTTCCACATCCAACAACCCAAACTTCGACAACTTTCAAATTGAAGAAAAGCTTTCGCCAGCAAATGTATCTTTGGACTCATAAGGAAAGTGAAAAGCAAGGACTCTGCTGTGGTGAACCAAACTTGTGCCTCGTTCTATTCTATGGTGAGCTCAGTGGCGCACGCAAGGGTTTTTTTTTTTTATTCAAACCACCCCCGAAATAGTTGTTTGTTACAAAAAATGTGGGCAACAAATATGATTCAAATAGTGTTGGGATCAAAACTTGTACCGAATTCCCCAAAATCCTATGTGCACCACTGAGTGTATCCTTAAAAAAGATGCTGTTAAAGATCTAAGGACCTTTTCTCGGTGCATATTGAGTTTGGTGTTCGATAAAACAGCGAACTGTAAGAGTTAAACAGGGGTATGGTCATAATGAAACACTATCTAAGGTCCTTTCAGTGAATGCGTCGGGATTCAAATCTTCAATCCTCTGACTTGCAGTCGAAAGTACTAACTACAAAGCCAAAGCAGTGGCCAGGTACGAGAAGAAGTTATCAATAAAATGTAATATATAGTAATAGTATTAGGTATTAGACGTTTACGCCAATTGCTTTTGCTTCAGCGGCGGCGTAGGGGCCAGAGAGAACTGGCGGCGGCGGCGGCGGCTGAGCCGGTTAATCTGGGGGCGGCGGCGGCAGGGAGGACGGTGTATCCAGTTATTAAATGAAATTTTTCTATTTCAATTTATTTTAAAAACTAGCTATACCCGACGGCTTCACTCACGTCGATTTCATAATAAATTTTTTTTTAATATCTGAAAACTATTTGTATAACGACCCTAAACAATTAAGTTAGATTTATTATGTTCAATGTTTTCATGCCGATTGTCCCAGTAACAAATTTAAATGCTGTCCGAGTAATAATTCCGAAGCTATTCCATATTATACCCAGACCATTCCCCTTGTCGGCGGGCACGACTAAATCGTATTTTTGTACCAAATGGCAGTGATGTGAACGTTATAGTTCCAAAGTTACATAGCAATTTAGGGTTGCCAAAAAATGCCACGCCCCTTGTCCAACGCCCATACAATTTTATCAGTGGAACAACAGATCTATGGGGCGATGGTATACCCAATTTTAAGGGTGGTGCAACGCCCCCTTGTCCAATACCTACACTATTCTTTCAGTCGCTGAGCGCATCTAAATCGTAAGCTCGTAAGTTTCATTGATGTGTGACTTAGGGCCAATTTTTCAGTGCGAGTTTAAACGCAGTTCAAACGTAGTTTCCTTGAACTTGGTTTAAATATAAACTCAGTTTAAACGACAAAGCAGTTTTTCAGTGCTAGTATAACTGGAGCAAATATTTGTCATTTGGGTGTGGCAATACCGGCAATATTTGTATCTAGCTAATAATTTTCCTTTGTTTTGATTGTCATTCGTAAATAAATTCTTTGCATAATAATGCATTTCATCAAAAAATTCAAAATAAGCAAACGGAGTCCAAATTTTTCGTCTCGGGAAATCGAATGTCTTCTTGCACTTGTGAAAAAAATAAACAAGTGCTCGAGCGCAAGAAGACAGACCGCGTGAGTGCCGAGGAAAAACAAACGAAGTGGAAAGAAATTGAGGACGATTTCGATTCAAAATTTGTTGATAAGTTCCGGTGCCCGAAAACGTTGCGCACAAAGTATAAGAATCTAAAAAAAAGTGCAAAAAAAGAATTTCGCTCACGACAGGCAAGAGCTGACCAAAATAAAGAATAAATGAACTGTCAGAAGCTGTTGACAGTTTAAACTTAGTTTAACCGTGCAGGGTTGGGCGTTTAGACTGAGTTTAAACTTCAGTGAAGTTTGACTGAAAAATTCGATTTTGCGTTTAAACTAAGTTTAAACTAGAAACTGAGTTAAACTCGCACTGAAAAATTGGCCCTTATAGTTCCAAAGTTATGCGGAAAATGTAAGTCGAAAAATGAGTGAAAAATAAGTGCCACGCCCCTTGTCCAACGGCCTTCAAATCGAAACTTTGTTTTACTTTAAAACCTTCTCTGATTCAAGACAAACAAAACCCCAAAAAGAATTATTACAATCGGCCAAGCGGTTTCTGAGTTTTTTTCTAACGCACATCACTTCATTTTTATTTATATAGATAGATTTATATATTAATACATTAAAAAAAAACAATAACAATTGTTAAACAAAAAAAAATAAAGCTTTGTTGCACAAGAATTTATATGACGCCGAACGCCGCCGCCGCCGCCGCGCCGGTTTTTACCTAATTCGGCGGCGGCGTGTCAGAAAAAGCAAAAATCGGCGGCGGCGGCGGCGTGGCTCGGCGGCGTAAATGTCTAATAGGTATACAAATAAGTTTTGAGGAATCTGTTCTGTGACTTTGAAGCATTACTCAGACAATTTGGTACAATGTATTTCGTTCAAGGTATCATCGTTGGGTACCACTTTATTTTTTCCATCTTTCAGGCAGCATACAGATTCCACATTGAAAAAATGTCCCATCTTTTGAGGCGATCCAAGAAACGATCCAATTATTGGAGTCTTCCTAAGGAGTGCGTCTCAGTCAGGCTCATCCAACTCATCGACCGTACAAGTGGTAGTCGGAAGGAGCAATGTCTGGTAAATAGGGCGAGTGGAGTAGGACATTGCATTGAAGCGCCTTCAAGGTTTCCTTGATGACTTTTGCAGCATGTGGTCGATCGTTTCGGTGCAGAAAGATCAGCGCTTTTCGAATATTAGAGCACAAAGAAAGTGTTGTTGTATTCACTTCAGGGAAATTACACTTTTTTGAGTTTTAGAGGGAAATAATGTCATGAGTACAGTTACAAGATGGTCCGATTTGATTTAATGCTAATCTTTTCTAAATCCCTCAAAAATTATTTGTATCCTAAATATTTAATTGAACAGATTTGTAATAACAAAACATTGATCTTGGCCATAAGCTCGAGAACCGAAAGCCGTTTTGTAACCTAACCTAACCTAGATCTGTAAAAATGTATAAAATACATGAAAAACACTTTTAAATTAATTGAAATACAGTACTTTTCGCTTAAAGCGAACTTCGAGGGACTGGGCAAAATGGTTCGTTTTAACCGAAAGTTCGCTTTAAAAGGGGTCCGTCATAAGCGAAAACATAAAGCGCGTACTTTTGAAATTGGTTCGTTTTAGGCGGAAAATCGTTTTAAACGGGTTCGTTATAAACGAAAAGTACTGTATACAAAAAAAAATATAACAAATAAAAATTATAAAATACCATTAAATAACAAAATCTAAAGAAAATCCTTTGAAAATAAAAAATTACAATACAAATATTAACAAAAAAACTTAAATAAAATTTCAAATGAAAGGAAAACTGAACATTTAAAAACCAATTTTTCTCTAGTTTGCATTTAATTTTTTTAATGTTTTTTAGCATACAACCATTTAGCACACCTGCAATGATTCAATAAAACTTTATGCAAATTTTTACAAATTTTTTAATACCACAAAAGTATTGTTTATTGTCGACACGTATTTTCGCCAAAACTCATGCAATTTCAAATTTATTTTCCTGCAAAAAAATCAAATAAAATTTAAAAGAACAAAAAACCTTCAAAAGCACTGAAACCCATTTTACTTTTTTAAATATAACAACATCAACAACAAACTCATCACTGCCAAAATTCATTCAAAATTGTTTGTGTATGTGTGTGTGCCTGTGTGTGCATTGCAACAAAAGAAGTTGCAACAAAATGCAGGTTGTTGCACAAGTTTTTACTAAAACAAAATAAAATGTCAAAAAAAAGTTCGTGTAACATAAAATTTAGCAACAAACAGAACACATTTTGCACATTTTCCATTCAAATAACAACGCATAAAAAGTATTTAAACAGCCAGAGAGTCGGTTGCCACCCTCAACCTAACCTCACTCGGACGACAACATGTGCTGCGGTGCAGTTAAATTCCATTAAAAACTATTTAAAAATTTTAAAAATTACAACAACCACAACCAGAACTAACCCAACCAAACAAAAGCAAATAAAAGTTGGAGAAACTGCACAATGCGAGTGAGTGAGAAGTGTGCGGGAAGCGGTGAGGGGAGAAAGTAAGTGGTGTGCTTTGGAAAGACAACATTAAAGGCCAACAGTAATAACAGCAGCAGAAACAATGAAAAGTCAGCAGAAATGTTTGTTGTTACCACATCAAAATGGAAATTAAATTTCTACAAGCCACAGCTGACACAGTCGCCACACGTTCCTGCGTCCCTGCGTCCCTACAATCCACCCTCAGCGGGCACCTGCAGCCGCAGCGAACATAAAATGCGCCAACAACACGCACGCACACTTTAAAATGACATTCATAACTGTAATGTGTTTAGTTGTTGTTGTTGTTGCTGCTGCTGACTGTTGTCGTTGGTGTATTGATGGCTGTGCGGTGCGGTGCGGTGAGGCGCTGTGCTGTGTGTCGGTAGTGGTAATAATTAATAACAAACCGGGCGAACAACAACAACGCACGTACTGACAGTAAAAATCCCAGCAAATTGTTTCTAGTGGCCCATGTGGGGGCGAAGGGAAAGAAGCCGAAGCTGTCAAACGACAAGGGCGCTCCGAAGGAGGGGAAGAAGTTGCAACACTTATAAATGTTCATGTTTGAAATTTGTGGCAGTGTCGTTGGTTTCGTTGTTGTTGTTGTTTTGCTAACAGTTGCCTTCAATTACATGTTTTTTGTTGGTGTTGTTGTTATTGTTGTGACCTGGCCTTTGTTGTTGTTGCATAAAGCAAATTCATGCGTTACAGGTGGCAACGATGGCCGCAACCAACCAACCAACCAACCAACCAACGACCAAACCGTATAGCAACAACAACTTGGCATTAAGGAGCACAGCAGCCACTCGAACGCAGCGTTGGAGCGAGTAAAGGACTGGCTTGGTTCGGAAGAGGGAAACGTGAAGCGGAGGGGATGGTGGGGGGTGTAATGTGTATTTTAATAAAAATAATGATATAAACGTGTTTTACACAACCAACGCTTTTAGTGCAAATAATGGCAACAACAATTATTGTCAACTAAAGGAAGAACAGCAACAGCAACACCCAAACATGAACAACAACAAACATCATAACTATTTCATGCATACACACAATCACCGACAACCGTTGCATGCAACATAACAAAACCACGAAGACAAAGACACATAGCAAAACTAACAACAACCATTACTTATAAGAGCAACAAAACATAACCAACAACAACAAATAAGTAGCAACAATAGCCAACAAATGAAGTGCCGCCACAATGATGCACACAGTGTGAACTAATAGCTGCAACAATAACAACAACAACAACAATTTTGACAATAGCAGCCATTCAAGCAGCAGCAAAGCTGAGTGTTGGCGCCACATGTGTCGCCACTGTTGCCAACTTTTGAGCGCATAAAGCAATGTTCTAATGACTTGAATGCAAAATTTAGATAAAACTTAGATGAAGAAATTTTTATTTCATAAAAAATTTTTTAAAGAATTTTTACTACATAGTGTTCGGCCGAATATTTGGTTTCGGTTCGGTGCCAAAATACGAAATAGTTGGCCGAAACCTAAACTTTTAAATTGTGCAGTAAAATGAATTTTTATGTTGTAAAAAGCAGCAAAAGTATTCTTGATTATGTTTCTCTAAAATTTGATCAGGAAAACCAGCTGAGATATCAATGTCTTCTTTATCACAGAAGACATCATAGCCAACGTTATTGTTTGATTTAAATTTCTCAGTGACGAACTCTATGGATTTGGAAACAAAAAAGAAGAAATTAGTAGAAAGATTCACCATTCATCTTTTTAATTACATTGTACCAAGTTTTTTAAACAATGCTTCAAGCTATGAATCTTGATTGTCAACCCATGTTAAAAGGATTTGAATTGCATAGTCTACACTTTCAGCAGTCTGTAGATTCTGTCCAATGAATCCCTAATGCAAACTAATTTTGAAAGCTTATTGTACAGACTGCATGGTCTACACTTCCAGAAGTTCGTAGATTCTGCTCAAGAATGCTGTAATCGATCAATCGTAATCTTTGTATGACATTTAAACGAACAACTGAAAACTTTTCAGATGCATTGGGACCCAGAACAGATCTCTGCAGATGGATAGGGTATGGATTGAATAGTCTACACTTTCAGCAGTCTGTAGATTCTGCCTAATGAATCCCTTCTGAATTCCTTCAGCAGTCTGTATATTCTGCCCAATGAATCGCTTCTACAAAATAATGTTTAACCCTTTCCGGAAATTTTTACGACATATCGTACAATTTTTTCGAAGATTTTTTTTGACAGCGAACGCACTTTTTATGGAACAGCTTTTTAATTTTCATTAAATAGGCTGTGTTGTATCATTCTGTTTAAAAATATAAATAATAGTAGCCGTAGCTATACAGTATGAGTGCGTTTTGCAAGCAGCTTTTTGCAAGAATTACCAGCAAATGACGGTACTTCTGCGTAGGAATTTTTAAATATGTAATACTTTTTGGTACCAAAAAGCGAAACAATTTCAAAGTTTGAATCTCAGTTGATTTATAGTACTTACTAAATTTAACATTTTTTGCGTCTAAATATTTTTCCCGAGTCTTTAAAAAAATTGTACGATATATCGTACAAATGACCACAAGGGTTGCAAAGCTTTGTACGATATATCGTACAAATGGAAGGCAAAGGTTGCAAGTTGTTTTTGCATTTTTTTTAAGTTATAGGTTTGGTAACACATTTTTTGCGTTTGTATGCCTGCCACGCCCATCTGTAAACCACGTGGCTAATAAAATTCGACTATTCCGCAATTTTCGATCAAAAATAAGAATTACTAGACGAGTTTCCGTTTTACTGAGCAGACACAGGTTATGTAAGATTAGACATGCGTACTTGCCACTCCCACTACGATATTATGAGTGGGCTATATTCAGTGCCTTTCTGTAAAACTGTACGAATTTTAAGTGATTCTGTGTTTTATTGAGAGGAAAAGGGCTTTACAACAACAACAACGGTTATATAAGGCCGAATAAATGTGAATCAATTGTTTATATATATAATTTAACTTTCGATCAAAATGAAATCACGTTTTGATTTTTTGTTGTTATAATTTATGTTTTCTATCAAAAAAATTAATGAATTGTTCATAAAACTTAAAAAACCGAAACCAAAAATTCATGAATTTTTACTCCTTTGCGATATATCGTACAAAAATGATGAAGCTGCAATTCTCAACCAAAATGATTTTTTTGAAATTTTTTTGTACAATATTTTATTGATAAAATGTTCAATGAGAGTCAATATTTTGAAGGAAAAATTTTTATCTCAAGAAATGTGGAAATTGACCGGAAAGGGTTAAAGCATGTCTGCACTAACAGAAGTTCGTAGATTCTGCTCAAGGATGCTATAATCGATCGATCACAATCTTTGTATGACATTTAAACGATCAACTGAAAGCTTTAAAGATGCATTGGGACTCAGAACAGAGGCTCTGCAGATAGTTCCAATAGTGAGCATTGGAATGAAAGAAAAGAGAGCCGATTAAGTGACCGGTTTCCCCGTAAGTTGTTTTTAACTGGCAGGAATCCGACATGACTAGCGAATCTGATGGTATCTTTCCTTTCACCTGCTTGAAGGAGCATTGAGAAAGTCTCCTAACATTATCTAATGATTTCTCGATAACTCGCCGGTTATATTGAGCATTTGACAGGGTATCTCATCGCATTCTGGTTTTTAAACTAGCCCAGCTTGGGTTCCACTCCATCTTCCTCGAATGGATCCGATCTTATCTTAGCAATAGGCAATGCATTGTTGCTGTTGATGGCTTTCATTCTGAGCCATTCACTGCTACTTCCGGGGTTCCCCAGGGCAGCATCCTTGGTCCTCTGTTCTTTGTACTCTTTATCAATGATATTAGTAGCTGCTTTTCCAAGAGTAAGTTCCTGCTTTATGCGGATGATCTAAAAATTTACACTGCTGTCCGCAGTCCTCGCGATGCTGACGATCTACAGTCTGATTTGGACAACGTCAACCTGTGGTGCAATAGAAACCAGCTCTCATTAAACCTAAAAAAGTGCTTCTATATGACGTTCTGTAAATCGTCAGCTTTTATCCAGTCCTCATATCATATTGCTAGTACGCCTCTCGAGAGGCTAAGCGTCTTCACAGACCTTGGTGTAATCTTTGACCCCAAGTTGTCGTTTGTTAATCATGTGAACTTCATTATCTCTAAATCCTATTCTTTGCTAGCATTTGTCCGTCGTAATAGTTTCGAATTCTCTGATCCCTACACGCTCAAGCTCCTGTACACTTCTTTTGTTAGATCTCGTCTAGAGTATGCGTCTTTTGTCTGGAATCCATATTATTCTTCTCATTGTAATCGTATTGAACGAATTCAAAAAAACTTCTTGAATTTTGGCCTTCGCTCTCTAAAGTTTTCCAATCCCATTCCTCCGTATCTATCGCGTTGCTCTCTCATAAACCTTAAATCTCTTGAGAGTAGAAGAACCATCCTCTCTTTGGTGTTCGTCCATGAGGTTATTAGTGGTTCTGTTGATTGTCCTTACCTCCTGAGTCTAATTAACTTCAATGTTCCTTCTCATGTCCTCCGTCACTACGACTTATTTGTCATATCTCCCTGCAGGTCTAATTACGCCTTGAATGCCCCTTTGGTGAGAGCGCTGTCCGAATTTAACAAGATCTGTGGTTCTCTTAACCTCGATCTTTCGATCTCCAAACAAGAATTAAAATCACTTCTGAACGGCTTTTATAAATGACGTTATTCTTATTGTTATTCTATTCTTAAGTTATATTCCTATTGTTATTCTATTTTTAAGTTCTTATATTGTTGTGTGCCTAGTCTGTAAGTTCATTTACTGTAGACTTGAAATAAATGAAATGAAATAAATGAAATGAACTGAAGCTGATCCTAAATATAGACCTTGATTTCCTTGAGTTCAATTTGTTCGTATTTGATGAGTTATGCGACCAAAGCTTTACAGTTCTTAACGTTGTCTAAGTAAACAAAGGTCGTATGTGCTATTAAAGTCAATAGAACGTACGATGTTGGTTGCTGAATTGATGTTGTATATTCCATTTAATTTTTATATCGGTTATCGAAAAATGGAAAATCATGAAGGCAATTGAATTCAGTCAGTTTTTTATAGTAGGTAAAGGCCATTGATTAAGATCTATGGTTCCTTCGTTTAAGCTTTCTTCATGTCTTTGCTGACTTCATTTTCATGATAAGACTACATTTTTCAGGGATTTCGCTGTTTGTTTTTATTTCTTTTTTTTCTCAGTACAGAAAAAGCATTTAGTATAGAACTTAATATCTTCGTACATATCCAAATTGGTAGGTAGAAAATTTGGAGATACAGGAAGAGGACTTTATATGGGAAACGAGTTATAACTTAAAGAGATTTCTTGCTTTTCATTTATCTTTCTTTTTATTTTAACTCACCTGATTTGCACTTTGCAGTACGTGGCCCAGAACGCGGTGCTGTCTGAGTGGATGACGCAGCCAGGTAGAAAGATTTATGTAGGATTTCTGCGATCCGTCTGCGTCAGTGGCGCACACAGAGGAGGGTGTTCGGGGTTTAAACTTCCCCCGACCCCCCCCCCCGAAATATCTTTAAGTTAGTACAGAAATTGAATTTATAACTGTCGCATATATATTCAATCATCAATAACACTACTGGACACAAAAAATGCACCTAAAAATAAAAGTGTTTTCTAGACTAACTTTGAACTGAACTAGAAACTGAAGATCAAAAAAATTGTGTAAGAAGCGTTTTCGAAAAATCTTCGAACCAGTTTTTTCTCTGTTGTTTCAGTTATGAGCACACATCTCGTAAACGAATCATCCGACTAACACAAACTGTCCGTCGGTCAGAAGATAATACCTTAGTCTTTCCAGAGATATACAAAATGCCCAAATCAGATGAGATTTGGAGAAATTACTGACAGTGAAAGTTGTAAAGAAGTGAATTTTTCGACCATTTTCAAAAATCATAAATTTTTTAATGTTTTTTTTTATAGATAAAATAAATTATCTCCTTTGGTTTTAAAATCTAAAATGAAAGATATATTATTTGTGCAAATATTGAGTGAAAACACCAACTTTACATTTTTTAACCCTTCGATGGGCGGTAATTAGTTACTACACATTTGCACTTTGTCGTCTGGTCAGACGAAATCTGGGTGAGACTTTTGACAAAGGCAAAGCGCAATGACAGATGAAGTTTATTATGTTTATATGGTAGGCAACGTATATAAGTATATATATATACAAATTATGTTCTTATATACTTACTTAGTTACCCACAAATACACTGTAAAAAGGAGATGAATCAGTGATTTTTTTATTTTTTTGAACCATTTCGTCTCGCCAGACGACAAAGTCCATCCGAGGGTTAACACCGTGCGAAAAAAAATTGTTTGCCGAGACCCATCCTAATGTTGATATAAGCGTGAAACTAGAGGTCATTTATAGTGAGTTTTTCATTTT